>JAWNNU010001643.1:0-532199 GCA_035044585.1 Scaptomyza polygonia
ATACAAGTATCAATACTCTTGTTTAGAACCTATGTATTGATCTTGCTGCTGCTGCGAAAGAAAATTTCATCCTTTGTTCACATAACACTCACAAATGTTGTTTTTGGTATTGAAGTTGACCATAACAATGCTAGCGGCTCTATGGTTTTACTTGCCTTTGTTTATTATCTGCCTGCAGGAGTGCAAAGCAGCGCCGTGAAACCGGCCCACACTTGACTCCTATCTAATATGTGCGTGCGCACATTAAACAGGCGCAGACATGACGTCTATAACACTTTCTCTCTTTAACACTTTCTCCCTCTAACACTTTCAAATCTTTGTCTACAAGTATCAATAGTTAAGAATCTATGTATTGAACTTGCTGCTGCTGCTGCTGCTGCTGCGAAAGAAAACTCTCATACTTTGCTCACTGACCCTTACGATCATGAAATCATGAACGATCATGATCGTTGTTTATGGCTTGCTTGCGGGTGTGTAAAACAACGCACATCAAACAGGCACTCACTAGACTCTATCCTTGTATTCTTTGCTCACTGATTCTTACTATCATAAAAATTCATTTTTTATTGCATGCAGGTGTGCTTTGTAAAGCATATTAACAGGCACACAATTGTCTCTAACAATTCATAGTAAAATAGCCAAAACAGATCCTTTGAGCACCGATTCTCACAAATCCTGGTGTGCTTGTTGCTGCTATTGTTAATAACAATGCGAGATAGGAATGTTTTCTCCTTTGACTATGATGTACTAACCCTCCTTTGACTTTGATGCACTTACAGGTGTCCATCTGAACGCTGTAAGATTTTGATCTAACAAAATTATCAATCCTTTGTTCTCAACCCTCCTTTGACTTTGATGCACTTACAGGTGTCTATCTGAACGCTGTAAGATTTTGATCTGACAAAATTATCAATCCTTTGTTCTCAACCCTCCTTTGACTTTGATACACTTGCCGGTTCTACGCTAATCAGCCCCTTATTTGACTTTGATGCACTCACAGGTGTCCACGCTTGATCTGATGAAATTCTCAATCCTTTGTTCTCCACCCCTGGTATCAGCGGGGGGTAATAAAAGGGTCGAAAAAAAATCAGCGGGGGGTAATTAACCTGTCAAAAAAATCAAATTTATGGGTGTAATTAAAGTGTCCCAGAACCGGCAGTTCCCTACTACTAGCGGCCGCTACATAATATTTTAACACAAAGAAACTCTATACCCGGATGATCATGGGAATGAATCTGTTCAGAGGAAAAACAAGAATCAACGGCAATGAGCACCCCGCCCCCCTTGCGGGAGGTGCGATCGCATCTGTACAATTTATACTTATTAGGCAAAACGGAATAATCAGATATATTAGGTTTTAACCAGGTTTCTGTGAATGCAACTATCTGTGAATCAAAGGACAAGCTGTTTACATAAAGTTCAGAAAGTTTAGTGTTAAGGCCTCGAACATTTTGATAGGCCAAGCTAACTACTTTTATTAGTTTTTTGCCGTCGAAGTTGAGGCAACAGGATGGATAACAGGCGGTGCACTACTGATTCTAATACCGTTATTAACATTGTTTCGCCGATTAACATACTCCTTTACTACGAGCTTTGGTGGCCAAAACTTTTCAGATTATATTGTTGCGAAAAGTTCGGGCGGAACACTCAGCTTGAAGGAGGATATGCTTCGGGCATGTTTAAACTTAAACTTTTCAACATTAATAAGCGGGGAGTCTATTTTATTTTTAACGTACGCACTAACATCTTCCAACGAAGTGTCGGAAGCTAGCCTAGACACGAATATAAATTTGTTGATAGGCACAACAACAAGAGGTTTGGGGGCCCCAAGTGTACCTATAGTAGAATTAATAGGGACGCATGCTGTTGAAATCGAGGGTTCATATATTGGATTGGGAGTAGAGTCATTGACTCTGTTAATATCGGGGTTGCGAGCAGGCGAATTAAATAACATCAATGGGCTTGTTAATGTGCCCATTGGAGGATTTGCACAAGGGACTAGAAGAGGTTTGATGGGTTGGGTAGGTGGCGCTTTTAACGAATTACTATCCGAAGCCTTTTTTCGCTTCGGGGAATCTACCAGTACCCTGCCATTTTTAAAATTGGACTCTAGCTCTTTGAAAGATACATGCAAGTTGTTAAACGCAACCTGCATAGCTTTAAAGCCTGCGTGAGTCTGCCTCATGAACTTGGAAGATTCATTTACCACTTCTCTGCAGGGCTCACAGTACCATTTCAAGCCAGTATTTCCTAGTAAGCAGTCTCTAATTTTAGCTGTAAAGCCAGAACATTTCAAGTGGATCATGTTATCAAATAATCTACACAAAATGAAATCTTGGTTGTTTGACCCAACCAATTTGCAACTTGAACTGCAACAAACAAGCATATTGATAATAATTTAATAAATAAGGAATGACCTAGAAAAGTTGATATGCTTTATTGAACAAAAAGTAGGGTGCTAGAATGAAGTAAGAAAGTGACAATTCAATGAGCACTACAGAAACGGTAAAAACCAGAAGAGTGCTTAAGCGAGAGAGCGTGAGCGCACTAGCAGATTTATCCGCACGTACGTCGGATAAGAGCGGACGAAAACGTGAGAGGACTGATGCTGGCAAGCAAGAGCAAGAAAAATAGACAAGCTGTTTGTTGTTAGTGTACGAACGACAATACAGAGTACACAGAGTAAGCAAACGCAAATATATGTTTGTATTAATATGCGTTTTTTTTATATATTGCAAAGCACTGCAGCGTAAGTTCTACTGCAAATTAAAATGAGATTAAAGTCGGCAATCAATTGATGCACACAAAAATATATATATATAACGTATATTTGCGATCACTGCCAGAATTTTTTAACAAATAAAACACAAGAAAACAATATATTATTGAGAGCACTCAAAAACACAACCGTCACCAACGAAAATAATAATAATAATAACAAATTAAGGCCTGTTTACTCAAGACATAACTTAAGAAAAAATAACTTATCTTAATAAAAAATATCTTAAGGAATAGTAGCATTTACTCTCGATATAAATTAAAATCAGTGCGGTAGTGCTTTATAACTATGTAAGCAGTGTTGTTAAATAAAGAAAAATAAACGCGGTACCACAACAGCATCAAAGCAGCAGCATAGTGACTTTATAATAATGAATAAAAAAAACAGCAGTAGCCTTTGCAATGTATATGAACATAATATCATTATACAAAAAGCAGGAAGAGGAAAAAAGAGGAAGCGGCGTTGGGCAGTTCGTCCAATAAATCGAAACTGGCATACCAGTGGGTATTTCACAAAAAATTTCTCTGCTCTGGGAGATTACGACGAAGAACAGTTTTTTATACATACGCGGATAACGAAAGTACTGTTCCAGTTGTTACTGACTTTATTGAACGACTAACTCAGGAAGCCGAGACAGCGCATTAGCACAGAGGAGCGCCTCGAAATTACATTACTGTAAGTTGATTTTGGTATAAGTACATAAATTATGTGTATGGACTTTATTTGCCATAATTGTTTATTCTAAAGGTTTTTGTCTCATGGAAGTAGCATGCAAATGATTGCTTGGAGCCATAAGCTTGGAAAAAAAACGGTCTGGAAGATTATTTTTGAAACTTGTGAAGCGTTATGGGATGTGCTTTCAGGTAGTTATTTCAATTTTGCATAAAATGTTTCTTTTCCAATATGTTTTTTCAGGGATATATCTGTCGCCCCCCACTGAGTCGCAATATAGAGACATTGCGGCCGACTTCGCATCTCAACGGAACTTGCCGAATTGCGTTGGTGCAGTGGATGGTAAGCACATCGCCATTAAGTGCCCAAAAAACAGTGGAAGCATGTATTTCAATTACAAGAAAACCTTCAGCATAGTTTTTATGGCTGCCTGCGACGCCAGGTACACATTCATTGCTACAAGTGTGGGAAGCTATGGCAGTGAAAATGATGCAGGTATTTAAATCAATTTCATCTCTTGTGTAAACCTTATTAATTATAATCAAATTATGTTTAACAGGTGTTTTCAACATGTCACAATTTGGGAGACAACTTTTAAATGGAACGTTGCCATTGCCGCCAAACAAGCCTGTACCAAATTGTATAGAACCCTTTCCACATTTTTTTGTCGGCGATGCGGCTTTTCCGTTGAGAAAAAATTTGATGAAACTCATTTCGCCAGCACGATCAGGGGTAGCATTGTCTCTTGAAGACAATGTTTACAATTACCGTATTTCAAGGGCACGTAGGACCATTGCAAATTCTTTTGGAATTTTGACAGCTCGTTGGCGAGTTTTAAATTCAACGATGGAGTTCATGCCGGAGAACAGTGAGAAGATTGTTCTGACGTGTGTGGCATTACACAATTTCATCATGCTTAATGATCTGGATAGATACTATTGTCCTCCATCTTTTGTAGACCAGGATGCGTCGGACAACAGCATTGTATTGGGTGGCTGGCGGAACGAATTTCAGTCCTGTAGCAGCGTTCGAGAGTACTTTTCACATAGCCGCAGAAGCACAAACTATGCAATTTCACTTCGAAATAAATTGCGTTCCTTTTTTATGAATGAAAGTGCTGTGACTTTCCAGCCACAATAAAATTAATGAAATAATTAAAATTTAATTTTGTTTCAATTTATTATTTTTCTGCGAAAATTTGCATAATTTTTGCCGCAAAAATCATTTTTTTTGTTGGTGACATTTCAGACAAATTTTTTTTAACAATGTTGGCCACATTTACTGCGACTTCGTCCTCTGCTTCCTTTTGTTTCATTGAATCGCAGTATTCGACGAACGCTTTGGTTGCCACCGACAAATTCTCGTCAGCGGTGGAGTTTGTTTTTTTTCGTTTTTTGGACACAGGTACAGGTACAGGTGCAGGTTCAGGCGAAAAATCAAAACATGGCGATGACCATTCCTCAATAATGTCATCAACATTTAGGGTTGAGGAAACAAGTCATCATTTTCAAAAAATGTTGGCAGCGACTCCTCTGACACCGTGAAATTTGACTTTTGCCTAAACAATAAAAACATTTTTGTTGTAAAAAAAAACTAACAAAGTGTACATAATAAGTTATTACCGGCGTCTGCAGCCATTCCGAAGACATTCCAACTCCACTACCTGAACTGTCCTCAACTCCTTTGAAAAGCGCTCTATCAGGCTAGTCCAACGCCTTTCACAGATATCAACTTTAACAAACAAACATATCAATGCAAAAACAAATACAATAACTTTTATCAATATGCTTACCATTGCAACCAAGTTCTTTGGCAATTGTAGACCAAGCTTCTCTTCTTTTAATTATATTTTTAAAGTCTTTTGACTTTTTGTCATAAATAAAACTATAATTGTGCACTAAAATTATTAACTTATAATCATCCATTTTGAGTTAGATGTTTAATTGTTAAACGTTGTTGACTAACGTTTTGCAAGACTGTTTTCGAACAGCTGTTCGTAAATCAACACTGTTCGACGTAAGAAAATGAAGTTATTTCTGCAACCTGCAGGTTCAAAATTAAGATAAGTTATTTTATGTTGAGAGTAAACGCTAACATTGAGAGCCATAAGGTAGATTGAGTCAGCTGACTCTTAAGTTATTTTTTCTTAAATTATGTCTTGAGTAAACAGGCCTTTATCCGCGACTTTTTTAACTAAAATCGCGTTTTTCACTTCGAAGTGCTGTAAAAAATAGAAAAAAAAAATCAAAAAAACTCTTGCTGATTACCTCGAGAAATACATCACCTTTAAAATGCATATCACTTTTTTTGTTTTAGATAATCCGGTAACGAGTTATAATGTACACCGCAAAACCACTTTTTTTCAAGGCACCTCTGGAGATTCACCTTTACCGGGTTATTTATTATAAATAATAAAATTTAATAAAATTATATTGTTGATTTCGCCGAAAAAATACCTTAAAAATATTCGTTTTTCTCGCCTTTAAAAACATTCAGAACATATTTATATGATAGGAAATTTGAAATTTTAAGCGATCACAAACAATTAGTATGGTTAAACAATATAAATGAACCAAATATGAAACTCCAAAGGTGGAAAATAAAACTAAATGAATTTGATTACACAATCAAGACCATTCCAATGTGGACGCATTGTCACGCGAACATCTAAAAGAAAATCTATTAGGAGAGAACGAAAGTCACACATCTTGTAAAACAATTCAAAGTGCCCAAGAAGACAATCAAAGTTACATCCAAATCACAGAAAGACCGTTAAATTATTATAACAGACAAATTGAATTAATTGAGGGAATTGACAATAAGACAGAGGTAACTAAATATTTTCACAAGAAAAGTATTAAAATAATATACACAGATGACGAACGCTAAAGCAAAGGAAACCCTAAAAGAATATTTATGTTTACAAAATAGTGTCTTATATTTTCATGATGACAAAGACTTTCCAATTTTCGAAAAAGCATATGTTGAAATAATTAATCCAGAAAGCAAAAAAAAAGCAATGAAAAGTTACTTAAGACTTAAAGAAATACTAACATACAAAGAATTTAAAGAACTAATATTAAAAAGACATATTGAATTATAACATCCAGGGATAGAAAAAACAATTAATTGGTTTACAATGAAATTCTACTATCCAGACAATCAAAAGATAATACAAAATATTATAAATGAATGCCATATTTGCAACATGTCAAAAACTGAACACAGAAATACGAAACTAAAATTTGAATTCACCCCAGAAACTACATTAGAGAAAAATATATTATGGATTTTCATCTAACTGAAAACAAACAATTACTACCACGCATATACATATATTCTAAATTTGCGACATTAATCGAAGTTCAAAGCAGACTGGTTATCAGCAAAAGGTGCTATTTTAAGAGTAATTGATTGAATGGGAAAACCGACAGAAATCAATGCAGACAAAGACTCAGCATTCATATGTGCAGCATTACAGCTGTGGTTAAACTCAGAAAATGTTAAAATTAATATAGCAACAAGTAGAAAGACATAGAACGATTTCATACAACTATCAACGAAAAATTACAAATTATTTACAGTGATTCTAACATAGAAAACACACAGACAAAAATTGAAATCATATTATTCACATATAATCATAAAACTAAACACAAGACGACTAATAGTACACCAGCCGACACATTTATGTACTAAATACCAAATTATAACACACAAGCCAATAAAAAACGACAAAAAGATAAATTGAATGAAAAACGAGAAGAATATGAGATAGATACAAAATAGAGAGGATTGGTAAAGGCAAAAATAACTAACCTATTCAGAAAGACAGGTACATTAAGGCAATTACAATATAGAAAACACTACGAGGAAACCAAAGGAGGTAAAAAGAAGCCCATTATAAATCAAAATTTAAAAAGAAAACTAATGCAAGTAAATATGTTAATTGCAGCGAAGCAGAAAATGACAGGAATAAAGGCCAATAAAAATCAATCATCTAAATCAATAAAGATATTATTAGTTTTTCAAAAACTAACCAACGACATAAACGAAACCATACCCAAAACCACTAACACCAATAAGGAAGCTGCAATCCTCAACAAAATAATTCTACAAGCCGCCCACCATAGTATACCACAAACATCCCCAAACAACTACAGCAAATACACTCTTTGTGGAATATATAAAAACGGAACTTAGGGCAAACAAATTCAAAACCTTCCAAAACTTTAAACGCACCAACAGCACTGACAATCTCCTCAAATACAAACGAGCTAATGCACTCTTCCAGAGAGAGCTAAGAATATCAAAAGCTAAAGCTACGACAGATTTCACGTCCACAATCGAACCAAATACCCCGTTTGACAAAATCTGGACAAACATCCGAAGACTTTGCGGGCTTAACCCATCCAAAGCCATATACTGTATCACAGATACAAATAACGACACGCTCACGACAGACACAACCCACATAGCTCATCTTTTTGCTCAACACTGGTCAGACCACTCAAAAGATAAAAACTTTAACCAAAACTTCACTCACAACAAATACTTAGACAAAACAACCAGCTACATACCCAGCTCGACAGCACAGACAATTGAATGGGACATCAAACAAATAGAACTACAAGCCGCATTACACTCCCTTAAAGGAACAACTCCTGGCCTTAATAGAATACCGTACATAATGATCGAAAACACTTCCTACACCCTAAAATCCAGAATCACAAACCTATTTAATAATATATTCAGCAACTTCATCCCGCAATCCTACAAAACAAGCCTAGTTATCCCCATACTAAAACCCAAATCTAACAAAACAATACTAACGAACTATAGACCAATCTCACTTGACTGCTGTCTATCCAAAACACTTGAAAAAATAATAGCGAAACGTCTATGGTGGTTTGTAACCCAAAACAACTTTATTCATCCCAACCAAACAGGTTTTAAGCCCGGCAAATCGGTTTCAGACGGTCTGTTCCTTGCAGACCACCTGATAACCAGGTCATTGAAAACTAAAAAGCGCACCTCTGTCATTGCTCTTGACTTTTCAAAGGGTTCGACAGAGTCGGAGTGCACACTATTATCGACCAGCTAAGCAATTGAAAAGTTGGCCCAAAAATCCAAAACTTTGTCAAAAACTTCATGTCAAACAGAAAAATAAGAACAACAATAAAAAATACAATAAGCTGCCCATACCCACTCTACAATGGCATCCCCCAAGGATCGCCAATATCAGTCATCCTTTTTCTAATTGCCTACAACAGACTCTCCAACATCATCAGCCTACAAAAAGAAATACAATTTAGCCCCTACGCTTCTTTCTTTCTAATAATTCCCCTCAATAGACAAAAAAACCAAACATACAACCTAGAAAACCTTTTCTCCAACATTCACGAATGGTGCTCATATTCAGGAGCATCATTATCCCCAGCAAAATGCCAACACCTTCACATTTGCCGAAAGCAGAACTGCACCTGCAACGTATCATGCAACAATACCCCGATTCGCCAGTACACAGCCTAAAAATCCTGGGACTAACAATAAACAATAAATATAGATGGGACTCACACATAAAACAAATTCAACCAACCTTAAACAATAAACTTAACGTTATTAAATGCCTATTAAGCCCTAAACTAAATTGTAACACACACACACTTATTAATATAACCAAATCAAGCCTAATATCCAAAATAGACTACGCACTATTTACCTACGGCCACGCCCCTAACATCCCCTACCTCCCACTCCCAAACAAAACAAAAACCACCCCACAATGGTAATTTCCCCCTTCCCTCATCAACACTACACTACACAAATTTAGCAAAACCAATGCGCCACCAAGCATTTACAGACAACAATTTCTAGAACTCAAAGACAAATACAACAACCACACATTCATATACACAGACGGTTCACTACAAAATAACACAGCTACTTTTGCCATAACCACCGAAAGCGTAATCCTAAAAAGATGCATCCTACCACACTACTCATCCATCCTATCAGCCGAAACCATAGCCATCCTCGATGCAATTAACCTCATCCAAAAAAGAGCAGGATATTACATTATTTGCTCCGACTTCCTCGCATCGATAAAATCCATCCGCAACACCAACAACAACAACATATATCCAACAACCATCAGAACACTCCTTACAAAAACTGCACCCAAAATCAAACTCCTCTGGATCCCTAGCCACTGCGGCATTGATGGGAACGAACTAGCTGACACTGCAGCCAAATCCACATACAATATGCCCCTACACCTTACCCCCAACTTCAACACCATAGACAGAAACAAATTCCTTGCTAAGGAACTTGAGCAAAAGCTAAAACAGAACTTGGAACGCTGCAACAGATGGTACAAACAATTTAACACAGACAGAACACACACAACCCACAACTTAAAAAATGTACAACAAAAAACTATGTACCACCTCCTATGATTTCCCAAAAAAAATGTAAATATGTGTGTATACAAATGTAATAATGTAAATGTAATTATGTAAATTAAATTAAATAACAAAATACCAGTATTTACAAGCCGAAGGCCCTAGCAGCCAGCGCTTTAGTAACTAAGTTAGTGTTAATTTTTAAATTATAACCAACTATTATAAATAAATAAAAATTAAAAAAAAAAATATTAATTTTGATGAAATTGTGATCAGAGCTTTCCAGCAAATTTGGTTTGAGAAATTATAAAGTAATTTTATTTAACGATGTGCTTCTGGTGAAGGTTGGTAACAAACTAACTTGAAACTAAAATGTGTGAGACATACGCTCAATAACATAATTGCTGTTGCGTGATAGAGTTTGAATTTTGAATTTGACATTTTAGCGCTAAAAAATATTATATTGTTAAGGCCTGTACGTACAGCGTACGGACCGTAATACACAAACTTTACTGACAGTAACGACAAGTGTTGAAAAATTCACATATTGTGGCGGTTGGTCGAATACTTTCTCTTAATAAATCGGAAAGCAACTGTGTTTCGTTGCTTGTTTACATTCGAATTGTACGCCGCCAAATCCCAATTACATATTTTTGGGGCACTAAGGGCACTGCCACCAGCACTCCCACTTTTGGCCCGTAAAGCGCTATGTTTGAGCTTATATCTGTAGCTATCGCGCAGACCTGCCCATGCCATCTTGCATTCACGTACTGCAATGAAAATACGAATATATTTTTAATATAATATTATTAAGTTGATTATTATGATCAATATACTTGCCATCTTTTCCCAATTCGGCGCCAATTTCATCCCAAGCGCTTTTCACGAAAATATTATTTGAGTGCGACTTGTTTGTCAGAACCCAGAGGACTGGCCGACACTCCATTGCCTTAATTAGCGCAATTTTGTCGCTGTCTTCCTCGAAATTAACGAAACGGCTCTTCCGTGTTGACATTGTTTTGCACTTTTAGCTTCCGTAAATAGGTGCAGACAGCTATTTACGGAAGCAATAACATATTAACATTTTCATTGTTCAACACTGCCTTACGGCCCGTAACTAACAGTGCTGCGGACTGCGTTATGTTATTACGAGCCGTACGCTGTACGAGACCATTTTTTTTATATGAAGTTTTTCAGTCCGTACGCTGTACGGGCCTTCTGCGTACAGGCCTTTAAGAAATACCATTTGGATTTGGAATATCGAAGTATCGATAAGATTAAGTTTGTGCTGTGAAGCACCTAAGGTTACTATCGTGAATGGTCAGTCACAATGAAGAAAGCGACGCGATCAGACGCAAACACGAAAAAATAAATTTTTTTGTATTTTGACTACATTAATTTACATTATGTTACATTTGTTATTCACTTTACTTTTATGCAAACAATCTCGGTTTATTGCATCATGGACTTATAGTATAAAATAAGAAGTTTGAGAATAAATACGTAATATTCTATTTTTGTGTTTTACACCGTTGCGACCGATAGAAGTTGCAACATTTTTATTTTTTCTGACAAAACACTGATCGTGATAAGATCAAAGGCGGCCGCAATTCTGTAAAAAGAAGTTTAATAAATTCGTGGCTAATAAACTAATAAAATAAATAATATGGCTGAGTTAAAAAGACAAGAAAAATAAGACGCAAAAAATTTAAAGTAAGAAGAAGAGACACTGACGCTCTCATATATGCGTGTGTGTGCGTCTTAAAATATCGGTAAAAGGGAAAAAATGAAGACGCGCATATAATATACATAGCTGAGTTAAAAAAGAAGCAAGCGGCGAAAAAATTGGAGGAATCAGAGAAGAACAAATTGAGTGACATGGATGAAACTGTCCTTAATGTGAAAGAAGATAAAGATGCGACAATACTTTCTCTAATGGCGCAGTTAGCCATAGCGAAACAGGAGTTGGCTATGCACAGGTCAAAAAATCTTCAAGATGAGGAATTTAAGTCTGCGGTCACTTCTGGAGATGCACGAGGCTGTGCATCCAATTCAGTTGCCACACAGGATGGTACGATGGTTTATGGTGCAGCGATCAATACTGCGACCACTTCTGGAGATGCGCGAGGCAGTGCATCCAACTCAATTGCCACACAGGGTGGGACGATGGTTTATGGTGCAGCGATCAATACTGCGACCACTTCTGGAGATGCACGAGGCTGTGCAGCCAACTCAATTGCCACACAGGGTGGCACGATGGTTTATGGTGCAGCGATCAATACTGCGACCACTTTTGGAGATGCACGAGGCTGTGCATCTAATTCAGTGGCCACACAAGGTGGCACGATGACTTACGGCGCAGCTAATAACGCTGCGATAAGATTTGGCGATGCACGAGGCTGTGCATCCAACTCAGCTGCCACACAGGGTGGTACGATGGCTTAAGGCGCAGCTAATAACGCTGCGATAAGATTTGGTGATGCACGAGGCTGTGCATCCAACTCAGCTGCCACACAGTGTGGCACGATGGCTTACGGCGCACCTAATAACGCTGCGATAAGATTTGGCGATGCACGAGGCTGTGCATCCAATTCACATGCCACACAGGGTGGCACGATGGCTTACAGCGCAGCTAATAACGCTGCGATAAGATTTGGCGATGCACGAGGCTGTGCATCCAACTCAGCTGCCACACAGGGTGGCACGATGGCTTAAGGCGCAGCTAATAACGCTGCGATAAGATTTGGAGATGCACGAGGCTGTGCATCCTATCCAGCTGCGACACTAGTTGGCACGCATGCAGATAGCTCGGCGTATAACACCACATTGAATGCTGGCAACATGTATTTTATAGAACAAATAATTTTGGTGTAGCGAACGATGAAAATATAGGCCCGAGTAGGGTAAATATGGGGTCGAATAATCCTTTCCAGTCACAAAGGTTAATAGAATTGCCGCAGTTTACTGGAAAACCTGAAGATTGGCCGGTGTTTAGTAGCATGTACCACAAGTCTAATGCTGCTTATAATTACTCAAACCTGGAAAATTTACTAAGACTGCAAAAAAGTCTTAAGGGAGAAGCAAGAGAAGATGTTGAAGGATTACTAATAAATCCAAATAATGTCAACAATATCATGGAACATTTACAATTTAATTATGGAAGACCAGAGCTTTTGATAAGCAGTCAAATGAACAAAATACACGAGATCCCTCACATTCCTGAAAATAGTCTTGAAAAAGTAATAGTATTTGCAAAGAAAGTAAGTAACTTGGTTATCTTTTTGCAGTCGGCAAACGCAGAGCAGCACATGCAAAATCCGATGCTGATGGAAGAATTGGTTGGAAAACTACCAATGAGCAAACGTGCCACCAAAAGTTCAAAGAAAGAGAGTCGGCCCGACTTTCAGTCAACAGTCATACCGATATAGGAAAAGAGAAACGAAGGACCAGTTTGAAGAGATGATGTCTGATTACTTTGCAACCGTAAATTTTGGTGTAAAGCTACCTATAAAAATACTGGAATCAACGAAAATAGCAAGGGCACGAAAATTGTTAGCAGAAACGAGAAAAGATCTTTCTGGCGCGTATGAGACTGGATTACTTTGGAAAGACGACGAAGTACTGCTGCCAGATAGTTATGGTATGGCGATGAGGAGGTTAGTAGCTGAAGAAAGAAAGATTAGAAACGCTAACCAACGAGAAGAGTATGAGACAGCAATAATGGATTTTGTAAATAAGGGCTATGCAGTGAAATTGTCTAAAGAAGAAGTTGAGAAAACTGGTCCCAGGACTTGGTACTTGCCCCACTTTGGCGTTTACAACGTCAACAAACCAAAAAAAATGAGATTAGTCTTTGATGCTGCTGCAGTTGTCGATGGATTTTCGCTCAACACGAAGCTTTTGAAAGGACCGGATGAAAATCCTTCGTTATGCCAAATACTGTACCAGTTTCGAGAAGGGAAAATTGCCGTCGTCGCTGACATTAAAGAGATGTTCTTACAAGTACGCGTAATAGACGAGGATCTGGATTCATTGCGCTTTTTGTGGAGACGCACTGATACAAGTAAAGAAACAGATGTTTACAAAATGAAAGTAATGATATTCGGAGCGGCTTGTTTCCCCTGCTGTGCCCAATACGTCAAAAATGTAAATGCTCTAGAAGCAGATAAATATCGAGAACAGGACATTAAAGCTATACAAGAAAAACATTATGTAGATGACTTCGTAGTAAGTTTTCCCAACGAGGAAGAAGCTTATAATATAAGCGATTCGTTTCGAACTCCAGTTATGTCCAGAAGGCCTTAAACGGTGAAAGCAGCTGTGCGGTTGAAGCATCTATACAAATGGAAAGAAAGGCCATGGACAAGGTACTGGGAATGTACTGGGACAGCGAACGTGATCAGTTTGTGTTTAATTTAAAAATGAACAGAGTTGACAAGGAAATAGCGGAAGGCTTAAAATGTCCAACGAAAATGCAGTTGCTAAGTCTAGTTATGTCTGTCTTTGATTCCTTTGATATGCTTTCGGACTTAATGCTTTACGGCAAGATACTTATGCAAGACGTTTGGCGCGCTAAAATTGACTGATTTATTTAAAAGATTCAAGCAATGGATTGATCAATTAAAAAACGTTCAATTATTAAAAATACGCCGGTGTTATTCTGAAACATTTTTGAAAACTGAAATGGAACTTCATGTATTTGTGGATGCCAGCGAGCAAGCATTTGCTGCAGTTGCATATTGGCGTCTAAAATGTGACGGATTCGTCGAATTGGTATTTGTTGCTGGAAAAACAAGATGTGCTCCTTTGAAGTTGCTATCGGTGCCGAGGCTGGAGCTTCAAGCGGCGGTTTCGGGTACTCGCTTGAGAAGCTCTATTCTGGAATGCCATACTGATTCTGTTTCGCGCACAGTATTTTGGTCGGATTCGCTCACTGTTTTGTCTTGGATAAAAATCATTTCTAAATTATTTTAATAATGGACAAAAAGAAAGCAATTTTATTAGCTCATTATTCGTTGATGACGCAGGCAGTTCTTGCTGCTGTTGCTGCAGTAGAAGAGGAGAAGCCGCAGAGTAGTGCACGACGGTGTTGAGCGCGAGAGCATTTGTAGCAGGAGAAACTTAGGCCTAGGCACGCTCTTTGCAAAGAGCTGTTGCGTAACAGCAAAACATTCTACAATTTCACCAGAATGAATATAGAACAATTCGATGAACTCCTATCACTTGTGGGATCAGATTTAGCCAAATTTTCCATTAGAAAGCCAATTCCAGAGCGCGATAGGCTTATGATTACTTTGAGGTAAAGATAAGATTTTATTTGAAAATTGGGCTTACATATATTAATTAAATTTTGATTACTAGATTTCTCGTCCTACAGTGCCATTGGATATTTCTTCCGCGTGGCCAAGTGTACTGTACACAACATAATAAAGGAAACAACTGCAGTAAATTGGATCGTTTGAACGAAAAATATATCCCAAAACCAACTAACTCTGATCTAAAGCAAATAGCTGAAGAATTTTATAGCTGCCCTGGACTGCCCCATTGTATAGATGGGAAGCATTGTGCTATCCAAGCACCTGCAAGCAGTGGTTGCTTATATTTTAATTACAAAAAAACGGTTTCTATTGTTTTGCTGGCTGCTTGCGATAGCAAGTACAATTTCTCGGTCATCAACGTTGGTGCATATGGATCTGAGTCAGACGGTATGCTTTCATTAAATGAATTTAACCTGTTTATTTTAAATGAAAATATTATTAATTTTACTTAAATTTTAAGGAGGAATCTTGCGTTTCTCGGACTGGGGAAAAATGTTGCTGAACAATGTGCTGCCAGTGCCAGAACCTTCTGCAATGCCGGATAGTGGAACAAAGTTTCCATACTATTTTGTTGGCGATGAGGCGTTCCCGCTTAAACGCCATTTACTGAGGCCATTAATTCAACCCTGTCAAAGGCACGATGTTTTATTGAAAATACGTTTGGAATTCTATCATCCAATTTTCGCATTTTCCATACCCTGATATGTGCAGACCCGAATCTGGCAATATCAATTGTCAACAGTGCTGTTGTGTTGTACAACTTTATTAGAAAATCAAAAACATCTACAAGCTCTTCAACGAATTATCAAGCGGAAACTGAAATGGACCAGGGAAGATGGAGCCACTTCACATCAGAAGCGCAGCTAAGACCAACGCATGAAGCACAAAATTTACGCCATGTCATGACAAATTGCTTGTTAATGAAAAACTAGTGCTTAGTTAACAAATATAATTACATTTTAATACATTTTATTTGTTTTTTGTTAAGCATATTTTTAATCCATACAAACTTCCATTATTTTCCGTTCGAATTCCTTTGCCTTAGCGTTCTCCAATTCGTTGTAGGTATCCTTAGCGAATGCCACCATGCTTTCGGTTGGTGAATCGGTTTGCATGGCACCCAACATTTTGGCGGTAGTGCTGTGCAGAGCCTCCACAATGCTATATAGCATTCCAGGCGTATTGGAGCGCTATCGCGACAGTGATCGCTGCAATATTGCTTGCGTTGTTTTTGCTTGCTGCGGCGATTCCAACTGCGGCGATTGCGGCTCCGATAGCAACTCAAAATCATCCTCACACGACTCCTCATTTGCAGTCGAACTGCCCCATGCTTGCGAATTGTTTACCCTGGAAAAGCAATAATATAAAAAGTAAATCAATAACAAATACAAATCAAAGGCAGTGCTTTCTTTCGTCGTTTGTAGGCATTGTCGAGGAACTCTAGGTTCTTCAAAAAAATCCACTTGGATGGCCTACTTGCAGCCGCGCCACTTTTGCTGTGGTCTTTCTTCTTCTCCCGCCTTTACTTCTCCCGCAGTTGGCGAAAATGGCCATACCCCTCATCCCCTTTATAAAATGCAAAGTAATGAAAAATTGCCACAACGGAACGAATAACAAGAACTTACCAGTCATTTTGAAGTCCACTCCAATGGACTTCCGCAAATCCTTCCACAATTGCTTGTTTTTAAATGCTTTGGAGGTGACACTCATTATTTTCATTCATTATTTTGTACCACTTCAATAAAACTTGCAGTTGTTTCCTCGTCCATTTTTGGTTTGTAAAATGTTTTGGCGCAATCAGCTGATTCGAACCAAACACATGTGAATGGCACAAAAATTAGCGATTTTTTTATTTTTATATAACAATGATTTTATTGTTATATATTCGTTAATGTGTACTAAATATATATTAAATAGTGAATTCTATTATCATTTACCTCAGTATTGAGTAAAATATAGATAAAAACTTTTGAGCTTTCAAGCAGATGTTAATAATTTCGAATATCCGACATCTATTGAGAGCTTTTAAAAAAATTTTTCGAATAGCATTTTACCACTCCAAGCTGTGATGCGAGTGAGACCGGTTACAGATTGAAAGTGAGTGAGACGAACTTATGTGGAAAATATGTGTGTCAGACAGGAACAAAACATTTTCCAATCTCAAGCTGACATTGTAAAGCCTCCTTTATACTCAACATTCATGGCTGCTTGCCAAAATGATTTTTTATTACTGCTAGCTTCTTGGTAACTCTGTGGCAATGAAACTTCTACGTCTTGCATGGCGTTAAGAACATTGTTACTTTTCTTTGGACGTCTTGGTTTGTCTGTGTGAACTAAGCTTGGTCTTCCTGTAACAATTCTGACAGTTTCCGTCTGTGGTGACTCTTCATCCTGTGATTCCTCCTGCTCGCCGTGGTTAGTGTCTTCATCTTGCTCGGATTCATCTGCGCTGGCATACCTCTTCTGGCAATTGGTCGTGCCTGCATTGCAACTGCAGCTCGACCACTTCCCGCTTTGGTATGTCCGACGATATTTCAGCAGCTGGAATCGTTACTGAAATCGGCGCATCCATGCAAGTTTCATCAAATAAAACATCGCGTTTTATAACAACCTCATGTTTCTTTTCAACATACAGCCTGTATGCCTTAGAAACACGTGAATATCCAACGAAGGATTATTTCAGCCATTTAGGCTTAAATTTGAAATGGCGTGTCTTATCTAGACCAACTGCTACTGACCTAAATATCCTCATGTGCACGTTAGGCTTCCTGCCACTCCATGCCTCATGTGGAGTTTTACCTTCCAGTGCCATAGTTGGTGACCTGTTACAAATGTGCACGCTGTCTCCACTGCCTCTGCCCATAAGTACTCCGGCATTTTTGCATGCACAAGCAAACTCCTTGCTATCTCAGCAAGAGTTCGGCTAGCCCGTTCTGCCACACCATTCTGCTGCGGGCTATACGGTATCGTAAGCTGACGTACAATCCCGTGCTGTTTGAACAACACATCAAAACGTGCGATAACGTATTCGCGTCCATTGTCGCTACGTACAGTTTTTATCTTGCGCCCAGTATGGCGCTCTGCCATATTTTTAAATTCAACAAATTTCTCGTACACCTCGTCTTTGGACTTGAGAAAATATGTGAATATGGGTCGAGTCAGTCCAGACACCAGCCGGTTAAATCCGGATCGCTCAACTTGTTCACCGTTGAAACTGTATACGAGCGTTGCTGTTGCGTTGTTGTTTCTTCCTTGCGTTTGCTTTTGCATTGATTTTTGTAGTGGCCACGTCACCCGCAGTTGTAACATTCGACGATCGTTTTGTCGATCTTCTTTTATCGCACTTTTTCTAGCACCGCTCTGGCATTATATGCCTGCTGCTCATTACATACTTTTAGCTGCCCTTGACAGCCCCTGCGCTCTCTTTCCTCCAGCAAATTTATTTTCAATGCATTTGGAGAGTGCAAACTGTCGCGTGTTCCATGGCTATGACGAAATTTTCAAATTGCTTGTTCAGGCTTGACAACAATATAATCACTGTTAACTCGACTTCTGCAAGCTGATCTACGATAGAGCAATCCCAGTAACTTACAGAAATAATTTTCTAACCAGTCGGACGATGTACATCACTGAGTTTTTTCCAAGCTGTTGCCGCCGTTGTACAGCCGTTGAGACAACACAACTGTGTCGCTTTGACGCTCAGAGTAATCGTCGCTAGTGCTTTCTGATCGAGATCGTCCCATGCTGCGCCACCGTCACCTTCACCGTCCAACTTGTCAATTTGGTACAATTTTGTGGCGGAGGACCCAAAAGATAAGCTGCAAAGTTTTGTAGTGGATTTTGGTGCTCGTGTGCACGTTTATTGTGTAGAAAAATCGTTGCTGTGATGTAGATAAATAATACACGCTATGTCCTAACGTTGTACGCAGTTTACAAGAATATATTTATGTTTTATGTAGAATTTCTGCTTCGGGCGTAGGTGTAAGCGAGTGGATCCAATCGGCTTGTAACTAATCAGTAGTGAGAAATTTATGACACAGCAAATCATGAGTAGGAAAAAGACAAAGTCAAGGTAACAACTATCTGATAGCAATGTAATGCATATCGATACGCTGTACCTCGAAATGTTTATGGATCTGGCATCAACATCCTCCCCCCTTGCAGTATTGCAAAAGGATTCAATGGCTACAAGTCCCGGACAGAATCCATCCAAAGACTGTGTTCTGGGCCATTGGAAGGTTGTTGGTACTCGGGAGGATGCCGTTGAGCATGATGTGGGGATACACATCTGCTCCGAGAGCCAAACACACCGTTGACGAGTGGTACCACCTCTCATCCGCCAGGACTATGGATCTAAATTGTTCAGCGTCAGCGATGATGCGTCGGATGGGTGTTCGACAGCCAAAGTGAGGGTCTACATGTACAAGCACCTCCCGGTAAAATTCGGTGGCCCTCGATCGAATGACCACCGTGCAGATACCTTCAGCACCAACACGGGTGACGGATAGGCCGAGGGCCGTTGCCAATGATGTGGTGATGCGGTTGGAGGCGCTGCACGGGTCGATCAGGACCCGTATATCGAAGGTCTTGACTCCAATTTCAAGCTTAATGATAGCTGTCGGCAGGACGCTGGCGGCATTGTGCTGCAGCATGGAAGCCAGCGATGTTTGGATGGGCCCGGGACGTGCTGGTGACGGGTGGCGACGAGGGTTTGTCGACCGGTTGAGGGGGGAGCTGGTGGCCCGAGGCGAAGCTGATTGCTCACGCCTTGTGGATGGGCGAATGTTTTTTCGTGCCTCGCGGATGTGCAGCAGGGTGTGGTGGTCCTTGTGACAGACCTTACACGTTCCAGCGCTGCGGCAGGACTGTCCGGAGTGCTGGTGAGCCAAGCAGTTTGGGCAATACTTGTTGATAAGTACTGCGCGAAGGCGCTTCTCAGCCGTGAAATGCTGGAAACGTTGGCACTTCCTCAGTGGATGCACTCCTCGACAAACCCTGCACCGAAAGGAGTTGGTGCCGATTGGGCGGTAGTGTGTCGTCTGTCGACGTGACGGCATCTTGACGCTAGAAGAAAATTTCGTGGAGTGAAAGGGATCATAAAAGTTTTGTTGTTTAAATGAAATGACATTGACATCAAACATGGAGGTAATTTGGAGATGACGCCAGTCCGGATCGCTTCCAGGAAGTCCCGCGATAGCGTTTTCTCCGCCCCGACGAAGGTTTTGCCGTTGTCAGAATACATTTTTTGTGGACACCCTCGTCGTGCCACAAATCGGGAGAAGGCCACTAGGAATTTCTCTGTGGAAAAGGTCCGTTGTCGTCTCTAGATGCAAAGCCTTAGTGCTAAAACACACGAATACGCAGACGTAGCCCTTCGTGATCAGGCACGCCTGACCGGTGTAATTTTTGACGTCGAATGGACCAGCAAAATCTACGCCTGTGTGCGTAAAGGGTCTCGAAAAGGATGAGAGTTCCGCAGGTAAGTCTCCCATCATCTGTGTCTGTAGTCGCTTCCGATATATCACACAGACCTTGCGGGATTTAATGATGGATTTGACAAATACTTTGTGTTTTGGAATCTAAAACTTGGAACGGATGAGACGCAAAGTCAATTGGTTCCCCTCATGCAAGGATATACGATGGGTGAATTGAACCAAAAGCTTTGCGAACGTTGACGAGTATGAAATGATCACTGGATGGCTCTCATCATAACGTAACGACCGGGACGCCCGCATGCGCCCGCATGCCCTCAGAATCCCTTTACCATCAAGGAATGGGTTCAAGTTACGGATGTGACTTGAGACGGGAAGCTGCTGCTTCAAGATCAAACTATCACGCTCAGTTGCGTAATCCCTACGCTGTGCGAGGACAATTAATAGGTCTTGCGCTTCTGAAAGCTCACCGGAGCTGAGCTCTACTGGACGTGGAGAGAAAGGATTCTTGCATCCATTGATAAACCTCAGTATATAGGCGGTCACGCGAAGCGCTTTCTGAAAATCGGGAAAAATACTTAAGAAATCGGACGTAGGAGGCAGCTTTGCTATATTGCATTTAATAATGCGCTGCTCTATTGTCGTGTCGGGGATCGGAAAAGACGAAGTTGGCCACTGATGTGAAGGCATTTTGAGCTATTCCGGTCCATGCCACCATAGAGTGATATGTGCTATATCTTGCGCTCGTACTCCTCTACTTGCAAGATCAGCCGGATTGTGTTCAGATCGGACATGCGACCACTGTTTGAGTGATCCTGTGATCCGAAATTGACGGTTCCATTGAGACCCTCCAACTGTTAACCAGCTTAGAGATGCACGCTCTTGGCGATGTCTCCCTCATGTCTGCAACTAGTTGCGCACTTACATGGTTTAGGCCGCAGATCCTGCCTCTGACGACCCAGGGCTCCTGGATGAGCACCAGCCCCAGGTCAGACCTGGAGTTCAACCTACCGACTACAGCCGAAGCTGCCCTCACGTGATGCAGGTTGATCTGTGCCACGCTGGTGGCCCCCATCCTTAGAGCTCCGGTTCCGCCTCCGAGAGCATCAGATATGCCTCTGACAGCGTCCCGGTGGGTGTCTGCTCATCATGCGCTTGAGATTAAGAAACACACAATTTTGTCATCCAAGGCAGGTAAATATCAGTTTTGGTGCTGCTGATTATGCATACACTTCCCAATATTTGCTCTACGACACTTACAACCCTTGCCATACAATTATGCAATATGTACACAAATTACGAAAGTGTATTCAGTAATGCATCTCGTTGTCCAATTCAAATGCCTAAAACTCGCAGGCATACACATATTTATATATATATATATATATATATATATATATATATGTATATGCATATATATATATATATGTCGGATATAAATCATTGAATTACCTTATTTGGTTGAGTTAAAGGATGAACTAAGTCAATTAGTTCTAGTTCTAGTTCATTTGAGTGAGAACGCGGTAGGAGAATGGCAAAATTCTACTGAGCGTGGCGCATTGGTATTAGTGACAGATATGAGGAGTAGACGTCAGAAAGGATGACAGAAGGAGAAGTTGACGGACGCCAAGTTCGGGTGTCAAGCGGTGACTTTGCGATAGCACGTCGAGTAGAACGTTCGTGAAAATCTGTGTCTAAAACTAATAACCTTTGCGACTCGCTGCGGAATCATTTTAATGAAAATGGCTGACAATAGAGAATCACCCGTATCACCTTTTATTGTTTCTCCAACATCAGAAGTGGGATCGCCTAAGCCACAGGAGCATTCTGACGCTAGGTGGCAAGCGCTTTTGGAATCGCAAAATAAAATTATTTGTGAATTGTTAAAAGCGAAAAATTCAGCGACACCATCGTCGCGCAATGAAAATGCATCGTTGCCGATTTTCAACCCAGATGCTGCTGACGCTGACGCTGCAGCTTGGTGTAAAACGGCTAGTATTATTTTGAGCGAACAACAATTAGAAGGCGCAGCACTAGTGATGGCTCTAAGCAAATCTTTGCGTGGCACCGCATCGCAATGGCTATCGCAAATTTGCTTTGCTGGAATGACGTGGACACAATTTAAAGAATTGTTCTTGGAGCGTTATGAGGGCACCGAGACGCCAGCCGCCATGTTGCTAAACATTTTAAACGGACGACCAAACTCTAATGAGTGTCTATCGGTGTATGGGAGCCGACTGGTGACGTCTTTGATGACAAAATGGAAAACGATGTCTCAAGAAGAAATTGCTGTATCATTCGTGCTAGCGCACACGACACAAATTGACGCTCGACTGCAACGCCTAGTCTTTACGACAAATGTAAAGACACGCAATGAGCTGCAGCAGCAATTGAAAGCACATGCCTTTGGAAGGAAGAGTGGCATTTCGGAAAGTGAGAGGAAAGACGAGCCTGAGAGAAAGAGGTTCAAAATGCAGACGCCGATCAAGTGCCATTATTGCGGCAAACTCGGGCACAAAGCATTGGACTGTCGGAAGAAGAAAGCAGAAGAGAAGACCGATTACAAGACGAGCCAAAACCATGGCAAATCATCCACCTTTAGAGAGCGAGCAAATGTGACGTGTTACAAATGTGGCGACGCTGGACATTTCGCATCTTCGTGTGTGCAAGGGACAGCGAAGACAAATAAGAGCGGCAATGAGAAGAGAGTGGACTTGTGTGCGGTTATTGAGCAAAACGCATTCCTGAGTCAATTTGGTGAGCGCTTTCCATTTTTTTTTGACTCTGGAGCTGAGTGTTCTCTTATTAAGGAGAAACTGAGTGAGAAGCTAGCGGGTAAACGCAGTTACAATTTAGTAGTACTGAGAGGCATTGGCGAAAGTGTGGTGAAAAGTCAAATGCAAATACTATCTACTGTGCAAATTTCCGAACTAAATTTAGAAGTCTTGTTTCATGTTGTAGCGGATGATTGTTTAAAATATGACATAATAGTTGGTCAAGAAATATTTCAGCTTGGTTTCGGAGTAATGATGGAAATGAGAAAATTTAGTATTTACAAATCGCAAACTATTAATGCTGTACATAATGATAACACTGCCAACATAATGAAAGACGCAATTGATGCAAACACCGATTTATGTATTAGTGATAAGTCTAAATTGAATAATATGTTAGAAAAATATTCTGATTTCTTTACTGAGGGCATACCAAAAAGGCGCATAACAACAGGATCTCTGGAGATCCGTTTGCTAGACAAAAACAAAACGGTCCAACGGAGACCATATCGTCTTAGTGAGAGTGAGAAAGTTATAGTCCGAGATAAGATACGGCAAATGATTGAGGCCAATGTTATCCGTCCGAGTAGTTCACCTTTTGCCAGCCCAATGTTGTTGGTAAAGAAGAAAGATGGTAGCGATAGAATGTGCATAGACTTTCGTGAACTTAATGCAAATACAATCTCTGACAAATACCCCTTGCCGCTGATATCCGATCAGATCGATCGTCTTAGAGGTGGAAAATATTTTTCTAGTCTAGATATGGCCAGTGGATACCATCAGATACCGATTCATGCAGATTCAATTGAGCGAACAGCATTTGTAACTCCTGATGGTCAGTTTGAGTTCTTAGCAATGCCATTCGGGCTGAAGAACGCATCTTCAGTTTTTCAGCGCGCTATTGTAAGAGCATTGGGTGATTTAGTAAATTCATATGTAGTGGTTTATATTGATGACGTTTTAATTGTGTCAGACTCTAAAGAGCAAGCTTTTGAAAGATTGGCAATTGTGCTTAAGGTTTTGTCTAATGCAGGCTTTTCTTTCAATATCAAGAAGTGTGTTTTTCTACGTACAGGAATAGAATATCTGGGATTCTTTATTAAAAATGGTGAAATAAAACCCAATCCTAGGAAGATACAAGCCTTGACAGCACTAAGTCAACCGACAACGGTAACTCAGCTAAGGCAATTCATAGGTTTGGCATCCTATTTTAGACAATTCGTCCCACGATTTTCTGAAGAGATGAAACCACTTTATCAGTTAACCTCGAAGATGATTGAATTTGTGTGGAAAGATGAGTACGAGCAAATTCGACAAAAAGTTATTAATGTACTGACAAATGACCCTGTTTTAATAATTTTTGATCCTCAGTACCCTATTGAATTGCATACAGATGCAAGTGCCATTGGCTATGGTGCAATGCTTATGCATAAAGTAGAGGGTAAGCGTAGAGTTGTCGAGTATTATAGTAAATGTACCACCAAAGCAGAGTCTAAGTATCATTCGTACGAATTGGAAACGCTAGCCGTGTACAATGCCATAAAATACTTCAGGCACTATTTAAATGGGAGAAAGTTCGTCGTACATACTGACTGTAATTCATTGAAAGCAAGTCGTACCAAAATAGAATTAACGCCAAGAGTGCATCGATGGTGGGCGTTTATGCAATCGTTTGAATTTGAAGTGGAGTATCGCAAAGGAAGTCAGATGGCTCACGTAGATTGTTTATCACGAAACCCAGTCCCGATCGAATTAGCAAATGACATACAAAAAGTATCTGAGGTACGAATTGATTTGGCATCCATAACGGATAACTGGTTGATTTCTGAACAACAACGCGATCAAAGTATAGTCGCAATTATAGTAGAGTTGAATAGTAATGATATGCAAAGTAATCAGTCAAAGACTTACGAGATAAGAAGTGGTTTACTATATCGTAAAATACAAAGAAATGGCAAGACTCGATGTTTGCCTGTCGTTCCTAGAACATTTAGATGGTCTGTAATTAACCATGTACATGAGGCTTTAATGCATATGGGGTGGCAGAAAACGTTAGATAAAGTCTATGAACAATATTGGTTTGAGAATATGGCAAAGTACGTAAGAAAGTTTGTTGAATGCTGTGTGACATGCAAATTATCCAAGCCCATGTCGGGTAAGGTACAGGTAGAACTACATCCCATACCGAAAATAGAAATTCCATGGCATACAATTCATATTGATATAAGCGGAAAGCTTAGTGGTAAAAATGATGAGAAGGAGTATGTTATTGTACAGATAGATGCCTTCACAAAATATGTTTATTTGTATCACACCTTGAATTTAGATGCGTTGAGTTGCATTAAGGCAGTGAAGTCAGCAATATCGCTCTTTGGGGTACCCACTCGAATTATAGCAGATCAAGGAAGAAGCTTTGCAAGTAACGATTTTCGTACATTTTGTTCAACAAATAAAGTCGAATTACATTTAGTTGCTACAGGCGCTAGTAGAGCTAATGGGCAAGTGGAACGTGTCATGGGCACAATGAAAAGTATGTTGACGGCAGTAGAAGCTAGTGAGCGTTCGTGGCAGGATGCACTGGAGGAAGTCCAATTGGCTATGAACTGTACTGCCAATCGGGTGACTAAGTTTAGTGCTCTAGAGTTGCTGATAGGAAAAGAGGCAAGGCCATTAGGCATGTTATCTACTATCGAAGAAGCGCAAGTCGATTTAAAAGAATCAAGAGCAATGGCGAAAATTAATGTGGATAAGGAGGCACAGTATAATAAGAGTAGATTCGATCAAAATAAGGCCAAAGTAGTAAAACATAAGATTGGTGATCATGTCTTACTTAAGAGCGAAGAACGGCATCAGACGAAGCTGGATCCCAAGTTTAAGGGACCATTTGTTGTTGTTGAGTTGCTTGATGGTGATCGTTATTTATTGAAATCTTTGACAAGTAAGCGAACTTACAAGTATCCGCACGAGAGTGTGCGAAGTTTACCAGATAGACAAGTGGTGTCTGAGTTGTATGGAAAGCTTGACGACGGTGAAAAAGACGTCGGTCAAATGAATCTCTTTGCCACCTAGTTGAGGTGCAGAGAACATCATTCACAGTGGCTAGGTTCAAGCACAATGTTCATGCCAGTTACGGATGGCATTGTGTGGCGGACATGAATCGTGTGGTATCGATGGGCACGGTGGTGCATATCGTCGCAGTGGCGGCAAGAGCCAGAAAACTGTGGTATGGTAAAACTGATAGCCAAATGTTCGGGTTTATGCAGAAGAGTGCAAGCCACTAAGAAAATAAAAGAGATATCCTGCTAAACTGTCATTTGAAGACACATCATGTGTAACTCAGTAATAAAATAAATGTTATCTGTAAACAAAAATAGTTATTGAATAACATGTACCGAGAATTATGTAACGTATCATAAGTAAAAGAAGAATTGAATTTAAGTTGAATAATGTTAACCGAAATTTAATAAAAGTAACGAATGTAAGACATTGATCGATATGAGAAGTCAGAATGATGCCAATCTTTTGTATTACTATTGAACACGAGGACGTGTTAACGTCAGGAAGGCCGTGTCGGATATAAATCATTGAATTACCTTATTTGGTTGAGTTAAAGGATGAACTAAGTCAATTAGTTCTAGTTCTAGTTCATTTGAGTGAGAACGCGGTAGGAGAATGGCAAAATTCTACTGAGCGTGGCGCATTGGTATTAGTGACAGATATGAGGAGTAGACGTCAGAAAGGATGACAGAAGGAGAAGTTGACGGACGCCAAGTTCGGGTGTCAAGCGGTGACTTTGCGATAGCACGTCGAGTAGAACGTTCGTGAAAATCTGTGTCTAAAACTAATAACCTTTGCGACTCGCTGCGGAATCATTTTAATGAAAATGGCTGACAATAGAGAATCACCCGTATCACCTTTTATTGTTTCTCCAACATATATATATATATATATATATATATGTATATGCATGTTGACATACGCTCTAGGGTTTTGGTACTGATGATCGGTCAGAGTTAAGGCCCAGTTACCCGAACTTGAATTGAATTGAATTAGAACGTTGAAAACAGCTGATCTGCTCAACTTAACGTAAAACACTGTTTGCTGGTTACCCATAACTCGAACTGAATTGAATTGACAACCTGCAAGAAACATAACTTTTAGTTCCAGCTCATATTCCAGTTCAAGTTACGTTCCAATTACTTTGAACAGCTGGTTTAAAATGGACGAGCATTAACTTATTTGGTTGTTGGGGGAAAACAATTTTTTATACAATAAAGCTAGCAAACAATTAAATGATCCGCCAAAGGGGGCAGCTTGGATATTAATTGCCGCAGAAATGGAAACACACCGTAAGTATAATTGTGTGTACACAATTGTTTCTTTTTTTTTTTTGTATTTATTGTTTATTATTCTGCAGCGGAATCGTGTGAGCGGCGCTTGACATCGCTAGGGGAGAGGTTCAATGTGCAGAATCATCTAAGTTTTGTATTTTGCTTAATGTTTTTTTGTAGTATGCAGCGACAGTCCTATCCCTATTTGTTGGCCGAACTGCCCAACGTGGCGTTCGCATTTCCGTCATTTTCAAGCTTATTAAACCGATTTGTACTAAGTACATGTAATAAACATTAACCATATTATCCAATTTAATTGGTTTATTATATTCTTGTGTAAACAAAAATGCACGCGGAATTGTGAAAATATAAAAAATATGACAAACAGATGTTCAATAATTGAATGTTCAGGGTAATCGGTTCATTTACAGGTTCATGTTTATTTTTAGGTTCAAAATAAATTCACGTTTGGGTAACCGCTTGGTTTTCAAGTGCCAATTCAGGTTCACGTTCAGTTTAAATTCAAGTTCAGGTAACTGGGCTTTAATGCATTTTTTAAGGTTATTTATGCTCTGCTTGCGTCAACAAAACGAAAATTGTTTGAGCACGCATATACATATATGAAAGTTAACCAAAAAATTTCTTGTATAATCGATGTTTGGGCATTACATATATTCCAATAGATATATGTTATTACAAAAATGATATAGGATATGTATATTAACAACAGCGCTACTCTATTTGTATACATTCATTTTTCTTACATCGTATTATCGAGCAAATCAATTAACTGCGCGATAGTCCTACAGAAGAATGTCATGCAAAATATCGATGTTTATAAAAAATATCGACAGCAACTTAACCATAGCACCGAGTTGTCGTCTATGTGTCGTCTACCCCTTTCCAGGGTTCCCAACAGTACGATAATTATCGTACAAATACGATAATTGGGGGTACACGTACGATGTACGAGAGCATGTCATTATCGTACGCAAATTGTACGATAATTTCATCAAGATGCAAAATTTGAGTATTTATCTTATTTCAATCGAATGTTGATAGTCTTTCGATATTTCGATTATGTTCATACTTCATACGTACCGTATATCTTTCTGTAATCGCTCTGACAAGGATTTATTAAAATAACAGCAAAATTTTCAATAAACACTCGGACTGATTGTTATCATTGGCAAGTAGGTATATCTATCAAATACATTGTTCCAGTGGCTGTATATTTTATATAACTTACTAATCTATTTACTACTTTTCATCTGTGCAATGAAGAATGAGTCTAACAAGCAATGTACAAAACAGTTCGAGCATTCAACTGACTGAATCAGACTCGGATATCACACCTCCCAGAAAAATCGCCAAAATCTCCAACATCAACAAGAGCATCGCAAACAAAAATTTAGAGCTGCCTGGCTTGAAGATTTACATATTGTGGCGGTAGGTCGATGCCTTCTCTTAAAATTTCGAAAAAGCAACTGTGTTTCGTTGTTTGTTTACATTCGGTTTTTTATTCTAAAAAGTACGATAATTTCGATCCATGTACGATAACTTTACGTCATTTAACGCCCCTGGTACGATAGTCAGTCCGCTTCAGGTTGCTAACCCTGCCCCTTTCCAAACTCAAAACATTGTGAAAAATTACTCGATTAAGCAATATCTAAAGTTTTTAATATCAATTATTCAAAATGGCTCCGAAGATTATTTTGCCTTCCCCGAAGTTGTATATAAAGGGCAACGAACCTGAATCCAGTAAGCTGCATTTCATTACGTCAAGAGGATTAACGTTTCTTCCACGGTCCAAAAAGTCACCACCCATGTGTGAAACACGCAGTAGTACTTTGCCCTTAGAATACATTAAAAATGAGCAAGTTGTACGGCTTTTATTTACTTCAATTAAGTTAAACAGGTTTTTAATTCAGCTTCTATCACAGTTAACAAATGACGCTTTAACAACTTTACAAACGCCACCGTCACCTCCCGAATGTTGTAACAACTGTAGCATGGAATTAGCCACAGCCCAGGAAATGAGACGGCATTTACAGCAGCATGTACCGTGTCCCGCTACGGACTGTAGTTTTGCGGCATTGGCTAGCATCGTAGAGCACCATATTGAAGTTTATCATATAACTGGATTGTACAAAACTGTGAGAAAAGTGTGGACGCCTAAGGCAATGTCTGCCTGGCATGCAGAACGACGCAAAAGGTAATTATATACAATATTGATATTTAATTAACACACAACCAAAAACTGTTAATTGCATTGCAGATTCCCTACTGCGACTAATGTTAAGACAGCAAAACTTGCAATGGAACAGCGCTTAAATCGCGGTGAACGCTTGGAATCTTCCAAACAGCGTTTTTGGAAGACGGGGGACCGCCGGCGCACTCGTCAACAAACCAGTATGAAAGTGCGCACACAGCAAACTAAAAGACAAATGCATGGAAACAGGACGGCTGAAAAAAATGAATGTCAAACAGTGAGAGCGAAACCGGAAACAGAACATCAGATTTTAAAAAATGGTTTCAAATTAAGTTCAAAGCTTGTATTCATTTTTTGCGGTACCAAGCAGATGACAGAATACGAGCATTTGAAGACAAAATTTATATCCAAGCTAAATGCTTTGTACAACATGTTGGAATTGTATGAAACCGACAGTGAATATGAGGATGAGTCAATGTGCTGTCATAACTCTAAGGTTGCTTTTCCTATAACTACAGGAAATTGCAAAATTGCTGTAGACACTACAGACGAGCCACTAAAAAGATACCCGTATTTTGTTAAGATAAGTGAACTAAATACTCCTGCCACCTCATTAGTAGATAAAGACTTGAATCAGATTCTTAAGCGTTTGACATCAGACGACGAACCTGATGAACTTCCCATTGACAGAATGGAGACTAAATTAGTTTCGCAAACTTATAATATTAGACGGTGTGCAGAACCTGCTTTAAGACGTTCTAAACCCGAGAAATACAATTATGGCCTTAATTATAAAAAAGCGCGTCTGGCTAACAAGCAATGTTCGATGTTAGCCAAGCTCTTAGCATCTGACGTACATCATGAGCGAAATGTTCTGTTGCAGTGTGTTCGATATGTGTGCGAACAAAGGTTCTTCAACATTGGTCGTAGTGCAATCTCGCCTATGGTTCTTTCTTCAACAAAAATGTAAAAATTAAAAAAATATGCATGTTAAACCAAATAGCTGATGTTTTAATTTATATGCATGCTGCCACCAGCATCGCTGCCAGATACACCACTAGCAATGGTGCCGATAGCCGTTGCACCGCTCTCAACAGACAAGCCGCACACAACACCAGCATGTTGCAGTTGCTGTTGAGCCGCGGCTGCAGCAGCCTGTTGAGCGGCCGCATGCTCTTGCTGGCGCTTTTGTTGCTGTCTGGCGGCATGTGAGTGTTTGGCCTTGGTCTCTTCCAACTCCCGTACCCGCGAACGTGCGTGTTGTATGCGGTGCCAGGCCATTTGTAACACCTTGGCGGATGCGTAGCCAGAGCCCTCGTGCGGTTGACCAGTGGATACTTGAGTAAGGTAATTAATTTGTTCTGAAAGCTTGGACTCAACACTAGACAAGCTTTTTAAGAATTGTTGCGACTGAGTCTCGGCGCTTTTTTGTGAAGACTTTTCTTTTCCTAGCTCTTGTAGCGCTTGACCTGTGCTTTGAAATAGTTAGTTTTCTATATAGAACAAAAGACTACAAGTTTCTGCGACTCACCTGCGCTCTGCATGCATAGTATTATTTCTTTTTCAATTTCGTCTAAAGCATGTATTTTATCCAATGGATTCATGATAATAATGTTTTTTAAATAAATTAAATTTGTTACAATTTTCTAACAGCAATAACTTATTTTCGTAACTCAGACGTCAGTACAGCGCCCGAAACGTAAATTACAGTGTTGCCAACTTCGCTTTTTTACCGTCAAATCAGGCTTGTTTTAAAAGTCACAACGGGCAGGGGAATTCTCACTTTTTTCTTGTTCCATTTTTTTTTTTTCGTACAAGCACCTGGGTTCCCGTTTTAGCGTTTTTCCCACAGATTTGAGTTTTTTCCATTGCGATTGCGGGAAAAATTGTAAAACAGCAGGAAGGCGCTAATTTGGCGTTATTTCAGATCGATTTAGCGTTTTTCAGCGTTTTGTATGTATGCTTTGTATGTGAAGGCGTAGTATCAATTATATATCTGAAGAACGTAAGGAAATGGTGTCGACGATTCTTAGCCTCATAACATTAGAAAGTGGAGATGCAATTTCGATTGTGAATGGAATCAAGAAAGTTGGATCTGAAACACCTCAATGGAATTGGGATAGATAACGCTAGTGCTATGTTTGTCTCAAAAAAAAGCTCTTTTTATTCTCGATACCGAAGGTAAAGAGTATATTGGGTTTGTGCAATGTCCGTCATGGTGTCTGTCCGTCTTTCCGTCTATATGAACGCAACTTTTTTCCACACCCTTCAAGCTAGAAACTTAAAACTTTGCAAATGTCTTTATCTATCGCATAGTAAATTACAGTTTAAGATTGGAGTTCTACGATAGCTAGGTGGCTGGCAAATCGATAAACTTGATAACGCAAAATCGATAGATCCAGCTATTTCGCAAGCCCTTATAGCTAGAACTACCGAATAGCTACTAACAATCCCTAAAAACTGCATCAAAAGTTTTGGAGCCACCTCCACCCATTCCGGCCCAGCCCCCCGCAGTTAAAAGACAGAAACGCCTATATTGTCTACAGTTTTTGAGCTAGAGCCACCAAATTAAGTGCCAAGATATGTGATTAGAACCACCAAAAAATGCATTTAAACTTTGGATGCCACGCCAATCCATACTACCCAAGCTGCCCCAAACCGCCCCAATGCTTCACTAAAAACGGGAATGTGTGTATTTTCCAAAGCGTTAAAGCTAGAGTCACCAAATTTGGTAGGAAGATAGCTGTTAACGATCCCCAAAAAACTGCATCAAAATTTTTAAGCCACGACCCCCCTGTTCCCAAGCCCAATGCATTTTGAAATCAAAAACGCCTATATTTTCCACAGCTTTTGAGCTAGAGCCGCCAAATTTGGTGCCAACATTGGTGATGAAGAAACCAAAAAATTTTAATTTCGCCCCCCAATAGCAATTGAAATCATAAATAAATCTGCAACAAAAATTTTGAGGCCACGCTCCCCCTTACCACCACCGGCCACTCTCATTAAATTTTACTATTTTTGAGCTAGAGTCACCAAATTTGGTTGGATGATAGCTATTGACATGATACATAGATATTCAGCTAAAATGTTGATGCCACGCCCTCATATTGTCCCCAGCCACTACCTTTAACAAACTTTGAGCTAGTCGCCAAATTTGAAAGGAAGATAGCTTTTTGGTTTATTTGCAGTTAGTAATATTTTGCAAAGTAAAAAACCAAGCATCGTTCCGGTTTTAGAACATTTTGGTATAGACAACATTGACCAAATTGAACTTCAACATCGAAATATTTATTGGGAAAAATAGGACATTACGCTGCAGTTTTGGCTGGAACTTCCAGCCTGGAAGTGAACGAATACCGCGATTCTTGGAGGAATCAGAGATTTAGAGAGCTGTCCACCATTGCTATTTTTGGTTTTTTGGTATTTTTTTGGCTGTTATATATTGCTAATCTAGCTTTTTTTGCCAAAAAAATTATGGCAATACAACTTACAAGTTGTAAGCATACAGAATGAGACAAGACGATGCTGGTTTCGTTTGATCGATAAGTACTCTCAATGCGATGGTACTGAGACTGTATTGAAATTTCGATCGATTGTTTTCTGTTGTAAGCAATATCGAAGTACATCGCTTTGATGTTTTTCCCTTGTAAGTTTTTTTAAAAAAGTATGTTAAAAGAATACAAGCAAAAATGTCGGGATGCCTGGCTTAAAAGTGATGAGTTTAAACTTCAAAGCTTGGGCCCGAAAAGATGACACGGACGAAAGAAGAGTTGTGCATCTACTGCAAGTGCAGTATTACCGCAAAACTTTGGTTTTGCGCGCCCACAGTGCTACAAAAAAACTAGATTACAAGTTAATCTCTTCAGTGAGAGGATTACGTTTGACAGTTCTTGTATGAGTTAATCGCGCGATTACAAGTAGATAAGCGCTTTAATCTCGTCAACGACCCTAATCGCGAGATTAAGTGTCAGAACATGACATTAGTCTCCAAATAGATGAGTCAACGGGCATTAGTGTCACCAAACTTTTAGGTACGTATTACATAGTAAATTTAACTCTTATTCTGTATTGAATTTATCATATCTCAAATTAATTGTAAATGTGTGTTAAATAAATTAACTATACATATATTACTTCATCAAACTACGCGGAAAGTTCGCGTCCACGTTTTCAAACTAAATTATTTTGGACCACGGAAGTGACTCCTGCATTGCTGAGGCTGTTAAAAAAGAAGGCACAAATAGAAGTGCTTACACCGAATTAAAAATGGAAGCACCTGCATTGATTTTAATAAAATATGTCTGTCACTCGATACAATTGGCTATAAGTATGCAAGGAACATATGCCGGGAAGCTTGGAGTTTTTGGTGCACGAAACCTACAGCTGATTTTTAAAGAGTTCAACCCGACAAATCGAATACAAAACAAGTAGAAACGTTGCAGTCAGACGCAACCGACGCTGCCTCAAAGATTGTCCGATGGAGAAGGGGATGCCAAAAAGCTTCCTTCCTTCCAAATTTGGTGACCATAGCTCAAAGTTGGTTAAAAGTGGAATAGAGAGGCTGTGGGCGGTATAGGGGCGTGGCACCCAAAGTTTTTGCTGCAGATCTGTATATGATGTCTATTGCTGTTCTCCTACCAAATATGGTGACTCCAGCTCAAAGTTGAACAAGTGCTGAAAAATTCACATATTGTGGCGGTAGGTCAACTTCTTTCTTGTTAAAAATCGGAAAAGCAACTGTGTTTTTTTGTGTGTTTACATTTGGATATAATAAATAAATTATTAAGATGGAATCAGAAATATTCCTACTTGAGCAGCATTGACTGCGAAAAAAATAAATATAGCATTGTAGCCAGAATTTGGTCAATTTTGCCAATATTTTCAGAAAAATTTATAAACCGTCTCGTGTTGTTGGTTTAATTGCTACCGTAAATAGGTCCACACAGTTTTTTACTGCAGCAATAACATTTTAACATTTCCATTGTTCAACACTACCGTATGGCCCGTAACTAAAAGAATTGTATTTTGGGTTATTTTATGACTGTACGGCCGGTGTACGGGATCCTTGTCCATAAACAGCTGTTTGCGTGACGTTACATGTGATGCATTGGGTTTGATTTGCATATTGCATACAGACATTGTAAAGGCTTGAAATAATTAAAAACAAGTTAAAAATAAATTAAAGGATTAAAAAGGTGTTGTGCGGTTTTTGGATGCAATAATATTAACGATTATACAAACAATTTTCATAGTTTTTGCCCATTTCCAAAGAATAAACAACTTTTTAAAACATTGAAGCATTTTTGTCGACGATAAGATCAGATTTAAGCCGGCAGATTTGAAAAATAATCTGCAATATGAAGCGGGTAATGGTTTTTACTTGGGTATAACTATTATCGTAATTAGTTATTAAAGATACTTTTAGGATTTAGCAAAAAGCGATTTTTCGTTCAAAAGAAATAGAGCAGCACAGTTTAGTGGAAGATATCTTGTGTTCGTCCAAAAAAGAGGTCCTAAACGAACAAGAACAGATTGCTGAATGCTATTCAAAAAAAAACAGAGGTTATTAATTTATTTATTTAAACAGGAACTATTTTTATTAATACAAAATTTTGATACATTAAGGGCGGGGTAGGATTTTAAAATTATTTTTTTTTCATTTTTTTTTTATTAATAGAAAAACACTTTCTAAAAAAATCCCAAGTTTTGTCAAAATTGAGTTTCTCAATGTTCGCTTAGCGAGCGATAAACTTAACTGATGCCTGAGCGCCGGGTAACATTTATGCTTCGTTAAAGGGCCGATATAAAAATCGCTTAAACCATCGTTAGGCAAACAGCTGACTCAAGCCGCCACTTGCATTGTATTTATTTTATTATTATCCAAAATATTTTGATTTGACTCCACAAGAACATCAACTGCATGCTCCTCAGCAACCGAAACGTTTTCCAACGTTGCCGTATATACTTTGCAGCCGGCCTCAATAAAATTATTGTTGTAGCATTTTTACGAATTTGGCAGTCACGAAACAAACAAAAAATACAATATCAAACAGCTGATTTGCTCGTTAGTTTGGCAGAACCATCAATGCGATAGTGTCTGAACGTATAAGGTTACCTTTGCATTGAGAAAGCCAAACCGATTTAATCAGAGCATGAATTTTATGCCGAGTTTAATTAACTGGCACTTTAACTGGACATTGAGAAACTGGCCCTTAATAGCTAAAACGACTCATCAGGTCTTTTAAGTCGAATTGAATTAAATGTTTTAATCAGATTCACCCGTAACTTTTTACCCCTTAATTGTAACCACTTGTCACTAATATAACGCTGGTCTGATTGGGTTTGTCTGGGTTTTTCCCAATCGATGCAACAAATGTTATATATTTTTGAACTACCCAGAACTTTAACTTTACCGTTATATTTTAAACTGTTTTTTAACCTTAAATTAATTTCAGATTTATACTCTTATTAAAATTTTTAAACGATATTTTAATTTGAACTAATTTTTTATTTCATGTCAGCTACTCATAGCTGACAATATATAAATAAATAAATCGATTCCATATTTACTAGATGTTACAATTTAAACCTTAAAATATTCATATCTTACATTAGCTACCGTTATCCAATCGCTTGTGTTTTTCATAAATAATAATAAGTACGTTTCTTTTTTTATTAATATCGAAATAAATTTGTAACACAAACTAATATTCTTTATTTTTTTCTATGTATATATCTAATGTTATATATAATACTTTATACAAAAGATAATGAAAGCAAGTGTGCCTCAATTTTTTTTTGGCACTGGCGGTGGACAGGTTGGATGAATTTTAAAGAAAGGCAAAGAGACAGTAGTGTTTATATATTTTTGTTTTTCGTTAATTTTGGTGATAGTAAGATACGCAAACCTGCAACCGAGCTTGGACACCCAGTGCTACAGCAAGCAGCTATAGAAAACAGGGCGAAGAGTGGGTTGTCCCAGTTTAATTTTTTAACGGATCGTATGCAAAGCTCATGATCTTGTGGTCTCCAGCCCGCGTAAATCAAAAATAAAGTTAATGTTAAATTGTTAACTATAAATATTTCTGTATTTATTTATTAATGTTGATCAATATAATTGGCAAGCTTATCCCTTATTAGCCTCACATTACGACCTCCGACACTAGGACAAGTTGATGGTCCTAAACTTGTAAGTACATTTTCTACTTCGTTGCGCCATAGTCCTTCTTGCAATACCCTATTTTCATCTTCGTTGTCGACAAAACTGCTTGCTCAGATCCTCGAATTATCATTATTCATCATTATTTAGTTGTGTAGCAGAACACATGCCAAAACAGTTTTTTCTGCATGGGGTACATGTGTAATGGTGTTTGCAGTACTCTCCACCTTGCCAACAAAATACCAAAAACATTCTTAATCACCCTACGTGCTCTTGATAGCTTTTGTTGAAATTCGCCTGCAAAGGTGGCAAATCCTGACCAGCGTAGGGTCTCATCAGGTGCAGTCCCAACGGAAACGCTGCATCTCCAACAAAAGTGGTGATTAACTTCATTGCTGAATGGCAAAGCCTTAGGTGGTGGGATGGGCCATGTTCCATTTACAATACTTTTGACAAATTTTCTGTTCTGGAATATGTCTATAAAATACGGTTTATTCGTTTCAATTTTCAATAGATTTGTGTATATTAATTACCTGAATCATTTTGGGAACCATATGCTCCTACGTCAACCATTGTAAAGCGATACTTTGCATCGCAGGCTGTCATTAACACAATGAAATGAAACTTCTTATCGTTGTAAAATTGGCTGACACTATTTGGTGAACATTTAGGGGCTACGTGCTTTCCATCAACCACACCAATACAATTCGGGAAACCCCACATATTTGCGAAATACTGCTCAATTGCCTCGTAGTCTTTCAAATTTGGCTCACCAACATAAAAGGAAACAAAGTTTTCCAAAGGATGCAACGAATGTGTGTCCTTACCCATTTTAAAAGACCAAGCAATTTTTTGCATAGAAACTCTTTGCGACAAGAACCTCTTATGTAAATAAAAAATTGAAATGTACTTTCTGAAAAGTATATGTAAACATGTGTACTCACTGCAATTGAATCGACAACCTGCACTCTGCACTAGTAAATGCATTCTTCTTCCTAACAGTTGTGGCTACTTCCGGCTCAATCAATTTTAATAACCTCTGAAAATGGTGCACACTAATCCGCGTACGAATATTAAATCGTGGATCATCCTGGGCTTAAATGACACTTCATAAGAACCGTGCAAATAGCGCTTATGTGATACACTGTACAATATCTTTTATTTTTCCTAGTTTTTGGAGTTTACTCCTTAAGAATCGATTTGCATATAAGTAGCCCGGTATGAAAAAAATATGAGGAGTGAAATCAACTGAACAAATTTCGTTACGTTTTTGTGAAGTCTAGTGCATGACGAATGTTGGATACCCTTATAAAATATAAGTGCTATTGTGGGTATGTTGTTCAATAATGTATTTGCAAATAATGGCATATTTTCATTAGCGTAAGTTGTCGCTTAGTTAACAATTGAGAAATTGGTTCACTAAAAAATAGTTGTTTGAACTACATATCCACAGTAGCACTTATATTTTGAAAGTGTATCCAACGTTCGCTAGTTCATTCTCTTATTATTCAAGAATCCCGTTATAATTCGTTGCAAGCATGTGATGGTATGCGTGTATTCGAACAAAACGAAAACAGAATTCCAAAGGTTTTGTCATTTTGGAAGTGGCCGAGTAGCACAATTTCATTTCAAGTACAAAAACATAAGATTTTGTCTTCCAAGGCAGTCAAATTTCAGTTTTGGTATTGCTGCTCATTCATACTCTTCCCAATATTTACCCTATGACACTTTCCAACAATCCTTGCCATACAGTTACGCAAAGTTGCGAACAAATTTCGAAAGTGTATTCAGTAGTGCATTGGTACATATGTAAAAGGAAAAATATCAAAAATAACAAAAACCTCGGCAAGCAGGCCCAGCAAGAAATATATGTATCAATCGCACTTGCATACAATATGTACCAACAACTTTTTACCGTTCTTGCTGTCCGCTGACCCGCGGCCTGTCCTTTAATCGACGGGCCGCTGAACGCAAAGGGAAACTGAACAAAACAACAACGCGCTGGCTTGTCGTTGCTGAGACGCCCAAGCTGCACAAATAAATTTGGGAGACATATGTATGTGCAGCGAGATGTACTTTGCCTAACGGTAATCACATTATTGTCGTCTCAGTATACATTTCTATTAATCAAAAGGTTGATGATCAGTAATCAGTTTCATTCATGAGAAATTGTTAGCTTATACAGAAGGTGGATCAAATCTACTAAAAAAACAGTATCATGTACTTCCGCTAATACTAAGATGCGATTTTAATATCAATATTAATAATGATGATGGATTGAGATTAATACAGTTTTTAAAATCTGAACTCAATTTAGATATTATTTCCGAAAGAACATTAGGGACAACGAGGTATGGTACAACCATTGATGCCGTATTTTCAAGATTTTTAACCCACATATCTAGCAACGTTCATGTGTCGTATTTTAGTTACCATAAGCCTCTTGTCACAGAAATTAATAATAACGACGAAGCTATTGATCAAATTAATTTTTAAAATAGTAATATAAGCTTAGATGATTATTATAAAATAATAATCTGTCAACATAAACTTTTGTTATTTGTTATATGTTAGATGTATAAAATAAATGCAAATTGAATAAAAATATATATACCATTTTAGTATTTTCATTGATTCGTTTATTAACGATTTGATATCATATTAATCTTTTTCTTAGACTAGTAAGCTTTTTGTGCCTATTTAGGCAGTCAATCTGAAGGAGTAAACTCCAGTCGTGCGTCGGAGCTGACACACACATTTTTTTTGTTAAACGCAACTATTACTTTGGCGTTGATTGCCGGACATAGTTTTTTCATTTTTTCGCTTATCCATGGGCAATTTAATAAAATATTCTTTTCTCTTTGCTACTTCTTACTATTACTTCTTACTATAATATTACTATCAATGTTATGAACATCAATGAAACGCAGAAAGTATTCAGCTTTTAATTGCAAAAGATATAAATTTCTTTGCTCTCCTGAATAAATTTTATAAACCTCGTGGCAAATTGAATAATGCCGTCTTAAATAAAATGTAGCATTGCGGCATACAATAAAATTGCATATCAAGCATTGTGCTCTGCCATACTCATTTTCTATAAAGAAAAACTTTTTCTCCCATGTCAGCATGAACATTTTTAAGCGCCACTTTAAAAAATGATAATTTGAATAATGCGTTGCGTGGTGTTTGCCTCTCAAGTAGAGTTGGGTTGCTCATGAGTGAGTGAGCAAAAATGAGCTGCTCACTTAAATGAACAAGTGAGCAATGCTCAGCACTCATTGCTAATTTTTGCTCACTTGCTCACTTGTACTCATTATTCAGTTGCTCATTACTCTTTTGTTCCTTTTAGCTCAGTTGTTCATTTTCTCTTATGTTCCCTTAGCTCAGTTGTTCCTTTTTTGCTATTTTGTTGCGTTTAGCTCAGTTGTTCGTTTTTGCGCATGTGTTCTGCCTGCATATCAGTTCCAATGTTCACAGAGGTTCTTTTGCTCACCGTTAAATTGAATGTTTTGACTCATTTCCGTTGATTTTGTGCTCGCGCCAACAAAAGTAAAAGTAAAGTAAATAAATAAAATAATAAAATATGTCTTTAATACGCAAACACAGCGAAATTTGGATTCATTTTAATGATTTAGGCAACGCGCAAGCTAAATGCAAATACTGCAATAGCGATTTAAGCACTAAGTCGCAAAGCAACTTGTCGCGACACCTTCGCAGCAAACACCCATCAGCGTTGGAGCCCGTTGTGCGACAAAATCAAGAAGATGCCGTTATTGTTAACAAACAGCCAAAAATAACAACTTACGGTTACCAGCCAACAGGTAGATCGGCAATTTGTCAAATGGATTGCCAAGGGACACCATGCATTGAGGTCGGTCGAAGAGCCGGAGTTTAAAAAACTGCTGGAGGAGGTCTCACATTGCCCAGGCTATAAGCTTCCAGCACGAAAAACGGTTACCAACGTGCTGGTACCAAATCTACGCGCAGAACAGGTGGGAAAAATAAAGGAGAAAATTTTGGGGCAACTGCTGTGTGCCTTACCACAGACGGCTGGACGTCTCTCAGTAATGAGAGTTACCTAGCCGTAACGGTACACTTCGTTGAGCTAGAAACCGCCATGCTTAAATCGTACATGATAGCATGCGAAATGTAAAATAAAGTGTCGGCGGTAGCATCGGATAATGCTCACAACATTGTTGGTGCTATAAAGCTGGGAGGGTGGCGCCACATACCATGCTTTGCACATATATTAAACATCATCGTGCAAAAGGCTATTTCAAAAATTGATGGCATAAAAACAAAAGCCAAGGCAATTGTTGACTTCTTCAATCGAAGCTCGTCGGGTTTGAAAAAATTAAAGGACGTTCAAGTCCAGCTGGGATTGCCAAATCTAAAACTTGTGCAGGATGTGGCAACGCGCTGGAACTCCACATTCAAAATGTTTCAACGGCTCTTCCTCCTAAAAGAGGCTGTAATGGTATCAATTTCAATTTTACGCCCAGAACTGATATTGACAACGGCAGATTGGAAAATAATTGAAGAAGTGCTACCAGTGCTGCAACCATTTTTTCAAATTACCAACGAGATATCTGCGGGAAAAAACGTTACGCTCTCAAAAGTTATCGTTCTGGTCGGAGTTTTACAAAAAAGGTTGGCTAGCATGCAAACCAACAATGAGACCATAACAAACCTTAAAAATGTGCTGTTAACTGAAATGGATACAAGATTCCAAGATGTAGAGCAAAATGTTTTATATGCAGAGAGCACAATTTTGGATCCCCGATTCAAAGGACGAGTCTTCCGGTATCAAGATGCCTTGAAGAAATCGGTTGCAAACATTAAAAAAAAACATTGCGTTTATTGGATTAGCCAACGCGTTGCCTGATGCTGCTCTCTCTGAGACGGCACAGGATTCCTCAACGCATGTCACAGATGAGGACGACATTTGGAAGGAGTATGATGACGGCTTTAACAAAGTCAGCAAACCCAGCAACAATATAGCCGCTGCGGAGCGTGAAGTTGACAAGTACCTTTCAGAGGAGTATATAAACAGAAAAGAGCACCCTTTGACGTGGTGGGACCAACGAAAATGCCAGTATCCGCATTTATATAAATATATGCTGAAGCGGCTTTGTGTTGTGGCCACATCAGTGCCATGCGAACGGATTTTTTCAAGTACTGGCGAATTAATTCGTAAAAGGCGCACATTGTTAAAGCGAAAAATGTTGAGGCTGTTATGTTCTTGCACAACAATTTATAATTATTTTGGTATGTAGTATTTTATTATGTTTCTTGTCCAAACACTATCAATATATTTTTTTTAGCTCAACCGATTTGCCGGCAAAATTTCAAAAACTTAGATATTAGAAATCAACTCTTAAAAGAGAATATTTTTTTTTTGTTACTTAATATTATGTATATTTTTAATCTTGTTATCTTATTTTATGTGTTAGGTAATAAAAATATATATATATATATTGTTAACATATTATCGAGTTATTAACGTTAGTTTTGACATTATTTAAAATGAAAGAAAATAATGGCCGTTTTAAAGCAAATTAACAACTGTTCTGAGCAACTTAACTGAACAAGTGACCAACTGAGCAGCCTGACTGAGCAAGTGAGCAAATGAGCTCAAGAGCAAGTGAGCAATGTGAGCAATGTGAGCAAGTGAGCAATGTGAGCCAGTTGACTCACTAGAAAAAAATGAGCAAGTGAACATGTTCACCAAAGTGAGCAGTGATGACACAACTCTACTCTCAAGTGTTTGCCATCAACTAAAAAAAAAACATAACATGCTTCGCACCAGCACCGACGACGCGTCGCGACGGCCGAACATTCGAGTTCTTTAAATAGCTTCCAATGCTTATAGCGTACGTGTGATTTTGTGCTGTTGGCTGCGGCAGAGAGCAGCATGCTGCCTTGTGTGCTCTACAGGAAGGTTAACTACATAATCCTCAGCGACCGAAACCGTTTAAATTTTGCAGCCGGGCTCAACAAAATTATTGTTCTTAGCATTTGTAACGAATTTGGCAGGCACAAAACAATACAAAAATACCATACCAAACAGCTGTTTTTCTCGTAATGGGTTGGCAGCACCATAAAAGCGATAGTATCTGAACGAATAAGTTTAACTTTGCAATGAGAAAACCAAACTGATTTAATGAGCATTAATGTTATGCCGAGATTAACTAACTAAAAAAATTAAAACAATTTGTTTAGAATAATAATGTTTTACAGAATAAGAAAGTTAAATAGACTAATTTTAACTAATAATTTAAATTTAATTTTAATAAAAGTGTAATTAATTAAACCCTATCTCTTATTAAGTATTTTATTAATAGCCAAAATATAGTAATTAAACATGTAAACAAGGCAAGTATTCAACACATGCATCACATGTGAGGTCATCTGCGCAGAACGAAAACCTGTTTCGGCGCAGTCTAATTTTTATCGTTGTTGGTTGTACTACTAACTGGCTGTTGCATATGGATTTTGCAACATAACTTGTGGACTTATTTATTTATTATTTAATAACCAAGATACATATATAAAATTGTATGTAGATCTGAAAGTAAATTTAGGTAAAAAAAAAACTAATGAGTGTTACAACTCAAGAGCGATGTGTTAACAACTGTTTGTACCTGTTTGCTTGTTATATATTAGAATAGAATAGTTAATTGAATTTAGCTATTTTTGCAATATATAAGATTCTTTGATATGAACGATAGCTTGCCCGCTTTACGTTTTTTATGACCTTTTGATACCTGTTCTAAATTTCAAAATTTTTACCCTATGACACTTGCTAACAATCCTTGCCATACAGTTACGCAAAGATTTACACAAACTACGAAAGTGTATACAGTAGTGCATTGGTACATATGTAAATATAAGCGCGCGTTTGCCGCTGACACAGAAAAAGTAAAAATATCAAAAATAACAAAAACCTCGATAAGCAGGCACAGCAAGAAATATATGTATGTTTCAAACGCACTTGCATACAATATGTACCAATAACATTTTACCGTTCTTGCTGTCCGCTGACCCGCCGCCTCTCCTATAATCGACGGGCCGCTGAACGCAAAGGAATACTGAACAAAACAACAACGTGCTGGCCTGTCGTAGCTGAGACGCACAAACTGCACAAAGCTTAAATACCCCTTGAACCAACATTCAATGATTGTCAATGTAAACTTTAATATATATGATTTTAATGTATATGTAAATTGTTTATGTTAGAATATAAACAATAAACAATGCTAGAATATAAACAAACATGTAGAATTGAAATTATATTAAAGAATCTCAAGTTTTGCTATTCAATTGCACACAGTTCATATTAAGTTTATACTACCCTTCCAACTTGGACTGTATAAAGCAGATTAAGGCAAAACTCTAAAATTTGTATTTTGCAGTTATTCTCTGCCGCAACACCAATACAATCATACTCGGATGAATATGTATATGAAATTTTTCAGTCGGTTCACGACAGCACTCTAAATTTGTTCATAGGTCGAGACCAGCGCAGCACGGCACGCTGCATTGTTTGCATGTATTCAACTGGCAGAAATAGATACCCGTGCCTATAGATGTTAACAAATCAAAAACTAAAAAGTTAACGCTTAAGCTCTGGGAAATTCAACTCGAAAATAAGGTGTCGAATTATTGGTGTGTGGATTGGGTAAAACCCAGAAAAACCCAATCACACCAGCGGTAGATTAGTGATTATAAGACGAAATGTTTCATGAATTATATAGCTGCTGGAGCAACGATCAAGGCTAAGAGGTACAAAGTTTCGGGTATAATATTTAATAGGTACGTTTATTTTTATTCGACTTAATAGAATTGATGGGTCGATTTCACCGTTAAGTAGATAAGTGATGAATACTACACCATGAATAATTCTACGGTTCAACAGGGAAGGAAGATTAATTAAAAGAAGTCTACTTGAATATGGGGGAAGGTCTCTCCCAGGAACCCAGTCAAAACTTCTAAGCGCAAACAGACGAAATTTCGTTTACACAGATTCAATTCTATCCTGGTAAATCCCGTATTGCGGGGACCACACACAAGATCCATACTCCCGGATGGGTTGTACTAGAGATGTATATAGCGTTTTAGTGGTGTAGTGATCATTAAACTCTTTTGACCACCGCTTCATGAAGCCAATAACATTTATGGCCTTAATGACCATCGACGATATGTGAGAGCTAGATTTTAAATTATTAGCAAGCTTGATGCCACAATCTTAAATTTCAAAATCGCGGACAAGTGGTGAAGCATCAAGCAAGTAGTGATCAGTATGCGGGTTACCTCTACAAAATGACATGACTTTACATTTTGAACCATTTAAATTTAGTAAGTTACAACAGATCCAGGCCGACAGTGCACCCAGTTCCGGCTGTAGTAAGGAACATAGAGAATCATCATTATAGGTGAAACATAGCTTTACATTATAAGCAAACATATAAACACGAGAGTTAGTAATAACAGCATGAAAATCGTTAATAAAGAGATAAAAAAGCAATAGTCCTAGGTTACTCCCGTGGGGAGCACCAGAGGTAACAAAAATAGATTAAGATACAGAAGATTTAAAACGACTTTGAGTTTAGCACAAGTGCTTCGAAAGCCACGACAAAAGTTTTACTGGAAGTTTAAATGGTAGATAACTTGGATATACCCCTATAGTTTTTTACGTTGGACTTAGAAAAATTTGTATGGAGTGGAATAATAAAAGATTCCTTCGATATACCAGGAAACACAGCTGAGTCAACCGACAAGTTAAAAAATTTAGGTAAGGGTTAACAAAGTGAATCCGCACAAAATCTAAGTCTACAATCTACAACCTGGCACTCCATCTGGGCTAAGCAAGAAGCAGGGTTTTATAGAATTAGGTCACTTATGAAAATTTTTCGGATCTCGGGAAAAGTTAAATCTGCAACGATTGAGATAATTATTGCAACAGAAAGTGTTTACAGTAATAACATTTGATTTTGCTATCATAAATTAATTTCGGGGTTGTTGATGAAAAGACTTTTATGTTTAAATGCGCGGAAACGACCGTCGCGATGTATTATCCAAGTTCAACTCAACTCTAAGTACATACATTCTTTCTTATTATATAGCGTGCCCGATTCCCTGAAAACGCTGATCCAGCGCCTCGTGCAGAGTGTCGGATAGCTGGGTGATCGTGTTAACTTATACATAGAAAAATCTATAGTGTCTTCAGACTTTTTAAATTTTTTATTGGTGGTTTATTTTCACTTGAAGGACAAGTGAGGGAAACACAGATATCCTAATGCGAATTCAAAGTTCTGTAAAAAATGGCAACGGCAGTTTCTATATCATTACAAGAATAAAGGTGAAATCAATTAGTATTTTTTTTTTTTTTTTTTTTTTTTTTGAGAGATAAATTTTTATTTAGAATCTGTCTTGATAGACAATAACTAAATTTTACGAAAAAACATTGGCGGTTAGGTAAAAAGAAAAAATTTAGGTAGCACAAATAGAATTAATTAAAGCGGAAGGGGAGGTCGAGTTGATGGAATCTTGAAAGCCTCCGGAGCTGATTGCTGTTGTCCAGCAACTGAAGAGCTAGTACATTATCATGATTCTCCAATCTTTGTAAGTATCTCTGGCTGTATTGAGTGATGGTTTCTTTTACTGTAGCCAATTTCAGGTCATTATGAATGACAGCGTTTCTGACGTAAAACGGAGCACTCACTAGGGTACGCAGAAGTTTACTTTGGAAAGTTTGAATAATTTGAATATTCGAGGCAGCTGCAGTGCCCCAAATCTGTATCCCATAGGTCCAGATAGGCTTAAGGATAGCCTTGTAAACCAGCACTTTGTTACGTAGGCTGAGTCGTGATGCAGGTCTTAGAAGCCAGTAAAGGCGCTTGAAACGAATTTTAAGCTGAGTCCTTTTGTTAATGATATGAGCTCTCCAATTCAATTTTTTGTCCAAAGTAAGGCCCAAGTACTTGGCACTTTCGGCTGTGGGTAGCCTCCGTCCAAAGAGGTGGACTTCAGGGCATGAGAGGGTTCGTAAGGTGAAAACAACCTGCACCGACTTCTCGGTGTTAATACTAATATTCCACTTATTTAGCCAAGGCTCAAGGGCTGACAGCTGCGTTTGAATAATTCTTGAGGCAACAGAAGGGCTGGTACTGGAGGCCAGGAAAGCGGTGTCGTCAGCGTATGTAGCAATGAGGGACATCTCTGGGTTGGTTACCGGTAAATCAGCAGTGAACAGGGTATATAAAATTGGAGCAAGCACGCTGCCTTGGGGTACCCCAGCCTGAATTAAGAACAAATCCGATTCAGCGTACTTGCATCTTACAAAAAATCTGCGGTTGTGAATATAAGACTTCAGTACCATGTAATATGGCATTGGAAGATTTTTTTTCAGCTTGTACAGGAGTCCTGGGTGCCATACCCTGTCAAAAGCCTGTCTTACATCCAGAAACACTGCCGAGCAATACCTTTTATTCTCCAGAGCGTTAGAGATATATTGAGCGACTCTGTGGCACTGCTCAGGTGTACCATGGTGCCTTCTGAAACCGAATTGGTGGTCCGGAATGAGCTGATTCTCTTCCAGTATGGGAAGTAGTCTTCGTAGGAACAATCTCTCGAAGATTTTGGAGACAATCACCAGTAGGCTTATGGGACGGTAAGAGCTGGCAATATGCACAGGCTTGCCGGGCTTTGGAATCATAATAATCGCAGCGCATTTCCATTGGGAGGGGAAATGGTGGAGTCTTAAAATCCCATTGAACAGATGTGTGATCATTTTGATCACGTTTGGTGGCAGCATCTTCAAAGCAAGTGCGTTAATCCCGTCATAGCCTGGTGATTTTTTGTTGGACAGAGAGTTGATCTCCTCTTGAACCTCGTCATCTACAAATTCAGCAATAGGGAGGTCCATTTGACATGGAATGTCCAAGAAACTCCGTATTTCGTCATTAGAAGAATCATCGCTGAATTGGAACGGGGTAAATGTCCGTTCTAAGTGTGCAGCAAACACTTGGGCTTTTTGCTCGCTAGAGTGACACCAAGAGCCACTGGCGTTCTGAATCGGAGGGCAACTTAAAGTAGGCCTACTTTTACAACGGGTCTTTAAGGAACTATAAAATGCTGGACCAGGGTTAAGAATTTCGAAGGAAAGTTCTGGATGGTAGGTTTCTTCAGGAAGCACTAGAGGGTACTCTACTAACTTTACTACAATCAGAGTCAGAAACAAATATCAAATCTAACATTTTACTTCTACAATAATAAATGTTGATCAATAGTACTTACTATCGATATGCTTAAAGTTTTTTGCTTCATTGCTCATTACTTATTAAGCATGCAACAGTAAATTTTTTTTTTAAATGATCATGCATAAATGTTCATGTATCCGTGAAAAATGGCCTCCGCGAAAAAGTCGTGTCGGGCCAGGCCGGGCCTTTTAAATAAAACAGTCCATTGTCCACCTCTAGTAAGAACATCTAGATCAATGTCAAAAACATTCAAATTTATATACACTGCCGATCAACGAAATAGACTCAGTATATTTTTTTTTTCCATTTTGATTTTCTCGTTTATGCTGTAAGCTATCGCCGTAGATGTTGTTGGTTTTTTTAGAGCAAAGCAATCGAAAAATTTAAGAGATAAGAGCCAAACACAAAAAGCTTTCAGTTATCATATATTACTATTTTGCTTTGTCTAGTCCGAAAGAATGTGCATTTTAAACGATCATCAGAATAGACTCAGGAGCTTAGATATTAGTTTCGGATTAGCCGTGCAGGTTTAAAGTTGCAAATTATCTTTAGCATCACATTTTGAATTATTTAACAAAAAATGGGACGTGGACCAGCCCTAACTTTTGAAGAAAGAGGCAAAATATTGGCGTACCGAGACAACAATCTTTCAACTAGAGAAATCGCAAAAAAAATGTCTAGAAGTCAGTCCGTTGTTTGTCATTTCCTGAGCAATCCATCGACTTACGAAAAAAAAAATAGAAAAAAACCCTCCTGGAAAGCATTTACGCCTTGCGAGGAGCAAAGATTCATTCAAGAAGCATTAAACTCGAGGTGTTCTCCAGCCAAAATACGACAAAATTTGGGTGTAAGTGCAAGTATAGCTACCGTAAGACGATTAATCCGTAAATCAAAACATTTAAAGAGATTATAACTAAAACACAAACCGCTTACCGACGTTCGAAAGCAAGCTCGCTGTCTTATTGCTCGGAGTCACATGGCGTGGAATAGGAAATAGCATCAAGTTGTTTCTGAAGAAAAACGCTTTGATTTGGATGGACCAGATGGATTCAACTATTGTTTTCACGATATAAGAAAGGAACAACTTTATTTGATCCGTCACCATTGTCGTGAGGGGGGTATAATGGCGTGGGGTGCCATATCCTATTATGGTACATTTGAGATTCAATTTGTTTCATCTAAGATGAACGCAGTTAGATAAAAAGAGCTGCTCCAAAATGCATTCTCTTATTTTTCCAACATTTTCGATCCATTATCTTGGACGTTTCAACTGGATAATGCCCCAACCCACACTGCTCGAGTGGTAAAGAAGTGGATAAGTGACCAAAATGTTAACTTACTGGAGTGGCCTCCGTATTCTCCTGACCTCAACGTTATAGAGAATTTGTGGGGATGGCTTTCACGATAAGTTTATTAATCTGGTACACAACTTGAGGACATTGAATCATTCAAATCTGCCATCAAGAACGCCTGGAGCGAAGTGTCCTTAGACCGAATTTATGAAGTGATTTCAAATTTATTCAAATTTATTTATTATTATTCAATCAAATTGGTCCAAAGTGACCAAACTTTGAGCGCCGCCCTTCCATTCCGCCCCAGCAAAACCGCAGTTAAAAAACAGAAATGCCTATATCTTCCACAGTTTTGAGCTGGAGCCACAAAATTCGGTGCAAACATAGGTCAATACATGCTTTAAATAACCTACATAACTCATTTAAAGAGCTGGAGTCTAACTTCAAAATGGTCAAGATGTTGACTGAATCTTCGAAGCTAGAGCGACATCGGGTTCTAATCCGCTTACTGTTCCACCTGTCTTGGCCACCAAACCCTTTTTGCTGCCAAGCATTCATCCCCCAACGGGTCCAATTGCCAGCCCGTTAATACTATTTAACTTGCCAGCTAAGAAACCTCAACAACCAATCCGCTGATAACTTAACGTCCGTGCTTTCAGTATCAACAGTATGAGTGCCTATTAATCCTTCTGAAGGTATACCTGCGGCCCACAAGCCTCTTGTTGTTGTGCCTCTTAATAAATTTATTTTCGTGTCTAGGCTAGCATTTGATACTTAATTGTTGATGATGTTAGTGCGTACGTTAAAAGTAAAATTGGTTTCTCACATATTACTGTTGAAAAGCTTCAATTTAAACAAGTTGAGTGATCCGCCCAAACTTTTCTCGACAGTTTGTTCTAAAAAGTTTTGACCGCCGCAGCTCGTTGTTAAAGAGTATGTGAATAGGCGTAACATTAATAATAACGGTATAAGGATCTGTAGTGCACCGCCTGTTATCCACCCTGTTGCCCCATCTTCGGCGGCAAAAAACTAACAAGGTAGTAGCATTAAAAATGTTCGAGGCTTTAACACTAACTTTCTAAATTATATGTAAACAGTTTATCCGTCGATTCACAAATAGTTGAATTAACAGAAACCCGGCTAAAACCCGATATATCTGATTATTACGTTTTGCCTTATAAGTATAACTTGTACAGAAGCGATCTCACCTTCCGAAGGGGGGCGGTGTTATCTTTGCTGTTGACTCTTGTATTTCCTCTGAACAGATTTATTTTCATGATCATCCGGATATTGAGTTTCTATGTGTTAAAATATTATTTGTCGGCCGCGCACAGTATGTGTTTTATATTCCTTCCCATTCCGATAATACTATTTACATATCCCATCTGAATGCCCTGCAAGTTGTTTCGTCGTTGTTGACGGATATGCATCAACTTAAAGTGGCTGTTGATTTTAATTTGCCACTTGCTGTATGGTCTGTGAATGACACATCTCGGCGTCATTTTCAGCCACTTCTGATGACTTTATCGATGGCCTTCTGGAGTTGAGCCTATTGCAAGTTAGCAGGGTGCAAAACGTAGTAATAAAAAGTTAGATTTGATATTTGTTTCTGAATCAGATTGCAGTTATGTTAGTAGAGTAAACGCTCTAGTGCTTCCTAAGGATACCTACCACCCAACTTCAGGAATTTTCTCTATAAAGACCCGTTGTTTCGCAAAACTAACTTAACTCAATTTTATGATCTTCTTCAGCATACTAATTGGTCTCACCTATATTCTTGTAGTTTAATAGAAACTGCCATTGCCATATTTTTATGAAAATTTTTCGTATCTCGGGATAAGTTCAATCTGCAATGATTGAGATAATTATTGCAACAGAAAGTGTTTACAGAAATAAAATTTGACTTTGCTATCATAAATTAATTTCGGGGTTGTTGATGAGAAGACTTTTATGTTTTAATGCGCGGAAACGACCGTCGCGATTTATTATCCAAGTTCAACTTAACTCTAAGTACATACATTCTTTCTTATTATATAGCGTGCCCGATTCCCTGAAAACTCTGATCCAGCGCCTCGTGCAGAGTGTCGGATGGCGTTGCTTTAACTCGAGGCGTTGAGCAATACCGCTGGCGAAGCTGATCTTGCAGTTCCATGGCACGCCGACTAAGCGTGATCAGTATGACAAATTTCATGTTGCTGGGTGATCGTGTTAACTTATACATAGAAAAATCTACAGTGTCTTGAGACTTTTTAAATTTTTTATTGGTGGTTTATTTTCACTTGAAGGACAAGTGAGGGAAACACAGATATACTAATGCGAATTCAAAGTTCTGTAAAAAATGGCAACGGCAGTTTCTATATCATTACAAGAATAAAGGTGAGATCAATTAATATGCTGAAGAAGATCATTCAATCTAGTATAGTTAGTTTTACGAAAACAACGGGTCTTTAAGGAACTATAAGATGCTGGACCAGGGTTAAGAACTTCAAAGGAAAGTTCTGGATGGTAGGTTTCTTCAGGAAGCACTAGAGGGTACTCTACTAACTTTACTACAATCAGAGTCAGAAACAAATATCAAATCTAACATTTTATTACTACAATAATAAATGTTGATCAATAGTACTTACTATCGATATGCTTATAGTTTTTTGCTTCATTGCTCATTACTTATTAAGCATGCAACATTAATTTTTGTTTTGAAATGATCATGCATAAATGTTCATGTATCCGTGAAAAACGGCCTCCGCTAAAAGTCGTGTCGCGCCAGGCCGGGCTTTTTAAATAAAACAGTCCATTGTCCACCTCTAGTAAGAACATCTAGATCAATGTCAAAAACATTCAAATTTATGTACATACACTGCCGATCAACGAAATAGACTCAGTATGTTTTTTCTTTTCCATTTTGATTTTCTCGTTTATACTGTAAGCTATCGCCGTAGATGTTGTTGGTTTTTTTAGAGCAAAGCAATCGAAAAATTTAAGAGATAAGAGCCAAACACAAAACGCTTTCAGTTATCATATATTACTATTTGCTTTGTCTAGTCCGAAAGAATGTGCATTTTAAACGATCATCAGAATAGACTCAGGAGCTTAGATATTAGTTTCGGATTAGCCGTGCAGGTTTAAAGTTGCAAATTATCTTTAGCATCACATTTTGAATTATTTAACAAAAAATGGGACGTGGACCAGCCCTAACTTTTGAAGAAAGAGGCAAAATATTGGCGTACCGAGACAACAATCTTTCAACCAGAGAAATCGCAAAAAAAATGTCTAGAAGTCAGTCCGTTGTTGGTCATTTCCTGAGCAATCAATCGACTTACGGAAAAAATATGAAAAAACCCTCCTGGAAAGCATTTACGCCTTGCGAGGAGCAAAGAAGCATTCAAGAAGCATTAAACTCGAGGTGTTCTCCAGCCAAAATACGACAAAATTTGGGTGTAAGTGCAAGTATAGCTACCGTAAAACGATTAATCCGTAAAGCAAAACATTTAAAGAGATTAAAACTAAAACAAAAACCGCTTACCGAAGTTCGAAAGCAATCTCGCTGTCTTATTGCTCGTAGTCACATGGCGTGGAATAGGAAATAGCATCAAGTTGTTTCTGAAGAAAAACGCTTTGATTTGGATGGACCAGATGGATTCAACTATTGTTTTCACGATATAAGAAAGGAACAACTTTATTTGATCCGTCACCATTGTCGTGAGGGGGGTATAATGGCGTGGGGTGCCATATCCTATTATGGTACATTTGATATTCAATTTGTTTCATCTAAGATGAACGCAGTTAGATACAAAGAGCTGCTCCAAAATGCATTCTCTTATTTTTCCAACATTTTCGATCCATTATCTTGGACGTTTCAACTGGATAATGCCCCAACCCACACTGCTCGAGTGGTAAAGAAGTGGATAAGTGACCAAAATGTTAACTTACTGGAGTGGCCTCCGTATTCTCCTGACCTCAACATCATAGAGAATTTGTGGGGATGGCTTTCACGATAAGTTTATCAATCTGGTACACAACTTGAGGACATTGAATCATTCAAATCTGCCATCAAGAACGCCTGGAGCGAAGTGTCCTTAGACTATCTAAAGACTCTATACGATTCAACCCCTGACCGAATTTATGAAGTGATTTCAAATAAAGGTGGTTATACACATTATTAATTAACATTATAGCATTATAAACACTAACTTTATAATACATTTTCCAATAAATGTGTGGTTTGTATTAAGATTAAGACCTTGAGTCTATTTGGTTGAACGGTTAAAAGTGACCGCTTTTTGAAACTCACAAAATGTATTTGAAACAAGTAGAAACGTTGCAGTCGGACGCACCCGACTGCGGTATACTCGATACCAGTAGTAAAACAGATTAAAAGAGAGCTGATTGCAATGGTGTGTGGATACGGCAGGGGTGTATGCTGCTGCAGGGGTGTATGCTGCCTCAAAGATTGTCTGGTGCAGATGGGGATGCCAAAAAGCTATCTTCCTTCCAAATTTGGTGATTCTAGCTCAAAGTTAGAAGAATATGGTGGATGGTAGCCTTGTGGAGGTATGGTGGGGGGGGGGGGGGGCGTGGCATCAAAATTTTAGCAAATTTGGTGACTCTAGCTCAAAAATAGTAAAATTTGATGGAAGGGGGGATGGGGTTGGTAAGGGGGGGCATGGCATCCAAACTTTTGCTGCAGATCTATTTATGATGTCAATAGCTATTCTCAATCCGAATTTGGTGACTCTAGCTCAAAGTTAGTAGCATATGGTAGAAGGGGGGCTGGGTGCTGGGGGCTGGTATGGGGGGCGTGGCGTCCAAAGTTTTGCTGCAGATCTGTTTATGATGTTAATTGCTATCCTCATACCGAATTTGGTGGCTCTAGCTCAAAGTTAGTAGAATATGGTGGAAGGGGGGCTGGGGGCGGTATGGGTGGGGGGCGCCATCCAATTTTTTTGGGTTTCTTCATCACCTATCTTGGCACCAAATTTGGCGGCTCTAGCTCAAAAAATGTGGAAAATATAAGCGTTTTTGACTTCAAAATGCGGTTGCTCGGGATCAGGGGGGGGCGTGGCTCCAAAACTTTCATGCAGTTTTTTGGGGATTGTTATTAGCTATCTTCCTACCAAATTTGGTGACTCTAGCCTTAACGCTTTGAAAAATACACGCTTTCCCGTTTTTAGTGAAGCATTGGGGCGGTTTGGGGCAGCTTGGTCAGTATGGATTGGCGTGGCATCCAAAATTTTTATGCATTTATTTTGGGGCTATAATCACCTACAGTTATCTACCTACCAAATTTTGTGACTCTAGCTCAAACACTATGGAAGATACACGAACTACCGTTTTTAGCGAAGCGTTGGGGTGGTTGAGGGCGGATAGGGCAGTATAGATGGGCGTGGCATCCATTTATGAATTTGGTTGGAGATCGTCAACACCTATCTTGGCACCAAATTTGGTGGGTCTAGCTCAAAAACTGTAGAAGATATAGGCATTTTTAGTGTTAAACTGCGGGGAGGCTGGGGGCGGAATGGGTGGGCGTGGCTCCAAAATTTTTGATGCAGTTTTTTGGGGATTGTTAGTAGCTATTTTCTCCCCAAATTTGGTAGTTCTAGCTGTAAGGGCTTGCGAAATAGCTGGATCTATCGATTTGCCAGCCCCCTAGTTATCGTAGAACTCCAATCTTGACACTTTAATTTACTATGCCATAGATAAAGGGGTTTGCAAAGTTTGAAGTCCCTAACTTGAAGGGTGTGGAAAAAAGTTGCGAACATACAGACGGACAGACACCATGACGGACATTGCACAAACCCAATATACTCTTTACCTTCGGTATCGAGTATAAAAATATACTATTCAACTTAGAACGCTAATTTTTTTTAAGTTTTCTTAAGAATTGAATAGGTAGCAATAAAAAATATGTTTCCCAAATTATGTTCTTTGAATGATATAATAAACTTAATTTTTAAAAAAAAAAACTATGTGAGTCTGTTGCAATGGTCGGCAGTGTATTATTTAGCACAGTTATATGAGGGCAGATGTGACAGATGAAGATACCTAGCAACGACCTTGAAAGATCGACATCAAAGTTTTGGCGCCACTTCCCCGTTCTCTAGCTCTCTGCGTTTAGAAGTTTGAAACGCCCATATTTTCCACAACTTTTGAGCTAGAGCCACCAAATTTAGTTCTGAGACTGGTGTTGAAGAAACCCAAAAAATTTGGATATCAACGCCACGTATACCGCTCCAGACACCCTTCCCCTATATTTTACTAATTTAGAGCTAGAGTCAATATGTTTAGTAGGAAAATAACTTTTAACGACCCCCAAAAATATTCCATTAAAAACTTGGAGCGCCGCCCTTCCATTCCGCCCCAGCAAAACCGCAGTTAAAAAACAGAAATGCCTATATCTTCCATAGTTTTGAGCTGGAGCCACAAAATTCGGTGCAAACATATGTCAATACATGCTTTAAATAACCTACATAACTCATTTAAAGAGCTGGAGTCTAACTTCAAAATGGTCAAGATGTTGACTGAATCTTCGAAGCTAGAGCGACATCGGGTTCTAATCCGCTTACTGTTCCACCTGTCTTGGCCACCAAACCCTTTTTGCTGCCAAGCATTCATCCCCCAACGGGTCCAATTGCCAGCCCGTTAATACTATTTAACTTGCCAGCTAAGAAACCTCAACAACCAATCCGCTGATAACTTAACGTCCGTGCTTTCAGTATCAACAGTATGAGTGCCTATTAATCCTTCTGAAGGTATACCTGCGGCCCACAAGCCTCTTGTTGTTGTGCCTCTTAATAAATTTATTTTCGTGTCTAGGCTAGCATTTGATACTTAATGATGATGATGTTAGTGCGTACGTTAAAAGTAAAATTGGTTTCTCACATATTACTGTTGAAAATCACCATTTTTTACAGGACCTTGAATTCGCATTTGGATATCTGTGTTCCCCTCACTGTTCCTTCAAGTGAAAATAAACCACCTTGGTTTACGAGGGAACTCTCAAAATTAAAAAACGTGAAGACGAGATCCTATAAAAAATTTAAAAAATCTGGAAATACCATAGATTTATCCTTGTATATAATTGCAAAGTCAAATTTTATTTCGGTAAACACTTTTTGTTACAACAATTATCTCAATCGTTGCAGATCAAACTTTTCCCGTGATCCAAAACAGTTTTATAAATTTGTTAACTCAAAACGTAAATCTTCTTGCTTGCCATCCTCGGTTTACCTTGATAATACAAAAGCAAATACAGATCAGGCAGTGGCCGATCTATTTGCTAAGTATTTCAATCAGTATACTCATCGAGTTCATATAGTTACAATAATTCCTATCCTTTTCAAGTCCAAGCCTCAAACTGCATTTATGTCCCCGTTATAGCTGAGTGTACTCTACTAGGCGACCTTAACTCTATCAAACCCGGCTTTTTGCCCGGTCCAGATGGAGTGCCAGGTTGTATACTTAGATACTGTGCGGATTCACTTTGTAAACCTTTACATAAATTATTTAACTTATCGGTTGACTCAGCTGTGTTTCCTGGTATATGGAAGGAATCTTTTATTATTCCACTTCATAAAAATTCTTCTAAGTCTAACGTTAAAAACTATAGGGGTATATCCAAGTTGTCTGCCATTCCGAAAGTCTTGGAAAAAATTATATGCTCTCAATTGCAGCACTTATGTTGTTCAATTTTATCCCCTTATCAACACGGTTTTGTTAGGCGAAGATCTACTACCACCAACCTTCTTGAGTTTACCTCACTTGTTATCAAAGGGTTTCAAGCAAAAATGCAAACTGACGTCGTTTACACAGATTTTAGTAAGGCATTTGATTCTGTTAGTCATTCTTTGTTGCTTCAAAAATTAAATATTATTGGATTTCCAGTAAAACTCCTGTCGTGGCTTTCTGAGTACTTGTGTGGCCGAACACAAAAAGTAGTTCTTAAATCATCTGTATCTAAACCTATTTTTGTTACCTCAGGTGTCCCTCAGGGGAGACACCTAGGACCATTGCTATTTAATCTATTTATTAACGATCTTCCTGCTGTTGTTACTAATTCTCGTGTATTTATGTTTGCTGATGATGTAAAGCTATGTTTCACCTATAATGATGATTCTCTTAGTAACTTACTACAGTCAGACTTGGGAGCACTGTCAGCTTGGTGCCGTTATAACTTACTTAATTTAAATTGTTCAAAATGTAAAATCATGACTTTTTGTAGAGGTACCCCTCATAATGCTCACTACGTGCTTGATGCTTCACCACTTGTCCGCGTTTTTGAAATTAAAGATTTAGGCATCATTCTTGATAGCAAATTAAAATTTGATTCTCACATATCGTCGATGGTCAATAAGGCCATAAACGTTCTTGGCTTCATCAAGCGGTGGTCTAAAGAGTTTGATGACCCCTACACCACTAAAACGCTATATACATCCCTAGTACGTCCCATCCTGGAGTATGGATCTTGTGTGTGGTCCCCGCAATACGGGATTCACCAGGATAGAATTGAATCTGGGCAGAGGAAATTTCTTCTGTTTGCGCTCAGATGTTTTAACTGGGTTCCTGGAATAGACCTTCCCCCCTATTCAAGTAGACTTCTCTTAATTAATCTTCCTTCCCTGTTGAACCGTAGAATTATGCATGGTGTAGTATTTGTCAATAATCTACTTAATGGTGAAATCGACTCATCAGTTCTTCTAAGTCGAATAAAATTAAATGTTCCCATTAGATCCACACGTAACTTTTTACCCCTCGGCCTCGATCGTTGCTCGAGCAACTATTTAATTCATGAACCATTTCGTGTATTATGTTCTGACTATAACAAACTTTATTCTCTTGTCTCTCTGGAGACCTCGACTACAGTACTAAAACGATCTATCCTTTCTGCCTTATCTAATCGTAACCACTAATTACTAATCTACCACTGGTCTGATTGGGTTTTTCTGGGTTTTTCCCAATCTACGCAACAAATGTTGGGCCACTTATTTTCTTGTTGAATTTCCCAGAGCTTTAACGTTAACTTTATAATTGTTTCAACCTTAATTTACTTTCAGCACTTCACATAATTTTAAATTTTACTTTAAACTTAATTATTTTCATTATGATTACTTTAATTAGTTTTATTCTCATGTCAGCTGTTCATAGCTGACAATAAATAAATAAAAAAATAAATAAAAGCTTAAATTTAAACAAGTTGAGTGATCCGCCCAAACTTTTCTCGACAGTTTGTTCTAAAAAGTTTTGACCGCCGCAGCTCGTTGTTAAAGAGTATGTGAATAGGCGTAACATTAATAATAACGGTATAAGGATCAGTAGTGCACCGCCTGTTATCCACCCTGTTGCCCCATCTTCGGCGGCAAAAAACTAACAAGGTAGTAGCATTAAAAATGTTCGAGGCTTTAACACTAACTTTCTAAATTATATGTAAACAGTTTATCCGTCGATTCACAAATAGTTGAATTAACAGAAACCCGGCTAAAACCCGATATATCTGATTATTACGTTTTGCCTTATAAGTATAACTTGTACAGAAGCGATCTCACCTTCCGAAGGGGGGCGGTGTTATCATTGCTGTTGACTCTTGTATTTCCTCTGAACAGATTTATTTTCATGATCATCCATCATCATATTAGGGGTTTTCACACGCAACGTTGTTATTCGTTAAATTTGTTAAAGGTTGCCAACTGTGAAGACTCGTTTTTTACGTCAGCTGTTAATCGTTAAAATACCTACTTTCAATCAGTTATTTGCAACACAACTGACAAAACACAAAGCAAAAAACAGCTGATTAGTGTTTTACCGAATAACCAGTAATTTGTCGGAATACCATCACATTCTTGCAACGAATTATAACGGGATTCTTGAATAATGAGAGAATGAACTAGCGAATTTTGGACACACTAACAAAATATAAGTGCAACTGTGGCAACGAAGTTCAATCAACTATTTATAATTGAAGCTATTTTTCAATTGTTAACTTAACGCCAACTTATTCTAATGAAAATATGCAATTATTTGCAAACATATTGTTCAACAAGATATCCACAATAGCACTGTGTTGATTATCGCCCGCTGAACAAAATTATCGTCCGTGGCCACTTCCCTATTCCGCTGTTAGAGGATTGTGTCGAAGACCTGGGGGGTAAATCGTTCTTTACTGTATAAGATTTGAAAAGTGGATTTCACCATGTCAAGATGCACCCTGATTCGATAAAATACACTGCCTTTGTAACACCCGACGGACAATTTGAGTACGTTCGCATGCCGTTTGGACTTTGCAATGGTCCCCCAGCTTTCGCCAGATTTGTGTACTTTGTGCTGAAGGACTTAATCAACAGAGGTCAACTAGTGATTTACATGGACGACATCTTAATTGCGTCGAGTGATTTGAAACCCATCTGCAAGTGCTGAAGGAGACACTTTATACCTTATGAGTGAATGGGCTACAACTTTAATTGTCAAAGTGTCGTTTTGCGCACAAAGAGTTGGAGTATTTGAGATATTTGGCGAACTCTTCCGGTATCACCCCGAAACCAGCTCATCTTCAAGCCATAGAGAGTCTGCCAGAACCTCGGGATAGGAAAGAATTGGAACGCTGTCTGGGTCTCTTTTCGTATTTCCGCCGTTTAGTACCCAACTTTGCCAAAATCGCTTATCCGATGTCGCGTCTGCTGAAAAAAGATGCCCCTTACGTTTTTACCGATGAGTGTCTTAAGTCCTTCCAAACACTGCAGTCAAAACTGATCGAGTCACCCGTGCTGTCTATTTACCGAAGTCAGAAACTGAACTACATTGTGATGCTAGTTCAGCCGGTTTCGGAGCAATACTCCTGCAAAAACAAACTGATGATAAACTTCACCCGGTGTGCTACTTTTCAAAAACCGCTTCCGCCCCTGGATCCAAATTACACAGTTATGAACCAGAGACCCTGGCCATTGTATATACCTTAAAGCGTTCTGAGACATACCTGAAGTTCATTCCATTTAAGATAACTACAGATTGTAATTCATTAGCATTAACTCTTAAGAATGGTGGATCTTCCGCGAAAATTTCCCGCTGGGCATTACTATTGGAAAACTTTAATTAAACCATTGTACATCGGTCCGGTACTTGTATGCCTCATGTTGATGCACTTAGTAGACTGGACACTGCTGCTTATGTGGATGAGGTAAACCTAGATTTTCTTCTACATCTGACGCAAAATCGTGACCCAGAAATTGTCAAACTTCGGAGTGTCTTGGAGAACCAAAAGCTGGCTGGTTTCGAGTTGCAAGATGGCGTCGTAAATCACCGATCGCCGACCAACGTACTTCAGCTCTATGTCCCTGCCGAAATGATTAACAGTGTCATACGAACAGTGAATGAGAAGTTAGGTCACTTGTCCACTGAAAAAGATTAAAAAGCATTATTGGTTTCCGTATATGAAATCTTACGTTAATAATTTAATTAAGAACTGCCTCAAATGCATTTACTATTCCCCTTCCACTCACAGTAATAAGGCTACTCTGCATATTATTCCGAAAATACCTCTGCCGTTTGATACTCTTCATATCGACCACTTGGGACCCCTTCCGTCCATACAGTCCAGGAAAAAATATCTGTTAGTCGTTATTGATGCCTTTACGAAGTTTGTCAAACTGTACCCTGCTGCTACTACTAGTTCCCTGGAAGCATGTCACACCCTAGAGACACAGTATTTTTCCAACTATAGTCGACCCCGCCGAATTATTAGTGATCGAGGTACATGCTTTACCTCCGCAGAATTCGCTGAATTCCTGGAATCACATAATATAGTCCATGTCCAGAATGCCAATGCCTCCAGTCGGGCTAATGGTCATATAGAACGTGTCAACCGTGTCTTAGGTCCCATGCTTGCTAAATTGGCTGAACCATTGGATCATGCCGATTGGGTGAAACAACTTCCGAAAATTGCGTTCGCCTTGAATAATTCAGTCCATTCCACAACTAAATTAGCACCCTCCGTTCTGCTGTTTGGTGTCGCACAGCGTGGCGCTGTTATAGACGATATAACTGAGCGTTTAGATGAGCGGTTTACTGTGGAAGCGCCCCCAGTGGATATCCGTAAGACTGCCCTGCAGAATATTGTCAAATCTCAAGAGTATAACACAGAGTATTTTAATAAATATCATCTGCCGTTGATTTTGAAGAAGGTGATTTTGTGGTTATCAAAAATGTTGATACGACGGCTGGTGTAAACAAAAAACTCATTAAGCGATTCCGTGGTCCCTATGTCATCCATAAGAAACTTCCGAATGATCGGTATGTCATCCGAGATGTCGAAGGCTCCCAGCTCACACAACTTCCGTATGACGGTGTGCTGGAGTCATCAAAATTAAAATTGTGGCTTACTCCTGATGAAAAGTGTGCTTTTGACATCTGACCGCAGGCAATACCCACCGTCTGGTATGGCCATTAGCCTGAACGTGGAATCGAGGTCGATTCCGTTGTCAGGACGGCCGAGTTGTAAAGTATTTATGTTATTGTATTCATGTTATTTATGTTAATCTGCCTATTTTATGTTGGTATATCGATATATGGTTAAATAGTATTTAAGTACCCATGTTAGTTTTAAGTGTTAAGTGTTTAAGTGTTAAGTGTGGTTTGGCCACACTTGACTGATCTCGATCTCTTTTTCCAGTTACCCTTATGCCAAGCGCACGTATAAGTGAAGACCCAAAAAAATAATCTAAGAAAATCGAGCGAATCATAGCTCATTTAACGAATAAATAGCATTATTACAATGCAGAAATTTTGATTTAATAAATTATATCATATTTATCTATTTATTTACTTATTTATTTATTTATTGTCAGCTATGAGCAGCTGACATGAAAATAAAATTAATTTAAAATAATTATAATAAAAATAATTAAGTTTAAAGTAAAATTTTAAATTATATGTAGTTCTGAAAGTAAATTAAGGTTGAAATAATTATAAAGTTAACGTTAAAGCTCTGGGAAATTCAACAAGAAAAAAAGGTGGCGGCCATCATTGTTAAGCTGTTTGTTGTGACCACAAAGTGTGCTATGCGTATGGCCCAATAAATTGTTGCCCAACTTAATTATACTCGATACCGAAGGTAAAGAGTATATTGGGTTTGTGCAATGTCCGTCATGGTGTCTGTCCGTCTGTCCGTCTGTCCGTCTGTATGTTCGCAACTTTTTTCCACACCCTTCAAGTTAGAGACTTCAAACTTTGCAAACCCCTTTATCTATGGCATAGTAAATTAAAGTGTCAAGATTGGAGTTCTACGAAAACTAGGGGGCTGGCAAATCGATAAACTCGATAACGCAAAATCGATAGATCCAGCTATTTCGCAAGCCCTTACAGCTAGAACTACCAAATTTGGGGAGAAAATAGCTACTAACAATCCCCAAAAAACTGCATCAAAAATTTTGGAGCCACGCCCACCCATTCCGCCCCCAGCCTCCCCGCAGTTTAACACTAAAAATGCCTATATCTTCTACAGTTTTTGAGCTAGACCCACCAAATTTGGTGCCAAGATAGGTGTTGACGATCTCCAACCAAATTCATAAATGGATGCCACGCCCATCTATACTGCCCTATCCGCCCTCAACCACCCCAACGCTTCGCTAAAAACGGTAGTGCGTGTATCTTCCATAGTGTTTGAGCTAGAGTCACAAAATTAGGTAGGTAGATAACTGGTAACGATCCCCCAAAAACTGCATCAAAGTTTTGGAGCCCCACCCACCCATTCCGCCCCCAGCCTCCCCGCAGTTTAAAAACAGAAATGCTTATATCTTTTACAGTTTTTGAGTTAGAGCCACCAAATTTTGTGCCAAAATAGGTGATTATAGCCCCAAAATAAATGCATAAAAACTTTGGATGCCACGTCAATCCATACTGAACAAGCTGCCCCAAACCGCCCCAATGCTTCACTAAAAACGGGAAAGCGTGTATTTTTCAAAGCGTTAAGGCTAGAGTCACCAAATTTGGTAGGAAGATAGCTAATAACAATCCCCAAAAAACTGCATGAAAGTTTTGGAGCCACGCCCCCCCTGATCCCGAGCACCCGCATTTTGAAATCAAAAACGCTTATATTTTCCACATTTTTTAAGCTAGAGCCGCCAAATTTGGTGCCAAGATAGGTGATGAAGAAACCCAAAAAAAGTGGATGGCGCCCCCACCCATACCGCCCCCAGCCCCCCTTCCACCATATTCTACTAACTTTGAGCTAGAGCCACCAAATTTGGTATGAGGATAGCAATTAACATCATAAACAGATCTGCAGCAAAACTTTGGACGCCACGCCCCCCCATACCAGCCCCCAGCACCCAGCCCCCCTTCTACCATATTCTACTAACTTTGAGCTAGAGTCACCAAATTCGGTTTGAGAATAGCTATTGACATCATAAATAGATCTGCAGCAAAAGTTTGGATGCCATGCCCCCCCTTACCAACCCCATCCCCCCTTCCCCCAAATTTTACTATTTTTGAGCTAGAGTCACCAAATTTGGTATGAGGATAGCAATTGACATCATACACAGATCTTCAGCTAAAATTTTGATGGGTGGGAGAATTTGCAAATTTCACCCGGTTCCATTACATCTCATACATTAATATGTGCCAGGCATTTTGATGCATCCTGCTTCGGGGCAAGAAAGCTAAAAATTGGATCTGTCCCAACAGAGAATTTGGGTAAATTAATTTGTAACAATTTATAATTGCCTCCTTTGTATGTATAGCTAGTTTGTTTTTGGCGTAGTGCAGCCAAGCGCTGATTAAAGTAAATTACATTGGATTGAAAAGCTATACAAAATTTATTATAGGTCACGATAATGAAATTGAACATTTTCCAACATTTTTGGATCCAACAAAAAGTTGGTTGAGGCATGTGCGTAAATGTTGTGTTGAATTTTGCAATTCAACGTCCTCACCTACAACTTTATTCGCATTCCCAACCAACGAAAATCGGCATGATGAGTGGACTTCGCTGTGCAACGTGGCGAAATCTGCGAGGGGTTTGAAAGTTCTACGCATTTGCACAAAGCATTTCGATGCATCAGATGTAGGTGTGAGGTGCATCAAAAAAACGGCTGTGCCGAAACATTTTCTTGGCCATTCCGAAGCTGAACCTGAGCCAGCAGTTGAGGAGGTCTGCGATTAAAGTTGAGAAAGATTTAAGCTGTGAAAACTGCTTGAAGTTTGCTCAGCTTTCAGATTTTCACCGAAAACAGTGGAAGAAAGCGCAAGAGCAGTTGATGAGATGACAAAAAAGTACAAAGAGTCGCAGTTAAATTACCAAGAAACATTGCGTTCAGATCAGCAGGAAATTAGTTTGTGGAAAAGCCGAGCTGTAAGAGACCCTCGTTGTGGCAGTCTTGCGAACAGGGCTCAGCTGTTTGCCAGCATCATAACCAATGACTCAAGGGTTAAATATGCTGAGGCTCAGAAAAACTTGCTGCAAAACATTAACTATGCGTCGAGCAAGGATATAATTTTATGCGTAATGTCTTAGAACTTAGTTTACCGTCACCGCGCTCTCTACATAGATGGAGTCCAATTAAAAGACTTGACATTGGCTTAGACTCCGCCATTTTGTCTAACTTAAAGAGAGAAGTCAATAAAATGACAAGTCGCAACAGAAATTGTGTTCTGTTGATGGATGAGATTAGCGGCAGGAAAGAGTTAGAGTATAACTCGAGCACTGACCAGGTCGATGGCTTCACAGACCTTGGCAAAAACAAACGAGCTAAATTTGTGGCCAGCAAGTTTATGTTTTTAATGGTGCGAGGCATTCTTGAACCGTGGAAGTATGTGGTCAGCTTTTACTTTTCCCATACTGTTATAAATGGCACCGATTTCAAAGAAATTTTTTTAGAAAATCTGAAATGCCTGAAAGAATGTAGTCTAAAAGTAAAAGCAATAGTCTCAGACCAAGGCAGCAATAATCTTTCTTGCTACAAAATGCTAAAACAGAGTAAGGACAACACGAATGTTTTTTTTTAACAATGGAGAAAAAATATATTTGTTATATGATTACGTACACTTGTTTAAAAGCATTCGCAACACGTTGTTAGCTACGAAGCTTAGGACACCTTTTGGTTTTGCAAGTTGGGAAGTTCTGCGAGAATTTCACAAAATCAACAAGGAAAGCACAGTGTGAATGGCACCTAAGTTGACAGATGACCACATTGCTCCGGGACTTTATCAAAACATGCGCGTAAGCCTCGCTATGCAGGTGTTCAGCAAGGTATCGCCACCTGCATAGAGTTAAAAAAGTTCAATATTGCTGACAACATTGCATGTGCCGATGCAACAACGAACTTTATATTAGCAATAAACAATGGCTTTGATCTTTGTAATGGTCAGTCATTTGACTGCAGTAATATCAACAAGCACCCCGTCACGCGCACCAGAAAATGGAGAGATTAGAAGACTTTGCGGATTTCGTAGAAAAATTGTATCCCACCCGTGTGAGTAGGTTTATTTGCATTGGGGGCCTAGCATCCACACTGCGAGGCATGATAAGTCTCTGCAAAGACTTACTCACCGACTGTGAAAGCAGCTTTGTAATGTTTGGCAGGTTTAACCAAGATCCGTTGGAAAACTATTTTGCAACGCTTCGGTCGAAGCTGGGTAATAATACCAATCCCTCAGTAAGTGAAGTTCAGTACTTGACGGCTAGGATAGCGTCGATGAAAATCCTGACGTAAAACTTTTTATCCAACAAAAATTGCGAATACTATGCTGACCTTAATTTGGATTGGAATTACGAGCCACAGATCGATGAAACTGAAACTGGATGTTCGACAACAGTCATCGTAGCACCACCAACTGACAGCAACAGTGAGGTAATAAACAACTCCAGCTCAGCAGCAGCAGCCGCGAGATATTTTTTTAGGCTACGGTATACGGTCGCAGCTCCAAAAAATAGTAAAATGCAACCAATGTGAGTGCGCTGAATCGAATTTCTTCCTAATACAGGCTGGGGTACCCCAAGGCAGCGTGCTCGCACGTATATTGTATATCCTGTTCACTGCTGGCCTACCGGTAACCAACCCAGATCTCTCCTGAATCGCTACGTGCGCAGACGACACCGCTATCCTGGCCTTTAGTACCTGCCCTCCTGCTGCCTCAGGAATTATTCAGATGCAGCTGTCAGCCCTAGAGCCTTGGCTAAATAAGTTGAACATCAGTATCAACACCGACAAGTCGGTGCAAGTTGTTTTCACTCTATGAACCCTCACATGCCCTGAAGTCCACCTAAACATTAACCGTCAATGTTTTTCGTAAAATTAAGTTATTTTCTTAACAAGACAGATTCTAAATAAAGAAAATTTTATAGAAAAAGTTAATTCAATTCAATTAATGATGCTGGTAAGAACCCCAAATAATTGGTCAATATGATATATGCTATATATATACCTTGCTTGTTTTTTGGTAAAATGTGAATTAACAACGCTCAAAATGAATTGAATTGAAGGCAAAACGGCATAATTTTGACTGAATGAATGAGCTCGCGTAAGACAACATTCACAACATTCAAACGAAAAAAAACAAATAGAATTTGTGGGAATGCGAGAGAATGATAGAATTCCGTTTGACTTCATTCGAATGCCAAACAGTTTTTTTTGTTTTGTCGTGCTGAAATAAAAGGAAGAAGGGTGTTCAGGCATGAACATAAATAGTAATAAAATAAGACTAAAAACATTCCTTGTGCGTACTCAAGCTCAAGCAGGTAGACGAACTGAGAGTGCAAGGGACACATGTGTGTAACAATAGTCTCTAACGAAATGAGCGAAACACAAAATGTGTATGCAATAAATAGAATAATTCGAGTGTCTTCGGCTTAGCCAAACTTTTCATTCCGCTTTACGCTTCATTCATTCTACTTCACTCCACTGAGTGACCTTGGCTATGAGTTGCAGCACACTACAAAATTCATTTCAATCAATTCACTGTGTGCCTCTAACTCACTCAATTCAATTCAATTCAATTCATAGCATTCAGCAAAACGTATGTTGTGAGTGAAGCCATGCAGCTCTCTAGTACATATGTAAACGGAAAAATATCAAAAATAACAAAAACCTTGGCAAGCAGGCCCAGCAAGAAATATATGTATGTATCAATCGCACTTGCATACAATATGTACCAACAACTTTTTACCGTTTTTGCTGTCCGCTGACCCGCCGCCTCTCCTTTAATCAACGGGCCGCTGAACGCAAAAGGAAACTGAGCAAAACAACAACGTGCTGGCTTGTCGTTGCTGAGACGCAAAAAAACCTCTTGAACCAATATTCAATAATTGTCCATGAAAAATAAAAATAAGATTTAAATATATATATGCTATAATATAAACAATAAACAATGCTAGAATATAAACAAACATGTAGAATTTAAATAATATTAAAGAATTTTAAGTTTTGCTATTCAATTGCACAAAGTTCATATTAAGTTTATACTACCCTTCCAACTTTGACTTTAATAAGCATATTGAGGCAAAACTCAAGAACTGCCGATTTACAATTTTGTGAAAATAACAAGAATACACACCGCGCGTACAGCGTTGCCGAAAAGCAGCAAAAAATAGTAAAAAGTACTTTTCGTTGTTGTACTTTTTGTTGCATTTTGGCAACAATGCGCGGCGTAGACACACGCGTACACACATATAAACTTGCTGTTTGTGGGCAAAGACGTTGATTTTTGGGTGGCGAGACATTGTTGTTGCTGCTTGTAAGAATTACTTTATCTTGCATCATTGCTTTGATTTGATTCGATTATAAATATAAGACATTTAATATGCAATCATCACATCAGTTATAATGTGCCGTTGTATTTTTAATATATTTGCGGTTTAAATGTAATTATGTATGTGTATGTTTTGTTAGATCTAAGGTATTTCTTGTATTCATATACTAATGCATTTTGCTCATTGGTTGCCTACCCCCCGCGCGCCCTCTCTATCCACAAACAGCTCACACTGGCTGCGAGCTCGCTCACATATGAACGCATACATATACACAACGATTGGATACAGCGCCTCGAGTCTGCTGTTGCTCACCGTTCGCAAGCAAAGCAGGCAAATTTCTTTGTATGTATCTCTTGAACGGTGATTCATATTGACTGAACATTTTTTTCAGGTGGTCTTTTTATAAGTAACTGTTATATCCAAAATTTTAATGGTCTGACTTAAAAAGGGACTGAGAAAAATAAAACTTACTAATCGTTGCTCAAGGGACCATTTGGTCCAATATTATATTTATTTATTGTAAGAATGCTATTTATTCGTTAAATTAGCTATGATTAACTTTATTCGCTGGGATTCTTTCTCAGTTCACACAAATACGTGCGCTTGGCGTAAGGGTAACCGGAAAAAAGACCGAGTCACCATTAGTGTGGCCGAACCACACTTTTTCGATAATACTTAACACGAACATCGATATCTTAAATACTAGCTTACGATATATCGGTATATACTAACATTACATAGACAATCGATAGGACAATAAATAAATGAATAAATAAATACTTTACAACTCGGCCGTCCTGACAAGGAATCGACCTCGATTCCACTTACTCTAAATTACAGAGGGCTCAAAGCCATACCAGACGGTGGGGTATTGCCTGCGGTCAGACATCAAAAGCACAATTTTAGTTAGGAGTAAGCCACAATTTTAATTTAGATGACTCTAGTACACCGTCGTACGGAAGCTGGGTTAGCTGAGAGCCTTCCACATCCCGAATGACATATCGGTCGTTCGGAAGCTTCTTATGAATGACATAGGGACCACGGTATCGCCTAATGAGTTTTTTATTTACGCCAGCCGTTGTATCAACATTTTTGATAACCACAAAGTCACCTTCTTCAAAATTAACAGCCGGTCGATGATATTTATTAAAGTACTCTGTGTTATACTCTTGAGATTTGACAATGTTCTGCAAAGCAATCTTACGGGCATCTACTAGGGACACTTCATCAATCAATCTATCATCTAAACGCTCAGTCAGCTCATCTACAACAGCGCCACGCTGTTCGACACCAAAAAGAAGGACGGAGGGTGTAAATTTAGTTGTGGAATGAATTGAATTATTTAAGGCGAACTCAATTTTCGGAAGTTGTTCCACCCAATTGGCATGATCCAATGATTCAGCCAATTTACCCAGCATGGGACCTAAGACACGGTTGACGCGTTCCACTTGACCATTAGCACGAGGTGAGGCAGTTGCATTCTGGACATGGACGATATGACGGGACTGCAGAAAATCAGCAAACTCAGCGGAAGTGAAGCACGTACCTCGATCACTAACAATTCGACGGGGTCGACTGAAGTTTGGAAAATACTGCGTCTCTAGAGTGTGACATGCTTCTCGGGAACTCGTAGTAGCGGCAGGGTACAATTTAACAAACTTCGTAAAGGCATCAATAACGACTAGCAGATATTTTTTCCTGGACTGTATTGACGGAAGGGGTCCTAAGTGGTCAATATGAAGAGTATCAAACGGCAGAGGAATTTTCGGAATACAATGCAGGGTTGCGTTATTATTATTAGCGGAAGCAGAATAATAAATGCACTTGAGACAGTTTTTAATAAAATTATTAACGTAAGATTTCATATAGGGAAACCAATAATGTTTTTTAATCTGCGTACAACATTTCTCAGTGGACAAATGACCTAGCTTTTCGTGCGCGGTTCGTAAGACACTATTAATCATTTCGGCAGGGACATAAAGTTGAAGTACGTCGGTTGGTGATCGGCGATACACAACACCATCTTGAAATTCAAAACCAGCCATCTCTTGGTTCTCCAAGACACTCCGAAGTTTGACAATTTCTGGATCACGGTTTTGCGTCAGTTGTAGTTAGAAATCCAGGTTCAAGTCATCCACATATGCCGAAGTGTCTAGCCTAGAGATGCCGGACCGATGTACAATAGTATAATTATAATTTTCCAATAATAATGCCCAGCGGGCAATTTTCGCTGAAGATCCACGGTTCTTCAGAGTTAACGCTAAAGAATTACAATCTGTAATTATCTTAAAAGGTATAAACTTCAGGTATGTCTCAAAACGCTTTAAGGCATATACAATGGCCAGGGTTTCTAATTCATAGCTATGCAATTTGGATTCTGGGGCGGAAGCGGTCTTTGAAAAATAGCACACAGGATGAAACTTATCATCAGTTTGTTTCTGCAGCAGCATCGCTCCAAAACCGGCGGAACTAGCATCACAATGTAATTCGGTTTCTGACTTCGGGTTATAAATAGACAACACAGGTGACTCTATCAGTTTGGACTGCAGTGTTCGGAAGGATTCAAGACACTCATCAGAGAAAACATAAGGGGCATCTTTTTTCAGCAGACGCGACATCGGATAGGCAATTTTGGCAAAGTTGGGTACAAAACGGCGGAAGTAAGAAAAGAGACCCAAACAGCGTTCCAATTCTTTCTTATTCCGAGGTTCCGGCAGATTTTTAATAGCTTGAAGGTGAGCTGGTTTTGGGGTGATACCGGAAGAGTTCGCTAAATACCCCAAGTACTCCAACTCTTTGTGTGCAAAACGACACTTAGACAATTTGAGGCGTAATCCATTCACTCGTAAGGTATAAAGTGCCTCTTTCAGCACTCGCAGATGGGTTTCAAAATCACTCGACGCGATTAAAATGTCGTCCATATAAATCACCAGTTGACCTCTATTGATCAAGTCCTTCAACACAAAGTATACAAATCTAGCGAAAACTGGGGGACCATTACATAGTCCAAACGGCATGCGTACGTACTCAAATTGCCCGTCAGGTGTTACAAAGGCAGTGTATTTCATTGATTCAGGATGCATTTTGACATGGTGAAATCCACTTTCTAAATCCAGGACAGTAAAGAACGATTTACCCCCCAGGTGTTCAACACAATCCTCTAGCAACGGAATCGGGAAGTGGTCACGAACAATGATTTTGTTCAGCGGGCGATAGTCAACACATTTTCTTAAGGTATTGTCCTTTTTCCTAACGGGCACTATAGCAGAAGCGTAAGGGGAATTACTGTGACGAATAATACCAGCACTTAATAAGTCATCACATATCTGACGCACTTCGTTGCGTTCGTGATGGGATAATCAGCGGGGGCGGCAGAAAATAGGGGTCTGATTTGTCAACTCGATTTTCATTTCGTAATTGGTTGGTTTAATCAGTTCTGAAGGGACATCAACATAAGAGGCGGAGATAACAGACTGCAACTCTTCAGATTGTTCTGACGACAGAGTACACTCTATATTAAACTCATTTTCACTAACAACAGGTAACTCGATTGCATTCATAACTGCCAGGGCATCATCCAGCGACTGGTCAGTTATGACAGAACACTCTTTCTCAGCGGTACACGGCTGTGATTCGGCAGGCATAAATTTATTCTCATTACACGATCGGGTTGAATCTTTTTTGATTATTGTGCGTTTGACATCTGTTCTAAACAAATCAAGTGAATTAAGGACAGCAGTGAGTTTCATGTTACAATTTAATTTATATTTATTTAAGGCCACCAGTCTATTTTTGGTATATTTGATTTTAAATTGACATAAATTTATATTCGTCTTCTCAAAAAAGTCTCTACCCAAAATCATTGGCAAATTTGTGGCATTGTTAGGCAGTACCTCGAATGTATGTAATACTGTTTTTTTAAAAATACGTATGGCACATTGTACTTTCCCCAACGACATAAGTTGGTTATTCCCCAGACCACGGCAGTTCAGCAGGGTTGACTTCAGTTTACAGGTGGGGGGTACTTCGGATTGCCGAATAAAACTTCTAGGACTACCCGAGTCAAGGAGGGAGAAAATATTTGTAAACTCACTGCTTTTCACTTGATTTGACACAAAGGCAACACTCACCATCTGTAGATGTTCTACTTTATCCACTAAAGTGTCTCCACAGCAGGAATGGTAGTCTGTCTCGGCGGCGGCAGCATTGGTAGCGATGACCTTCGCAATTTTGAACGGGCAGTTCCTATAAATATGGTCCATTTTTCCACACATGAGTTGGCTGGTCTCAGAGGTTTCGGGCACTGGGATTTGTAATGTCCAAACGAGGAACAGTTGTAGCACCGCTCATCTTTCGCGGCAGGGACGGCAGTTGTAGACTGCAGTGGGACACTAGTAGCGGCAGGTTGTCGAGGCAGAGACTGGGTAACGGCAGCCACTTGTCTACCCGCAGTAGATTGGACTCGACGTCTTTCGTACCTCTTCAGGAGCGTCTTCAGGTTGTACACGGTCCTGGCTGCATACAGCATGCCCACTGCCGACGAGTTGTCTCCGAGTCCATCAATGATAAGATCCACCAACTCAGCCTCCGGAATTGTGGCATTCATGGCGATCTCCTGCATCTCGATGGCATACCGAAGGTATCCCTCTCCAGGCTTAAGACGTCGGTTCCGCAGGGCTGCGACACTTCTTCTGTGCTCTTTGATCTTCCGAACTCATTTATTAAGATTTCCTTTAGCTCTTCATAGCTGCGCACAGTGAGTGTACGCATGAGGACTGCCGCCGTGCCTTCCAACAGCCGACGACATGCAACAAATCGCAAACGGGCCTCCAGTTGAAGCATCTCGCACGCATCCTCCAAATCGCTGAGCCACTTATTAACGTCATACGCGTTGTCAGCCGAGAACCGCGGGACCATGGACTCGATCACGCTGATGTCAGTTACCCGCTGACTGGGTATGCCAGGAGGGGCACCGATCTGCTGCTGCAACCTTGCAATTTGCTGTTGAAGTTCCAGGACTTCCTTTTGTTTGCGCAAATTGGCCAATTGCTCGTCTAACATCAGTGACGCTGAAAGCGGGTTAACCTCAGAGACAGCAGATGGCGAGGCAGCAGTTAGGTCAGCCGACGGCAATGCGGCAGTCGGCGAGGCAACATCTGGAACCATGGACGGCAATGCGGCAGAGCGCGAGGCAGCAGCTGGGGCATCAGACAGCGACGCAGCGGCTGGAGCTGTGGGCGGCAGAACGGCAGGCAGCGAGGCAGCAGATGAGACAGCAGAAAGTGATGCGTTAGTTGGGGCAGCCGGCAATAATGCAGCAGCTGTAGTTGTGGACGGCAGAACGGCAGGCAGCGAGGCAGCAGATGAGACAGCAGAAAGTAATGCGTCAGTTGGGGCAGCCGGCAATAATGCAGCAGCTGTAGTTGTGGACGGCAGAACGGCAGGCAGCGAGGCAGCAGATGAGACAGCAGACGGCGGGTTTAATTCTGGGGCGGCAGATGACTTCGACAATTCCGACACTAATTTGCGTAATTGTATTAGTGTAGCTAACGGCGACACTTCAATACCGTGTGCCTTCAGCAGTTTAATTAATTCGTCTTTGGTTGAACCCATTTTTGGATTCGCCGTTAAATAATGGTTGGGCGTTGAGCTTATCCCACTTCTGAGTTGTAAGAATGCTATTTATTCGTTAAATTAGCTATGATTAACTTTATTCGCTGGGATTCTTTCTCAGTTCACACAAATACGTGCGCTTGGCGTAAGGGTAACCGGAAAAAAGACCGAGTCACCATTAGTGTGGCCGAACCACACTTTTTCGATAATACTTAACACGAACATCGATATCTTAAATACTAGCTTACGATATATCGGTATATACTAACATTACATAGACAATCGATAGGACAATAAATAAATGATTAAATAAATACTTTACATTATAATACATTATTGTCATAACATGCTAAGCACATTGTTTATTCGGTTTACTTTACAAATAAACTTTGCGCAAATGGAACATTTTATGTCTGACTTTGATTTGCAGCAACTACAAGTTCCACGCTTTCTAGATTCTGAAGCGGAGGATGGTTTTCTTATTTCAGCCAATAAATCTACTGAAAACTGTTGATGAGGTAGTTTAGTCCGCTTCATCATACATGGCCAAAGAGAGTGCCAGCTGCCGCAAAAAGTGTGGTCTTTGCGATTCGAATCAGCTGGAGCCCATGAAGCATCGATTTCAGAAAAAAGTATGTACGCATTCAAAGCCGATAAATCAATTATATATTCAAATGCAATGTTCGGCCATCGATTTGTTTTGCATTGTGTTGTGTAGGAGCCAATCATTTGGACAGCAGCATCTACGCCTCCTAAGAGAGACAAAGCATTCAAAATTATACAGGTAACAAAATTACAAACCTTTTGGCGAATTATAATAAGATATATATATATATTCTAATAAAATGCGTTCTCCTAGGTTTTTTTCAGGCTTTGCATTTTTAGGTTTTCCATGATATGGTTGTTTCTTCCATACGTAACCAGACTTTGAGTCCACCAATACCCAAAATTTAAAACCATATTTAGCAGGTTTTGATGGCATAAACTGACGAAAAGAGCAACATCCCCTGAATACAACAAGTTGCTCATCAATTGTCACATTTTCGTGGCAGTTGTATAAAATTATAAGAATTACTTGCCAACGATCCCACAGGCCACGAGCAAATTTATCGCTGCCATAGAAAAACTTTATATAAGTCAATTAATTTTTCGAAATACGTAAAACAAAAAAGACCTTCACCGTCATGCACCTGCAAGAATGAGTACAGCAATATAGGTTTTCAATGTGTCATGATCAATATTGATCCGTTTGTCTACAAATTTGACTCTGCCATACTTGTTTGTATTTTCGATGACAATTTTTTCTATTGATGGTGGAAAAAACAACAAGAAAGCTGACAACATGTCATTGCATCGGGATATTGCAAATCGAGTTGGTCCTGGTTGCATTGAAATTATATTCTCAGCGGTAGCTCCAATGGGTTGAGGTAATGAAGTGGCATTCCATACCATTTTGTTTTAAGCAATAAACAAGAGATTATTGGAGCAAGCTGCATCCACGTCTGTTTCACTCCCTGTTTGAGAATCACTTGTGTCACTATGTTCCGTACTAAAGTCAATGTCGAAATCTGAAATATCCGAAGCAGACTCGGAGTCACTCCCTGCATTGGCTCGCCATTTCTTCACGCAGTATGTAACATAAACTAGCGTCTTATCTATTTCATAGCAAAACTCAAACTAAACAACGCAGTGCGTCTTCATAACAAAACCCAATAAGGGGAATCCCACAACTAATTTTTACATCAGCTGTGTTGTGTTTACGGCAAAAGATAGCATCCACAATTAATATTCCACAATGATTTATGAATATTAAATCAAAATAGAAATGAAGTATTGAATCAAAATAGATGTTAAATATTCGATTAAATTGTTATTTTGTATGAAAAATGCAGTATGGACCAAATGTTCCCCTAAGCTGTAATTCGTAAGATTTTTTTGAGCTAACAGCATGGTAAATCATGTGCTGTCCGAACAGGGCGAAGTAAGGGGATTGTCCAGTCGCTGAGTGCGCCGCACTGCGCAAAGCTATCGCAACTTTGGGCAGCTTTTCGTCGCAAGTCGTCTGGTCTCTCCCAATGCCAACACCGGTTTACCCGTTGAGCTATTCAAGAAACCTAATAAGCAATGAGCAAAGTATTAATGCCATAATTTCAAAATTCTCAACTTCTGTTAAGGGAGAAGTCATATCTGCTTAACTTATTTACATTCAACAAAAAAGTAAGACAGCAAGTCAATTCAACCAAGAGGTGGAAAAATTGACAAAAGCACTTGAAGGAGTTTACATTAGCGAAGGTTTAGCTACAGAATTAGCTTACAAATACAGAACTACACAAGCTGTAAAGGCAATGACAAAGAACTACCCAATTGATAAGGTAAAACTTATAATGCAGGCATGCACATTCAACAATATGAATGATGCAATATCTAAATTTGTAAACAGTTGCAATGAAGTAACAGGACAGACCAACACTGTACTGTACTATCAGAACAATTCTTACCGTGGTGGAAACCGTGGTAGACGTAATAACAGAGGCCGACTATACAACAGAGGCGGTTACAGATACAATATTAATAACAACAAAAGATACAACAATAACAGAGGCAATCCTCGAGGAGGCTCATACAGAGGCGGTTGCAAAGTCGCAACGATTTCAGTGCTAAAAACTGATACAAAAGTAAAAAAGTGTTGCACAATACAATAAATTTCCTGGTATTTTTGGAGTAATATCGTGCTTTTGGTGCTAAATCAAAACAAATATCTGTTCATTGTGAACGGCTGCTAATTGTAAATGAGGGTTGGTTTTGTCCGTGAAGCAATGGCTGTTTGTGCAAAGTTAAAATACTTGTGTCGTTAAATTGAGTGTTTACGAAAGCAGTGTTGCAAATTTGCACTCTCGCACTTTTGCATCACAAAGTGAACACCTTAATTGACCTTGCGCATAAACAGCTGTTCGAAACGTCACATGTGATGAATTTTTTATGAACATATTTTTAATAAAAATGAATGATAAGTTTAAAACTGCTTCTATTATTTTATTATTATTATTATTATATTGTATTAAAAGCCAAAATATAGTTATTGAACATGTAAAAAGTAAATATTCAACTCATGCTTCACATGTAAAGTCATCAGCGCAGAACATAAACAAATTCCGGCACGGAAAGCGAAAAAATCACTGCAAGCACAGTTCTCAATTTTCGGGGGAAAAAACGATGCAAATTTGTTTTCAAAACAATTTCGCACCGCTTTGGTGTGCATGCGTTCAGAAGACGCCATATATTCTATAATCGTGCCGCTTCGCACCGGATATTCGCTCTGGTGTGTGGGATGCTTGATGCGGAATTCGATCCAAACAATTTTGCTCAAATGGAAAGACTCCCGTCGTCATTTGTAACAAGCCCGAGATATCTTCGTGAAAACACGCAGGATGCGCTTATATACCTGCTTAACTACGGGAAACTTGTTATGTTAACTGCAATGGCTTGTAATCCCGCTTGGCCAGAGATTACTAATGAGCTCATTCCAGGTCAAACTTCAACGGACAGACATGATTTTGAGAGGATAAACAGATGATCACCGAGAATATCATATTTCTATATTTATAGAGTGGAAGTCAAAAAGCACCACAGCAACGCGTGGTCCGGGACCACTAGTTTTTTATATTTTTAATTTTTGGTTAAATTTCAAGTATTTTTTTTTTTTGTTTTTTAATGACTTGATAGTTTTAGTTTTGATGTGTTCTGTAAATAATCTTTTTTAGCATTAAAGGACTAAATGTAAAGTCCTGTGACCTATCTCTGATGTTAGTATGATTTTCAATGGAAAATAACAATTCACTTTGCGTTGTTTCAGTTTGCGTCGCGGTATTTTGGAACGTATTTACGACGCAAAGTGAGGTCTAAGTGTATTGAAGTTAAGTTTTCTTTCCTCACAACTTAAAACATTATGCCTAATTTCATTCTCTATAGTTCTTTTCACTTTGTTATATTTCAATATTATAGAGTCATGTTATCTGATAACCTGTTTAGGACATGTTAAAGTTTTGAGTAAAATCATACTCAATAGTTGGTATTACTGTCTGCACAAATTTTAAAAAGATAATCAAATATAAATGCACGCCGAGTTGGCCGCCGCCTTCCTCAACGGTCAATATTATTTTCTTCATAATATCAGCATGACGACAGGGGTGCACCGATGCCATATTGGGACCGGGCAAATGTGGATGCGATTCCATGGTAACTGTCTTTTTAGCATGATCTTGTGAGACATCTTCATACATTTGCTCCACTGTTAGTGGCTTACGCTGCTCGTCGTAGCCCACCACCCATAGCCGAGGCGTCTGGTAGTACTTGTCATACGTGATGTGCAGATCGTAGGAGCGTGTGTGTAGTACGGTATCTGCACTACTTGCAGGCTCGCTATCAACAATTGCTACTGTAGTGTTGCGAAGGCATGTCTTGAATTCATTGTCTCGCTTAGTGATGGCGAGAGCAGGATCAACAAGGTCTAGCATGCCGCTTTCCTCAAACGCATCCATGTCAACGGCCTCCTCATCGTCATCATTCTCGTCATTAGTTTTCACTACCTGTGACATCATCTCAGAATCGGGAATGTTAATTTCGTCCTATATATAAAAAATACATAAGTTATCTCTTTCGGTTAGTAACTACGTTTATTTAAACCTTGTTCTCATCTAGTGTCAGGTGGCATATTTTGTCATCAACTTGATTACTGCCGTCATCGTTCAATTGATGTGTTTCCACCCACCCACCATCGCCAGACTCCTCTTCTACCAGTGTTTCCTCTCCAACATACTCCATTTGTTTGCAGCGGCGATAACATGGTACATTGCGTGTGATCAAAAATTGTTTATCTACAATAAGTTTTGATAAATACTGAAATATATGTGTAAAAACTGAACCTATATTAACCTTTTGGCAAATATGTTTTTGTTTTACTCTCATCACCTGCCCTCCACTGCCATGTGGGACAATGATGAACCAAGTGATCACCGGCTGCTACAAATTCCTCTGGTGTTAAAACACCAGTTTCACGAAATTTCGATTCCTAATCAATAAAAAAAAAAGTGGGATGTATATAATTATTATAGCCGGTAGTTGCACAGCTGCCCAACGTGCGCGAATATTGGACTGATCTATGTATATGCACTGCTGAAAAATTCTTATTAAAATAATCATTCAGCATTTGTGTTTAAACTGCCTATTCCATGTCGAATAGTTCACGGACGAGTCAAAGTTGATTCACATGTGGATGCAGAACGTATTGATGCGGAACTGACTGTTTTAAATAACTTGAATCGTCCGTAACTTCGGTGTAGTTTGAACTAGCAGACATACATATGTACATACACATGCATGTTTGTTTAAAGGCCCAGTTACCCGAACTTGAATTGACTTGAATTTTAATTGAACGTGAATTGGTACATAAAAACCAAGCGATAACCCAAACTCGAACTTAGCTTGAACCTGAAAATTAACATGAAATTGAACCGATTACCCTGAACAATAAATTATCGAACAGCTGTTTGTCGTTGTTTTGCTTTTTATTAATAGCTTAGTAGCCTTTATTTTTGGCCGGATCCTTAAAATATTTGCTTGCTTTATTGTAGAAAATATCTTTTTCCTGCACCAACCAAATAAACTTATGCTCGTCCATTTTAAATGAGCTGTTCAACGAAACTTGAGCTGGAATATGAACTGGAACTAAAAATTCTATTTTCTGCAGGTTGTCAATACAATTCAATTCCGTTCGAGTTTTGTGTAACCAGTAGTGTTTTACGTTTAGTTGAACTGATCAACTGTTTTCTAAGTTTTAAATCAATTCAGTTCAAGTTCCGGTAACTAGGCCTTAATTAAAAACAAACTTGACCTGCGTGGTATTTAAAACTTATATTGCAAATGGCGAATCTCTGGGTCTTGTTTAAGGAATCGACGCGCTTATGCAGACGGACGGATACGGCTAAAGCTTCGGCTGTTGATGTTGAGCAAAAAAATTATATATGAACTTTTTAAAGGCGAAGGTATTTGCGTCTTACCTTTTTCATACATTTTCATGAAACCATGGTATTTTTCCCACATTTCATTGATGAAGGACAAAACTGTGCATTCGAAATGCATTCTTGTGCAAAACAATATTAATACTTACTTTAAGAATGGGTGTTAAATATTCTGCAACATTTAAAGCGGTGCCTTTAACTGTATTTAGCACGCTTTGCATTTTCAGCACTTGAAAGTGTATAAAATGTTATACTAAGGCAAAGTATAATGGGACATTTGCACGTATGTACGTATGAATTTTTAATGAAATTTTACCACTTTTAGTTTCGATTCTTTGTTAAGTTGCAATTGTATCGATGGCATAGTCGACAGGTTTTTTCAATTTACATGTTAGAGACGATTATCTATATTTTATATTTAAGCCAACCAGTGCTGCCAGACTGGTGTACTTCCGGCTAGAAGAAGCATTTAAATACTAGAATATTCTATTGAACTTTAATATAACACATTGGATAATACAAATATAGCTTACGACAGAGTCAACTATTATCAGGGTGACTATATTGGTAGGAAAATTGTTTATATATTATTGAAAACTGGCATGTGCTGGCGTTCAACAACTCGCAGCACGTTTTCTATCGGTTTTGCGTCTAAGCACCACGCATAGAAATTATTGAGGTATCAATGTCTGCGTTCACCAGGAAGTTTTGCTGCACGAAAAATTATTTTGATCGGTGAGTTCTGGTGAACGCCATGCTAATTTTTTTTGACGTAGAACACGTCTCACCTTTCGGTAATAAGGGTGCTATCTGAAAAAGTTGTTGTGATATAAGAGCTTCACATAATTGCATATTGCTCATGAATTAAGGAATCGACTTGACTCAAGGTAATATAATTTTATAGCCAAGCTTGGAATATAAGTTGAGTCGAATTCCGTGACAGGGGTGTACATAAACAAATTTAGCTTGAGCTGGATATTATGCCAGGCATCAAGGCGTAGTTGCTGGGAAAGGAATATGACACTAAGCTAAAGCAACAGAGGAAGTCTTGGGGACACCTCAAAAGAAAGACGTCGTAGAAACCAAGCGAAGAACAGATCAAGATGTACTTACAGCCATCAAGGAGCTATCGCACAGTTGGGTAGGGAATGCAGCAGTACACCTGAGCAAAGTAATAACTTTCAGCAGCAACGAGGAGTCAGACGAGTCCAGGTCAAACGGGAGGACAAAGAAGTTGCCAAGACGTCCGTGTGTAAGACGAGGAAGATCGCAGCGAAGCCAACAGGGATGCCCAGAACCACTGATGTCAACTTTTAGGAACGAAAAAAAGCTGTTTTAAGCATTATTTTAGACCAAAAACAGATGAAAAATTTGAGAAAAAAGCGGAAAAAGGCAATATTTTTTAATCATTTATTAATCATCTTCGTCAAAAATATCATACATTTTATTGAAATCTATGGATTCTTCACTTAAGTAAGAATTCATAGTGCCAATTTGCTTCAAATAACTAATAGGCATTTGGTAATCGTAACAGCATTTGCCATTTCGGCGCAGTCCATATCTAGAAGAATGTGAGTATTATGTATAATTGTTTGTGCTGTAAATGTACCTTCAAATATTTACCTGACACTCAATATAGCATTAAGTGTGCTTAAATGCATCCTATTTCGAAGCTTCGACTTAACAATATTGACATTGCTAAAAACGCGTTCGATCTCGGCGTTAGACCAGGGCAGACCATGTCAGCATATGCATTGCAAAGTTTGCCAATTCCAAGAATCTCTGATTCCCTGCAGAATCCTTATATTTGAGAGCCTCTATCCAAAATTTGCATGCATCTTCTGTGTTCTTCCAATTTACCAAATGTATGCTTTAGTATTGTTGCTCAATATTGGAATTGTTGTCAATTTTAAAATTTTCCAAAATTTTTATGAATTTTTTTTTTCCTGCTTTAAGACATTTTTAACAGAGAATTTGTCAACTTCTCTCAAAACACTTAAATTATCAGGCAGTCTAAAATGATAGAATGTACAATTAAAAGAGTAAATAAATAACAAAGTGAGAGCTAAAAAAAATAAATCACCTTTGCTTCAGTTGCTTTATAAGTTCCACTATAAAATGTATGCAATCCTCTCGTATATTTGTTTCCAAATTTTTCTCCACATTTAGCTGCTTGATCTTACGTTCAAATTCATATCCTTGGTAAATATCATTAATTGCAAGATCCTCAAAATCATCAAGTTGAAGAATATCAATTTTTAAAATAATTGTAATGACTTTTGCCTTAAGCACATTAATAGTTAGTATCAGTTCGTTAAGTAATTCGGTTGCATTTGTTGCATTACTTTGAAAGCATTTATTTAGTTTTGGCATTTCCTTGAGAACGTGTTTCAGAAAAACTAAATACATGGAGCTTAAAATTTTGGCTTTGTGGCATTTTTCTTCCACTGCCGCAATTTCGAAATGCACTTTTAGCTCTACCCACTGGTCCAGAATGCGGGACTCTGCATTTTGTATTAACAGCCACCGAGTGTCGAATACTTTGGGAATTTTGAGCGGAATCTTTTTGGGTGAAACAGAACTTAAATATAAATAAATTATGACTACATATAACACAAGTTGACAATCACTTAGAAAAACTACATTTGACATCAGAAAGCCTATATTAAATGCTGCGAAGATGTTAGTAAAGAAGACTTATTAAACATGTATACACACATTGTGAAACAGTTCATTTGGCGCTTAGAGCTTTTCGAAAACCAACTATAGGTTTCATGAATAAAAAATTCCCAGCTCTCTGGTAGAAATTGTTTACAAGCATGGTTAACGGCAAGTTGTACGGAATAACAAGCGCATTTTATTAAAACAATGCTGGAAGACACTTTTGTTCGTTCCTACCATAACGTTGGCATTGTCTGATCCAGTACCCACCATATTTTTTAAATTTAACTTGAAGCGATGCAATTCCTCTTTTAAACCAACCACAATACCTTCTGCTGTTCCGTTCTCCAGCGAAATGAGGCTTAAGAAAGTGGTAACAAAGACTACACGAGATTGGGAAAAATAATTAATTACCACGCCTAAGGTTATACACACATTAAAAATAAGTTGAATTTGAAAACTGAAATAAATTACCCAGTAGCTTCGTGTCGGATATGTCAGTACTTTCATCAAGAAGCAAACTGAACTTCCTAATACCAACATCTTTAAGCAAGTCTTCTGTAAAATGAGGAGCAAGCACATTTTTAATAATGTTTGTGCATTTTCCTCTGTACAGTTTTATATTTATTGCAGTCTTGCTGTCGTCGAAATGATGTGTGCACAAGGTGCTCAAATGATTTACGCTGGAAATAGAGGTATGCTCAGCAACAAAAAGTGCAAGCGCTGCCTCTTGCTCTCCTGTTTTTGGAACAACGCGAACAAATTGCAATTTATTTTTTTGCTCAAAACTTCCCACAGCGATCTTGTGCTTTTTTGTGGCCGCATGAGCGTGCAACTCCGACAATTTTGCTCCGATGGTGCATTTGCAATAGCTGCAGAATACTCGCGTCGGATCCGTGTCATCCTTACGCAGCCAATCCTTAAAACCGTTATGCTTCAGCCAGGCATCGAGGCATTTCTGCTTGTACTGTTTTGAAAACAGTGTTTTGGCATTTTCTCCCTATTTTGTAATAAATGGTATCGCGTCTTAAAAAGATGGCATTTTCAATCGCATGAGAGATGGCACTTTTTGACGAAAAGAGATGGAAATTTCATCGACAACAAGTGTATAGGCCCACCCAAACGTTGATTTCTTTCTTAAAGACTCGTTGCAAGACTGAACGAAAAGTTTGCTTACGCATTGAGAATCATCGGCATAGCCAAACGTTGCTTAAGTGCTTTGTCTCTTCTTCTTATATTGCAATGTAAACAAACCATATGGCATTAGCGGTGGAACATTGTTGCCATGTGCTCTTTGTTTATGCCATTGAAAATAAATATTAACAATTAATGTAATACCATGTTAAAAACATATTATAGATATTTTTATAGATCTAAAGCATTATATCAATGTGTTTATAAACAATAAAATGATGATAGAACAATTTTGTTTAATAATTTCCATAGAATAAAAAATCAGCGACAACTCTGTATTGCTCAGCATTCATGCATGTTTTCACTTCAGTCAAACCATGCATTCAGTCTTAACAGCATTCGTTAAAAAAATAACTCAACGAACTCTTGCGTAAGCATCGTTTGGGTCGATAAGGCCCACCCAAACGTTGATTTCTTTCTTAAAGACTCGTTGCAAGACTGAACGAAAAGTTTGCTTACGCATTGAGAATCATCGGCATAGCCATACGTTGCTTAAGTGCTTTGTCTCTTCTTCTTATATTGCAATGTAAACAAACCATATGGCTTTAGCGGTGGAACATTGTTGCCATGTGCTCTTTGTTTATGCCATTGAAAATAAATGTTAACAATTAATGTAATACCATGTTAAAAACATATTATAGATATTTTTATAGATCTAAAGCATTATATCAATGTGTTTATAAACAATAAAATGATGATATAACAATTTTGTTAAATAATTTCCATAGAATAAAAAATCAGCGACAACTCTGTATTGCTCAGCATTCATGCATGTTTTCACTCCAGTCAAACCATGCATTCAGTCTTAACAGCATTCGTTAAAAAAATAACTCAACGAACTCTTGCGTAAGCATCGTTTGGGTCGATACTCGGCGTATCATATGTTCAAACTTTGCGTGCCGCGTGTCTTTAAGAAAGAAATCAACGTTTGGTTGGGCCTATACTCGGCGTATCATATGTTCAAACTTTGCGTGCCGCGAGTCTTTAAGAAAGAAATCAACGTTTGGTTGGGCCTTATGTCTTCGATAAGTACGAACAGAACTGCCACGCATCGCTTAACCATGTTGTTTATATTTGAGGCCGTTGATTGGGTATCGATACCACGTGAATTTCACGAAAACCGATTAAGCATCGCGCCTTATAGCCTATTCACACTAGGGCACATATCGGGGAACGATTAGAAGATGCGAAACTCGTGTTCACATTGCAACATCTAACATTTAACATATTGCGTCTTCTTCTTCATTTGTAAAAGAGTCGCTTATTTTATTATTATTATTTATTTTTTCGTAACAAATTATTATAAATGAATGTATAAAAGAAATTTAGAGATAATATCTATAGTTGCTCAGCAGCAGCGTATGATTGTTGATCTTGCTGACTATTTAAATAAACCCTGTGAAGACGAGGATTTCGACGATGAGCAACTTTATGCACTTGTTGCAATGCCTCGGAGGATTTGGGCGCATGTGAGTGAAAATAAAAATTAATAAATACTAGGTAAATAATCAAAGAACTTTTAGATGTGGTTTGGACAGTTTTGGGAAAAGGATATTCCCAAAAATAATGAAGCCTTTTTTAAAGAAAGTTTTCGGATGGAGAAGGCGTCATTTTCGTTACTGGTGCAGAGGTTGGGAGTTTAACGAAGGAAAAACACGCCGTTTAGATACGCAATAGAGTACGAAAAGCGCATAGCCATCGCACTGTACGCCTTGGGGATTGCAGCCGAGTATCGGACTGTGGCACGGCTGTTTGGTGTTTCGCCAAATAGTGTATGCAATATTCTGCACGAGTTTTGTCATCAAAACACTCTGCCCACAAGTCCAGCAGGAGTGCTTCGTTTTCGGGCGACCATATTGCTCGATTTGCTGTACATTTTCTTTCTAAATTCGAAAATATTATGAAAATAACAAAAATAATTTGCATTTGACTTACCGTTGTCGTTGCCCGCCATAATTTATTTGCCATTCATTTGCGTAGACATTGTTTACATTTTGGTTGTGAATGACAATTTTTTAGTGGTGGAACCAAAAATATCGAAACTAACTAAATAAAAACACTTGGATTAGGAACATTTCCAGAAGATGTTGGAATATTTTGAGATAACTTGGAACGGGTACTTCATACGTATCATCTTTGATGCAAGATGTTAGATGTTAAATGTGCCCTAGTGTGAATTGGGTATTATTAAAAAAGATGAAAAAACATGCAGTGGACCAAATGCGTATTAATTTGGTATAAAATAAAAAAATCCAGAAAAAGTTGATCTTTCAAGAGAAAAAAGCCAGATTTCCCGCTTCCGGCAATTTGCAAATTTTTCAAGCAATTCGGTTTGCAAAAATGCCATATATGACGGGAAAAAAGCTGACATCAGTGCCCAGAACACACACCAATGGTCCCGGGACCCACGCCGGGGCAACCTGAAATACAAAGAAGCAGAAAGGGAAGTGTCCCCGACCACCTTCGTACACACAAATACGCGCAAAGGAGTCGACGGTGGCCTGGGTGAATGGCGCGATTCAAGCTATGATAGCGGAATTCCCATCCCACAAGAAGGCACAGTAGCGGCAGAGGGGCATGAGAAAACGTTGTGACAGGTTCGCACAAGACCACTTCAACTTGACTAATTACCCCGGGGGTGGAGTCACAAGTTCAAAGAAAGAGGGCGTCTGCAAGTAAGTTGATACGGAGGAGTAAAATGTGACGGACGCGACAGCGGAACTTGAGAGTAGTTAAAATTAATGAGATGACAGGCGCGATGGATTAGTTTTGGCACTCCAGCTTAGATTTGTCGTGTGCACGGATATATATCTATAGATATAAATATATATTTAAACAATAAGATCGTAATTGTTAGAATGAGCGGCTGAATGTAAAAGTATAAATAATATAAACTAACTAATATAAACTTATAAAAACTAACCTGACACCCCATGTGTTTCCATTGAGAGGTTATATGTGCGGGTAAAGTCAGGGTTTGCAGCTTACAGGGCCAATCTGCGGCGACCGTCTTTTCGCTGCAATAGTACACAGGGTTACTCCGTACATCCTCTAGTCACCCAGTAGTTTCCGCAACGTGGCCCTAATGGTTAGTGACCTTCGCGACACTTGCTTCCACTTCACTAAGCGTCGCTGAACAAAAATAAATATTCTGTGACGTGAGCCTTAGCAAGACTGAGATCTGTACCTCGGCGAAAATAACTACTTTACAACTTCATTTGTCTTCTCTGATATCTAATGCATTTGTTTTTAATAAAAATTTTATTTCTATTTAGGTTATTTTTATCACATTAATTTTTAATTGCTTTGATTGAATTTTATTAATTTTAACGAAGAATACGTCTCACCTTTCGGTTTCACAAAATCACTTATTGCTTATGAACATATGAATTAAATTTCTTCAAGCTAATTTAATTTTATAGCCAAGCCTTCAAACTTTATTTTAAACGATACTTTTATATGTATTGATTACATTTTCTATAAAAAAAATGAAACCAAAACTATGCATATTTTTGCTGCATTTCGAAGACTTTAAATTGCTATAGCAATCTCTATAACTCATCAATTACTCTGATGTTTTGGAATATAAGTTGAGATGAGTTAAACAAAAATTGCAACATTCATATTTTATATACTTTTGCCAATTATAAAAATCAGTGCGAAAATCATTACCTTTTTTAAATTGCAAACTGCCAAAAAACTCCTGGATGAATTTGTTTATGTTTTTTTTTAATAGAAGATTTACTTGATTTCCTTCGTCATGCGGTCATGACTGATAGCTTCTAAACGTTGAAATTTCATTCAGATATTCGGTCATAATAAAATTTTCATACATCAATTCTTCCGTGGTTTATATTAACAAGTTCAGCTTGAGCGTCAGTTCCAAGCAAAAATTATATTACAATGAAATATTTTCATCCCCAATTTTATAAATTCACAAAATTTGCGTGCAAGTTTTTGAAACCATGTTTGATTGTTTTTGTGTCAAATTAAATTATGGTTTTGAACCAAACCAAATACATAGTATGTCCGTGCAAAAAAACCATATAAACTATCGGGAAAATAACTATCGGTAGTTCTGACTATATATAATGATCTATAATCTTTGATTATTGCTAGGGATGAAACGATACTGAAAAGTATTAAGGCCCAGCCAAGGCCCAACATATGCTACTCCGAGAAGCATATGTTCAAACTTTGCGTGCCGCGAGTCTATAAGGAAGAAATCAACGTTTGGTTGGGCCTTAAGTTGTTGTTGCGGACGTTTCAAGCATGAAACATAAAACGATGAATCGAGCTGTTGAACACCCTCAATGTATAGCAAGACCATGATGGAATAACATAAGGTGGTCCCGTCAACAGCCATCCACTTATTGTATGCTTGCAATAAGTGCGAGTGAAAAGAACAAAGTATACTGAGTGTCGTATTGAGTGTGAGTGAGGCGGCAATGTGATTGTTGATTAACCCTTTGCATGTCCGTACGGTTTGAATATGCCGTTTATAATAAAAAGACGAGACATTTTTTTAAATTTTAATTTTTAATAGCTTGAAATTACCAATCAAACGCTGTTTTTGATTCTTAATGCAAATTTTTTAGTTTAGGTACTTAATTACTTAATTTTAAAATATATTCTTATTTTAAAGTAAAAAGAAATAACAAATTTATCCAGCTCTAAGATTTCCAATTGTTGCATGTGTTTAAAATAATTCACAATACATATTTTCTTTAGTGTGGCAAAAAATAATTGAATGACAAAAAAAAAAAACGGAGAAGTTGTTTATTCAAACTGTGCAGGACAAGGAGATGAAAAACTGCTGGACAACAACGACGTAGGGCAATAATAATGGCTTTAATAACAAAAGGGCACGGCACGTAATCAGTGCATAGTGTTCGCAAATATCCTGCAGCTTTTACTTTACTATTTCGAAAAACAACATTAAACAACATTAAAACCAGCAAAAGCTGTTGGCGATACACCGAGTCACCGATCCAGCGAGCCACCAGCCCTATACTATTTTCATTATTAAACGACATTAAAAATTATAGAAGCATGTTGATAGCCTATCAATGATAGGTGTCCCGTTGAGTCCTGGCCTTTGTCCTGGATTGCAATTGTAAATGCATAGGAATAACAAATATCGAAACAACACTGCACAGCACCGAGGCAATTGCCTGTTATCAAATAAATGCAAAATGATGTACACACTTGCCAGCCGGCTGCATGGTTGTTAGTTTTACTGTAGCTACAATTGCCAACACACACAACAACAGCAAACAATGTAAGCGCAAAAATGTTTTTCGATTGAATTGTGTGTTTTATTCGTTTTGCCATTTCCGTGAATATTTTATATCTACTATGTACTATACAAACTCAAAATAAAAACGCAATTAAATACAAAAATAAAGAAATACGACCCAATATTACAATCCATAGGTCCAATAAGGACCGGCAACCAGTTGCGACACCTTGAGCGGACGCAGAGAAACAGCTAGAGAACACTGAACGAGGATTGGCCCAACCGTCAACAAAATCGTTTTACTAAAGTATGCGTCTTTGCGCACGATCGCACACAGCTGACCGCGCATAAAGCGGCGCTTACCCACACAGCAGCCAACACTGGCATTTATTTATTGACATCGAAATATTTATTTCTGTATTGTTAATAATTTATTATAAACGAGCAAGCCCAGCGAAACTTGTTCCGCCATTGAGCAGAGTTTTTTAACTACTGTCAATTTTTTATTTGGGTGATTAATGTAAATTAAAAATGTAAGTATTTGAATGATTTTTATTGTCCATGTATTTTAGAGCATAGGATCTACTTTTTAGTGAAGAGCCTCGTTTTACACGACGTTTTTCTTTTTATGTTTTATCAGGTGCATGACCAATTAACGCATATGACGCGGAAACACATGTACGTCGCTGGCAGAATAGTTCATTTTCCAATATAAGCTGCGCTTCCTTTCGTAATAATTGCATCACGTAAATGGATATACTCCTCAGAACGCAGTTTGGCTTGGTTCAAAAAGGACATATTGCTCAGGAGGAAGCGCACCACGACTGTACGGATTGCCAAAAATACACAAACCGGAATACCACTGAGACCCATATCTGCGTCAACTGAAGTTCCGTGCTACAAATAGGCCAAACATGTAGGTGACATTATTAAGAACATACAATCAACACAGTAAACCATAACGAACGCAACAGAATTGAAGAACGCTGTACAGGACTTAGAAATTGGAAATGAGGAAATGCTAGAATCATTTGATGTTATCTCACTCTTAACCCATGAACACCGCAACAAAAAAAATAATGGACAGATGGACAGACATATCTATAGACACATACATGCCAAAACAGAAATTTAAAGAACTCCTGGATTTTTTTCTTATTGAAAATAATAATTTCAAATACAATAATATAACATACAGTCAGGTATTTGGAATGCCAATGGGGAACCCGCTATCACCGACAATCGCAAATATAGTTTTAGACAAAATCTTAGACCACGCGATTGATGAGCTAAAGCAACATAATATCACAGTGAAACATTTTGCTGCTTATAAACAAGAACGAAGCACAATTCATAGAAACATTCAACAAACAGCACAAAAGAATACAATTTACAACAGAAACAGAAACGACCATCAAAATTGCCTATCTTGTTATGGAAATAGAACGAAGGGAAAATAGACACCGACCAAAAAACTATATAAAATTCAAAACGATGCTAATTAAAAACAGCTATCCGATAAATCTGACGTCACAGCTAAACCTGGTAACACAAAAATTCAAAAATCTCAATCGTCAACAATAACCCAAGGAACTATAGGCAAACAATACATCAGCATCCCGTACATTAAAAACATAACATTAAAACATGAGCTAAAGAAGATTTGCATTAATTTGTTGACAGACAGAAACAATAGGATTGAGTCCCTTGTTATGTTTAACGAAAGCAGCTATGATACAAATAGAAGGTTCCAACAATTCAGTAATATCACAAAACAGTTTATTGGCATATATAAAAATATTTCTAAATTTAGAACGCGCACAAAGCAAGGAAAATGTGCTTCAATGGTGGCTACATAATAGCATTAGCTTTCCAGAACTGTAAGAAATATCTAAAATTGTTCTTGGTGTTCCAGCTACTCAAGTAAGCGTTGAACGCCTATTTTCGGGTGTAAAATTTATAATGTCTCCAACTAGAAACAGGTTGGATTCTGAAAAATTGTCAGCTATTATGATAATACCTAATAACAATTTGTTAAAACTTTTAGTTTGTATAGTAAACATTTAAAAACGTTTAATATAAATAAAAATATGTATATATTTATGGTTTATTGAAATTTAACTCTCAATTTTTATACACCTCAAAAGCTTAACAAGTCCCACCAAAAAAATATAGTAAGTAGGTCTTTTAAATATATGTAAAAAAAATTTTGGAACCTTTACGGAACCGGTACAGAACCGATATAAACTGGAACCAGAACCCGAACCCGGAACCTATTTAAATGAGAACCAAAACAGAACCTTGGACGATCGTTTCGGTCCGGACCAGAACCGGAACCAGAGCCTTAATTCGATTCGGTTCAAACACAACAACATAACATACAGTCAAGTATTTGGAATGCCAATGGGGAACCCGCTGTCACCGACAATCGCAAGTATAGTTCTAGAAAAAAAGACGACGCGATTGATGAGCTGAAGCAACATAATATAACAATCAAACATATCTCTAAATACGTTGATGACATTTTTTTGATTATAAACAAGAACGTAGCTCAATTCATATTAGAAACATTCAACAAACAGCACAAAAGAATACAATTTACAATGGAAACAGAAACAAACAATGAAATTGCCTATCTTGATATGGAAATAGAACGAAGTGAAAATAGACTAACATTTGACTGTTACACCAAAGGAACATCATCGGGACGAATAATGAACTACAACTCAAACCAACCGATGACACAGAAAATAAACACAATCAAAAATATTATTAGAAATACCTACACCCTATGCGACATACAACACCGACCAAAAAACTATATAAAACTTAAAACGATGCTTATTAAAAACAGCTATCCGATTAATTTGATAAACAAACTAATAAATGACGTCACAGCTAAACCTGATAACACAAAAATTCAAAACCCAATAATTCCCGTACATATTATTATTATTATTATATTGGGGATGACTACACTGCGACCAAGCTGATCTATTGTGCCCCCTTCTTGGCTTATAGCTCTTCCATCAAGCCCAAGTGTTGTACAAAAGCAAGTACCTTTGTTGGGTCGATGGTTTCTAAATCGCTGAATTCCACAATAAGTTTTCCTAGAAAACTACTTCTTTTCCTCACTAAGGCTACGCATTCTGCTATGATGTGCAAGAAGGATTCTCCTTCCATTTCACAGAATCTGCAAGTTTCGCTGCTGACTATACCTAGCTTTGCTAGGTGACCTCTTAGTCTACAGTGTCCCGTCAAAAGACCGGTGAGTATCCTGAGTCTATTTTTGCCCATCGATATTACTTGCTTAAACCGTTTGAGGTTATAGCCACCCAAGAGAAGTTTTGCTTGTCTGAGTCCTGGTGTCCTTGCCCAGCTCGTTCTTTGCAAAAATCTCTCTTCGTTCCTAAGCTCTTGCCGTATTGTGCTTCTTCCTATACCACAATACGGCTCAGGTCCTATGAGGGGTGTCGCTGCCCCCATTCTTGCTTGCTTGTCTGCCTCTTCGTTCCCCGCTATGTTGACATGTCCCGGGACCCATCTTAGGGCAAGCCTATTTTGTGATCCCAGAGTGTCTAGCTTGGTTCGTACCTCATGAACTATCTTTGACCTAATTTCGGTCTTACTAAGTGCCATTATTGCTGCTTGGCTATCGGATAAGATGGCTATGTCTCTATTCCGATAGTTACGCTTTAAATTAACGTCCACACACCTCCCTATTGCACATACCTCAGCTTGGAATATGCTGGTGTGCATACCTAGGGGCTCGTGGTAAGTTAGCCGAGGGCCCACCACACCAAGACCGGAGCCTTGATGCGTTAGGGATCCATCGGTGTACCATTTTATGGTGTGTGGCTTCATGTTGTGGACCTCTTCTAAAGATGTCCACTCCTTTTTGTTACAGAGGTGAACTTGAAACTTTTGCTCGAACATATGTTCGGCTTTCATTTCATCCCTTGGCTGTGCCAGTAGGGGAAGTTCACACGACAGCATGTCTGCCTCTACTCGACTAAGAATGTGTCCTCTCCCAACTCTTTCAACGGACATTCTTAAAAGCGTTGCTTTTTGTTGCAGCCTAATTGTGTGATGGAGTGGTGTTAACTCCAATAGAACCTCAAGCGCGGATGTGGGACAGGTCCTCATCGCTCCTGTGATTCCTACACATGCCATTCTTTGTAGCTTCTGAAGCTGCTTCTGCACAGTGATTTGTTGTGCCTTATCCCCCCATGCAATCGCTCCGTACGTGAGCATGGGTCTTACTACCATGAGGTATAGCCATCTTATTATGTTTGGTGATGTTCCCCATGATTTCCCGGCTATGTTACGACACGCATACAGCGCTCTGCAGCACTTTGCAATCGTATTTTGAACATGGGTACCAAAGTTTAATTTGCTGTCGAAAGTGACCCCAAGGTATTTGACTTCCTTGCTTGTTTCTATTGGGCTCCCGCGAGCCTAATCTCCCTCATCCTTTGTAGCTTGTATCTTCTGGTGAACGGAAAGATGATTGTTTTCGCAGGGTTTAGGTTGAGACCAACCTCCCTACACCAATCAGTTGAACATTATCACAAAGAGTTTCTTCATACTTGCCCCGAGCTATTATCACAATGTCGTCTGCATAGCCCTGACATTGGATACCACTGTTGGCGAGTCTACTTAATAATTCGTCTACTAGTATACTCCATAGGAGGGGTGATAAAACCCCCCCTTGTGGACAGCCCCTTGTGGTTGTTACTGTTACGGTACTATCTTGTATAGATGCCGTAGCCTGTCTGGACCCTAGTAAGGATGATATCCATCTACTAGTTGTACTGTCCAGCCCTCTTCTATTCAACGTAGCCTTGACAGCATCATGTGATGTGTTGTCGAAAGCGCCTTCAACGTCTAAAAATGCACAGACTGCTACTTCTTTGTTTACTACTGACGCCCGCAAAGTGCGGTGCAGCTCATACAGGGCAGTGTCCGTAGATCTGCCTGTTCTGTATGCATGCTGCGTTGCTTGCAGTGGACTCTGTGTAAGCAGAGTGCTCCTGATGTTATAATCCACCAGCTTTTCCAACGTTTTCAGCAAAAACGATGTTAAGCTAATGGGTCTGAAGGACTTTGGGTTGGTGGTATCTGTCTTCCCTGCCTTGGGGATGAAGACCACCCTAGCTCTACTCCAAGTGCTTGGTATATGACCAAGTGCTAGGCTACTGACCAGGATTTTCCTTAGAGTGGGTAGGAGTATACCCCGTCCCTGCTGCAGGAATACCGGTGATATACAATCCAGACCGGGAGATTTGTAAGGCTGGAAGGTTCCAATTGCCCATTTTAGTTTCTCCGCTGTTACCACCGACTTGGCGCATGCCCAGTCAGTGGCCGTTGGTCTGTACTGAATCTCTGTATCTAGAGGTTCGCACTGTTACCAGGGGATACTTCCTGGGAAGTGCGTCTCAAACAGAAGCTCTAATCTTTGCATGTTGGTGCTCGTATATGAATTGTCTATACGTTTCAGGGCTAAATTACCCTCCGGTGCCCGCTTTGATAATGCTCTATGGAGCCGGGCACCTTCGCTTGTACTTGCTATGCCTTCACAGAAGTCCCTAAAGTTCCTACGCTTGGCCTTCCTGATCTCCTTGCTGTAGGAGGTGAGGCTCTCTTGGCTTTATTGAAGAGGTGACGGGTGGTGAGCCGCAGTCTTTCCAGACCGTCATTCCACCATGGGGCATCTTTTTCTCTACGCGTTCTCCCTAGTGGGCAGCTTTCTTCATACGCATTTTTAATGCTACTGTTCAGGTTTCTAACAACTCTTTCTAGCTCACTCGTGTATCTGGGTATTCCAGAGCTCTCAGTGACTAGGTTAAGTTCTAGGGTAGACCTAAATTTATCCCAGTTCGTTTTTCTGGGGTTGCGAGTTGGTATACTACTATCCGTATTAACCTGAAGTTTAAATAGGATGATCCTGTGATCGGACATGGATTCTTCTGGAGAGACATGCCATTCTCTGAAATGTGGCCTGAGAGACCGACTAATCAGAGTAATGTCTAATACCTCTTCTCTAACTCTAGTTACAAATGTCGGTGTTGATCCGACATTACCAATTTCTAAATTATACTTGAATATAAAGTTGGTAAGACACTCACCCCTTGTGTTGATGTCCGTGCTGCCCCATATGGAATGGTGTGCATTGGCATCGCAGCCGATTATTACCGGCAGCTTCTCTCTCCTGCAGTGATCCATCAGCTTTTCTATTTCCGGTGGCGGGCAGTCCGCATCACCAGCAAAATAGGCTGATGCCACCACAATAGGGGGGGCGTTACTTCTTGTCCTTACGGCAATCGGTACGCAGTCCCTAGTGAGGAATTCTGAAAGAATAGTAAAATTAATACATTTCCTTACCATGATGCATGCTCTAGGTATAGGATCTCTTTGATCCCAGATTACCTTTGAGTCGGCGGTGTACAGGCCTTGGAGGTTTATCTGGGCTAGCCCAGTGACGATGACGTTTGACGTCACCGTCAGTCTTCCGCCGCTCCAGCTCCTGGTGATGCAGAGTTGCTCGCATCACCGCTGCCCGTCATGGTGACGTCAGCTTCTTCCTCTGCGATTTGCATCTCCTCAGCCAGTTCCTGCGAGGACATCGTCAGCTCCTCATCCATCCCTTCCAGCTCTGCTGGACCGAGCGTCATCTCCGCCAGGTCTTCGTCCTCGGCCAGATCCTCCGATGAATCGGTGGCATCTGCCAGATGACCACTCGGAACAGTGGCGGTGGGAGGTGTGGGTGCCGAGCCTGCAGCTCCCGAGGCTGTCGTTTGGGCGGGGGCAGTCCACGCGCCAACACTCTTCTTTTTCAGACCGCTAACGGGGATGGTCCCGTAGCGGAATGAAATTTGGTGGCCTCTCGCCACTATCGCGTTCTTGGAGGTCTCATCGATGCCTATTACCAATAGCGCACCTCCGCCTTCCATTCTCCTCGACAGCACGAGTCGGTCTCGATCTTGTTCTGGTTCCTCAGCAGAACCAACAAGGATTCGGTTGACCGATCCGCGCTTCTTGGGCAGAAGGTGGTGATGTTATGGGGTGATGGGATATCATCACCCAACTTGCAGTGCAGTGGAGCACCTTTCCATGACTGCAGTCTTGACGCCACGGTCCTCAGCCACTCCGCTGGGTGATCGTCGGAGCATTCAATGACCAGGTAGCCAACCCGGAAATGAATGCCCGCGAACGCGACCGCGGTGTCCCTGTGAGGATAACCTCGTCCAGGATGGAATCTTCCAATGCGGACAAGTCCCCATGGCTGAGCATTACCTGCGGGTATTCCACAGGTAACACGGCCACCTTGACCTTTTTCGCAATCGCTGCATACGAAGTGCGAGTCTCGGTGGACACTGGTGAGGAAGACCTCACTGCTGTTGCTGCGGTGGCTGCAGATGTGCCGGGACGCTCATCCGTGCACGCCCTCTTGGGGGTGGCAGTGGGTGGCGTCAGGGTGCTGCTAAGGCGTTTGGGGGCTGGTCCCCGTACCTGACTTGCCGAGTCCCGTCCGGCCGTCGCCATGCGCAGTGCCTCAGCTGGGGGTAGTCCCTGCTGAAGGTACCTTAGGTACCATTTGGTTTTCGAGCCGTTGAGGGTTTTTCGGTTTGGGTCGTCCAAACCGCCCGGCTCTCCCAATTTTGGCAGATGCGCTTGTGCTGCTGGCGCTGCACGCCATGTCGCCTAACTGCGCTTAGATTTGGCCGCATCGGCTGGGATGGTCCAGCCGAGCTACCTCCTCCTGCAGTTGGGGCGACATGGTGACGTGGGGCTTCCCTCGTCCGCTGCGCGTGCGCTGTTACTGTTGCCGCCTGCGACCTCCTAATTTGCTCCGCCTGTTGAGGGCGCCGTGGGGGTAGTCCCACGTTGGAGGGCCGATCCCCGTCAAGTAGGCGGTCCTCAAAGTGCCTCGCGACACTGGCAGCAGGGGTATCCCGCTGTACTTTAAAGTCTTTTTTTGTGTTCTTCATGATTTCCCACGAGTTGCAGAGAAATATTAGGTCCACTCGGGCAGAGATCTGCAATACCCGGGTAAGGCTAATTAGAACAGGCGGTCGCCATCTGCCTGAGCTCACCGTTAGCGACTGGGCTAGTTTTTAATCCGGGCCCCCGGCCAAGTTGACTTTCAGCACGGTTCGAATTACACCTTAGTCCAGCCCGGAGTGAGATATGGGGGGGTTGGGATGGGGGTAGGTATGTGTGAGGGTGTTGGGAGTGTGTGAGGCTATGCTTTAAAGACGGCGACACAAGCGTCTTGTCAGTACGGTGAACGGTACAGTACCCGCTTTTTGTCCGGGACTGCTTATTTGCAAGGATTCTCGCTTATTCGCAGCTAACCTCATAAGAGGCCGTTCGCTATCCGCAACCCGCGACCCGCCTGGTGGCCTCAGCTTAGCCCCCTCCGAACTATCTCACAAGTTCTTCAGACCAAGATTCCCGTACATAGAAATTATAACAAACAGAGCAACGCTAACGAAGTTGATACCAAATGACAGCACAGAGCACATCACATATGCTTACAAAGCTCACAAAACAACACGAAATTTGTTTACGAACACGCAAGACAAAATTGACAGATACAAGCAGAATAATGTAATCTACGAAAACAAGTACAATGGAAAAGAGGGAGAAGAGTGCCATAGAGTTTACATTGAAACAACAAAAAGATCGCTCGCTACACTAATAACTTAACATAAAGGAGACGCAAAGAAAAGAAAGACTACGACTGCACTAGCTCAACATTTGAGTGAAAATTACCACACAGCTGATTTTGATGCGGTCAAAGTACTTGACATTGAGAGAAGAGAGCAAAAGAAATTAAAGCTGGATAGCTTGCGCATACAGCAAAGAGGGACAGTGACCAGACGAATAACATTTACGCGGCTGCAATTGCTTATTATTACTTATTAATAAGCAAACCAAACTGCAGAAAACATCAAAAACAGCTGGACATAAATAAAGATTAGGACTGACGACACTAAAATTAGGTGAAAACATCTAAAAATTATGTACTGAATAGTAAATGTTTTTATGTATTAATGTATTTATGGCAAATGTAATATATAAATATTTTTTCTTTTAATAAAATCAGACTCCCTGATGAAGGCGGCAAAGTTGTCGAAACGCGTAGGAGAAAAATTAAATGAACATGTTTTTTAAATATCAATGAACGCCACAATTTGACTATCAACGATGCCAGCATAACTTCAATTTGAGTCATCGATCCAACAAAACAAGGGAATTGCTTAATAGAAAAGCATAAAGATCAGGCGAACAAACACAACAAGATATTCGTGTGAGCATGGCGCATTTACGTGAATAAATATGAATGAAGTCAACGAAGACAATAAGGGCCGGTTTCTCAATGTCCGGTTAGCGTAACTATCCCAAGTTTAGTCAAAATTGAGTTTCTCAATGTTCGTTTAGGGCTTAGCGTGCGATAAACTTAACCGATGCCTGAGTGCCGGCTAACATTTATCGTTCGTTAAAGGGCCGATATAAATATCGCTAAAACCATCGTTAGGCTAACAGCTGGCTCAAGCCGTCACTTGCATTGTATAAGTTTTATTATTATACATAATATTTTGGTTTGACTTCACAAGAACATCAAATGCATGCTTCTCAGCAACCGAAATGTTTTTCTTACGTTGGCGCTTATATATTTTAGCCGTTTTAAGCATTTGTTTCAAATTTGGCGGTCACAAAACAAAAAATATACCACACCAAACAGCTGATTTCCTCGTAATTAGTTGGCAGCACCATTAGAGCGATAGTAGCAGAAGGAGCCTGTTGATAAGCCCATGCGAGTGCAAAAGAGATAGAATAATTGCTTTCTCGATATTGCTTCATCGTCTTGTTCATGATACAATAATATGGTAGTGTCATGCGAGAGAGCGCTCTCATTTTTCTGGTACCAATCGACAGTCGCAAACGTATAAAACATATAAACATAGTTCTAAAAAAGTAACATAACCTTAAAATTCCACGAAAAAATTGAGCGAGCATGCTCTCACGACTTAACCATGTATAATTCAACCATGGTTTAGCGCACTCGAAATAGGAGGTTGCGGAATATAGATATCGCCTACAAATAATTAATAAAAGAGAAAAACATCCTTCTACAATATGTATGTATATGTTAATGTGCTATTGCATTTGTTTTGGGCTTTTGTAGACTTTGCAGGCTTTGTATTGATTTTTGATATTCAATTTCGACTAGCTCCCATAAGATTGTATGTGTTTGTTTGTAAGCGTAGCATTTGCATTGTCATTAATTGATCTGCTTCAAGCATTGTGAATTCCAGCATGAGGGCAATTTAAATAAATGAAAAATTATTTTTATATTAATTAAATTAAATTAAATTAAATTTCATGAATAATCTTATTTTTTTGATTCGCCTTCTGACATTAAGCTGCCTACATGAATTTTTGTGCTGGAGCTACCCAGAGAATAATTGGGTTTTTTTAGGGGACCGAAAGTTTGTAAGCTTGTATAATTGCTTAATAAAATATATTATTATAGTTGTTATCTCCTTGTAGACGGTTGTTTCCACTGATGTCAAATCAGCTTTTTTCCCGTCATATCTGGCATTTTTGCAAACCGAATTGCCTGAAAAATTTGCAAATTGCAGAAAGCGGGAAATCTGGCTTTTTTCTATTGGAAGATCAACTTTTTCTGGATTTTTTTATTTTATACCAAATTAATACGCATTATGTCTACTGCATGTTTATTCATCGTTTTTAATAAGGCGCGATGCTTAATCGGTTTTGCGTGAAATTCACGTTGGTATCGATACCCAATCAACGGCCTCAAATATAAACAACATGGTTAAGCGATGGGTGGCAGTTCTGTTCGTACTTATTGAAGACATAAGGCCCAACCAAACGTTGATTTCTTTCTTAAAGACTCGCGGCACGCAAAGTTTGAACATATGATACGCCGAGTATCGACCCAAACGATGCTTACGCAAGAGTTCGTTGAGTTATTTTTTTAACGAATGCTGTTAAGACTGAATGCATGGTTTGACTGGAGTGAAAACATGCATGAATGCTGAGCAATACAGAGTTGTCGCTGATTTTTTATTCTATGGAAATTATTTAACAAAATATATTTCATCATATCATTATATCATCATTTTATTGTTTATAAACACATTGATATAATGCTTTAGATCTATAAAAATATCTATAATATGTTTTTAACATGGTATTACATTAATTGTTAACATTTATTTTCAATGGCATAAACAAAGAGCACATGGCAACAATGTTCCACCGCTAAAGCCATATGGTTTGTTTACATTGCAATATAAGAAGAAGAGACAAAGCACTTAAGCAACGTATGGCTATGCCGATGATTCTCAATGCGTAAGCAAACTTTTCGTTCAGTCTTGCAACGAGTCTTTAAGAAAGAAATCAACGTTTGGGTGGGCCTATACACTTGTTGTCGATGAAATTTCCATCTCTTTTCGTCAAAAAGTGCCATCTCTTATGCAATTGAAAGTGCCATCTATTTAAGACGCGATACCATTTCTTACAAAATAGAGAGAAAATGCCAAAACAGTACAAGCAAAAATGCCGCGATGCCTGGCTGAAGCATAACGATTTTAAGGATTGGCTGCGTAAGGCTGGCCGCACACCGGAGCCGACAAAATGTTTTTGTTTGGTCTATCTCAGTCTGACAAGCAAAACATGTTTATTGGTATCGCACACCAAAGCCAACATCTTACGACAAACATTTTGTTTTTATTGCTTTTTCGGCTTCGGTGTGCGATTATTATTATTTATTATTTGGGTTGAAGAAAGTGCACTGCGACCACTAGGATCTATTGTGCCCTCTTACAGTTATGTGAGTTACAGCTCCTCGAACAGCCCAATCGAACGCAGGAACGCGACGATGTGGCATGATCGGAGACACTGTTGCCAAACCCGCTTTTTCCCCGTCAAATCTGGCTTTTTTGGAAGTCCGATTGCGGGAAAATTTTCAAAACAACGGGCAGGGGGAATTCTGGCTTTTTAAAAAAATAATTTGCTTTTTTTCCACTTTTTTCTACTGGTGGTAGGTGGTAGTACCACAGATCGATACACTACCGATGAATGTGGCTGTATGTTGATCTGACTATCGAGTAGATATAAAGGACGCGCTTATTTCAAAGCGCAACTAACCTCAATTAATTGGTAAACGTGAGCAGGTACATAAGAATAAAAGTTTAAAATATAATAAAGAAAGTGACAATGCCTAAAGAGTATAAACAAAAATACCGGGATGTGTGGCTTAACAGCAGTGAATTCAGCTCCTGGCTGCGCAAAGACTTGTTTGACTCAACAAGAGTAAATTGCAGTTATTGCAAATGCAGTATAACAGCTAAGCTAAGCGATTTACGTGCCCATGCCGGCACCAGAAAGCATCAAAATGCAGAGGGAGGCTTTCAGCAAAAAAATAAAATACCTTTTGCTGCATGTACATCAAAAACAGCGGAGCAGGAGGCGGCGCTCTGTTTATTTGTAGCTCAACACTCGGCGATTTCGCCAATTGACCACATGAGCAGTTTGTGCGCCAAACAATTTAGTGATAGCTCTGGGATTTCTGTGAAGTTACACAGAACAAAATGCAATCAAACATTATAAGAAATGTTTTGGCGCCAAATTTTTTTGACGAGCTTCGTTCCGATATTAGCGATGCAAAATATAGCCTTCCGATTGACGAGTCAACTGATATAAGTGTCGTCAAAATTCTTGGTAAGTTTTTAAATTTATAACATTTAACTAATGTTAATTATGTATATATTATTATTTTTTTTTTGCCTGATATTAAAATGTACACAATTGTTGTTGTAGGTATCGCAATTAACTATTTTTCGGTGCAGAATGAGCGTATTGTGTCCACATTTTTGAGAATGGTCTCTTTAGAAAATGGTAACGCATCGACAATAGCAGATGGAATCAGAAATGAGTTGACCCGAAATAAATTAGATATACAAAATTTAATGGGAATTGGTACAGACAATGCAAATGTTATGGTTGGATCTCAAAAAAGTGTTTACACTGAATTGAAAAAAGATGCTCCGTCCCTAATTTTAGTTAAATGCGTGTGCCACTCGGTCCAGTTGGCCGTCAGCTACGCATGTAAATATTGTTTGCCGGATAACTTGGAATTTTTAGTTTATGAAACTCAATTGGTTTTCTAAAAGCTCAATCAGGCAACTTAAATATAAAAAAATTTATATGTGCATTAATGACGAATAGGTATAAATGTGTTCTGTAACTCGTGTCGTAAAACATGTGTAGGCTTTTATTTTTTTATGTTTATTAAAATCCTGTTATGATTCGAACTAACTAATGCATTTTAACATTGTTTAAGACTCCGCTGAAAATTCCAAAAGTATCTGACACTAGATGGCTATCAATAGAATTGGCGGTCACTCGAATTTTGGAGCAGTGGCATGAGCTAAAACTACATTTTAAAAAAATTATCAGCAGATATGTTCGACAGCACAAACTATTTGTATTTGGTTTTCTTAAAACCAATACTCTGCGAAATGCAAAAAGTTAACAAATGCTTTCAAAGTAACTGCACCAACGTCACAGACTTATTAAATGAGCTTATTTTCGCCATTAGTTCCCTAAAGAACAAAATAATTCCTGAAGACGCCAACATTAATATTCTCGAAATCGATAACTTTGAACAATATATCGTCAAAGACTTATACCAGGGGTATGAATTTGAAAAGCAAATGAAGCTAATTGAAGACGGAAATTTGAAGGATACAAATCGAGACACATGTGCTAATTTTCTAACAGAGCTAATAAAGCAATTAAAAAAAAGGAATGTTACTTATTTGATCGCATGTAGTACAAGTATTTAAGTATTAACGAAATATTTTTCCTTTTGCCTAGGTTGCCGGAAAATTTTCAGGTACTAAAAAATGTTGATTTGTTTTCCTCCAAAAATATTTTGCGAGTAAGCAAAAGAGTATCGTGCCAATATTGGAGTTCTTTAACTCAAAGAACATAGAAAGTATTGAGCGGCAATATAGGAATATTCACCTAATCCAGTGGGAAAACACTGAAGACACCACCAAGTTTTGGGTTGAAGTGTGTGGCTATAAGGATTCGGAAGGAAATAGCAAATTCAAGGACTTGGCCGCTTTTGCAATGTCATTGCTTTCGTTGCCGTGGTCGAACGCTGAAGTGGAGAGAGTGTTCAGTCAGCTCAACATTATTAAGTCAAAACTACGCAATAGAATGAATGTTGACATGCTTAACTCAATTTTAAGCGTCAGGTAAAATATATTATAGAAATAATATTTAAAAGTTAATTAAGAAATTTATTTATTTACAGATACGGTTTGCGTCGGTTAAAAAAATGCTGCCATGAGTATGAGTTGCCAAAAAAATATTTAAAAATGATTGGCACTATGCAATCATACGACAAAGATAGCAATTATCATGAACTAGATGATATAATAAATTATTTATAAAAATGAAGCTGTTAAAACAAGGCAAAAAACATCAGATTTTTTTTTTCAGATTTTTTCCCAAAAATTTCAGCTTTTTTTTATGGATCTTCCCAGTAAAAACAGCTTTTTTTGCTCAACAAAAGTTGGCAACACTGGTCGGAGAGCCCTCATCTCCTCAGTAGACAGAGAGAGGCTCCCCAGAAGAGAGAGCCTCAGACGACAAATGGCGGGACACTCCTCAAGCAGGTGTTCTGGAGTTTCATCCCCCTCCAGACACATTCTGCAATGACTGTCATCCCCTAGCTTGAGAGTGTGGAGATGCTTACGCATTTTGCAGTGCCCGGTCAAGAAACCCGTAACTATCCGAAGAGATCCTTTGCTCAGCTTCAGACAGTCCTCAGTTCTCTTCTTGTTGTAACTACCTAGCAGTCGCTTACTCTGTCTTGCCCCCTGCGAAAACCGCCACGCAGATCGATGCGACTGCTCTGCCTAATTGTTCCTGGTCCTAGCCCACAGAAAGGTTCAGGGCCGAAGAAAGGAGTGCTAGCTCCTCTCCTGGCCATAGTATCGGCTACCTCATTGCCGGGAATACCCGCATGCCCTGGTACCCAATAGATGGTGACTGTGTTGGTACTACCCAATTGGTTGAGTGTTTCTATACATTGCCAGACCAGCTTGGAGACGGTCTTGTAAGCACTGAGTGCTTTGATCGCTGCCTGGCTGTCGGAGAAAATGGCAATGTCTCTATGAGCGTAACCCCTTGCGATGTTAAGGGAGGCACATCTTTCAATCGCATACACTTCCGCTTGGAATATGCTGGCGAATTTACCAAGGGGTTCATAATGTTTGAGCTGGGTCCGCAGACTCCAGCTCCAGCACCCTCATCTGTAAGTGAACCGTCCGTATACCATCTGATAGCATGTGGCTTCACATTATAGGTGGTCGTCAGACTAGTCCACTCTGCTTTATTACTGAGCTCCGTTTTAAAGAGCTTCTCGAAACTAAAACTGGCCAACTGTGCATCTTGTGGAAATGCCAATAGTGTGCCAGTTGCACTGGTGACAGAAGCAATTGCGTTCGCTCCTGCCATTCTCATGATAGATCTGTTTGCGCTGTGCTTGATGAAAACATGCAGAGGCAGAAGTCCTAGCAGCACGTCCAGTGCTGAGGACGGACACGTACGCATTGTGCCAGTGATGCACGTGCAGGCGAGTCTCTGGAGTTTGCCCAGTTGCCTTTTAGTGACAGGTCAACACGACTTGCCCAGACCGCAGCGCCGTAGCTGACTATAGGCCTTACCATTGCTGTATACATCCACAGAAGGATTTTAGGGGACACCCCCAGCTTTTCCCTGCGAGAGATCTGCAACTCATTAGGGCCAGTGTGGCCTTGCGTACCGCATGCTCAACATGCCGTTTCCAGAGTAGTCTCTTGTCCAAGATTATTCCCAGATACTTTATCTCCGTAGAGAGTGGGATAACCGTACCCCCAATAGATATGGGTCTTATGGTTTTAGCTTGTATCGATTGGTGAAAGCGACAATTGTGGTTTTTGCTGGATTTATATTCAGCCCCACGTCCAAGCACCAGTCCAAGCAAAGTCTAAGACCCAGCGTAATCCTATCACCTAGCGTGTTCACAAATTTACCCTTGCAGACAATAGTGATGTCATCGGCGTAGCCTTGGCATTCAAAACCATTGTCTGTTAGTTTACCTAGTAGCTCGTCCACCACGAGACTGCAGAGAAGAGGTGATAGGACACCCCCCTGTGGAAAACCTCTTGTGGTTTGGGCCCTGATCGTCAAATTATTGACAGTGACTTCCGCTATTCTCGGGTCAAGGAGTTTGCCAAGCCAAAAAATGAGTCCTGACTCAACCCCTTTGTCCCGAAGCGTCCTGGCCACAACATCGTGTGCTGTGTTATCGAAGGCACCTTCAATGTCCATGAAGGCGCAGAGAGCGACGTCTTTGGCCTTCATTGAGCATTGCAGGCTGTTTACTAAGTCTAGAAGAGCCGATTCTGTCGACTTTCCTTCTCTGTAGGCATGCTGATGATCATGCAAGGGTCTAAACACTAGGTGCGAGGTCCTAATGTGGTTGTCGACTATCTTTTCGAGGGTTTTTAACAGGAAGGATGTCAGGCTGATCGGCCAGAAGGACTTGGGGTGAAATGGGTCTTTTTTCCCCACCTTCGGGATAAAGATCACCCAGGCCGTCCTCCATGCTCTAGGTATGTAGCCCATAGCTAGACTTCCCCGGAAAATGCGAATGAGGAACACCATTAGCTGTTCCATCCCCTTCTGAAGAAGGACAGGAAGGATTCCGTCCGTACCTGCGGCCTTGTAGGAACTGAGTGTACCAATGGCCTATCTAATCTTTTGCTCTGATACTATGGCTGCAGCCAGGCTCCAGTCCGGTCTTCTGTTGGGGACCGTTTCGTACCAGTTAGCATAGTTGGGGATGGTATTACAAGACGGAAAGTGAGTTTGCAGGAGAAGTTCTGCCTTTTCCACCTCGTTTTCCGTGAAGGAACCATCTGACCTCTTTAGACAGAGTTCGGATAGAGCTTTGCCTTTCGAGATGCCTTAAAGACCCTAGCAGCTGGTGAGACCTGTTCTAGGTTGGAGCAAAAACTCCGGAAGTGAGCTCGCTTGCTGTAACGGATTTCTTTGTTGTATTCCGTTAGTTTTTTGGTGTATAAGTCCCATCTGTCACTATTCTTTTTGGCTGTGTTTAACAGCCTCCTCACTTCTGCACGAAGCATCTCTAACTTTTTATTCCACCAAGGGTTGTCCCTGTTGGACTCTGTGGATTTGGCTGGACAACTTGCATGATAGGCATGCAGGATCGTCTCGCCAACCTCTACTGAAAATTGCTCTAGCTCTTCATGGGAAGAGACCCTCTTGCTGTGGTTCAGTCTGCTCAGATTTAAGCCCAGGCAGGACTGGTAGAGCATCCAGTCGGTCCGCCGGGGATTCCTGATTACCTTACTGAACCTGAAATTACTGGTAATGTCGAAGAGGATAATCCTGTGATCCGACATTGACGGTTCCGTTGAGACCCTCCAGCTGTTAACCAGCTTAGAGGCCCCTACGTTGCCAAAAGTGATATCAAGTACTTCGGCTCTGTTTTTGGTGATAAAAGTAGGTTCAGCCCCCACATTAAACACCGTAAGGTCACTAGCTACAAGATAGTCAAGTTAGCACTCACCTCTACCGTTATTGCCTGTGCTGCCACCAGTTCCTGGACCTCTGTTGGGGGGGCTTCCGCAGTGTCTCCCGGGAAGTAGGCTGACGCTACCACCATACTTCCGAACTCGCCGGTGATTAGCACCGCTACAAGATCCCTACTGAGAAATTTGGAGAGACAAAGAAAGTTAGTATTCTTTCGCACCAGGATGCACGCTCTTGGTGATGTCTCCCTAATGTCTGCAACTAGTTGCGAACTTACATGGTTTAGGCCGCAGATTCTGCCTCTGACGACCCATGGCTCCTGAATGAGCACCAGCCCCAGGTCAGACCTGGAGATCAACCTGCTGATGACAGCCGAAGCTGCCCTCGCGTGATGCAGGTTGATCTGTGCCACGCTGGTCGCCCCCATCCTTAGAGCTCCGGCTCCCCCTCCGAGAGGGTCAGATCGGCCTCTGACAACGTCCCGGTGGGTGTCTGCTCATCATCGGACGGCTGCTCAACACACAGGTGGTCTGATTCGCTTCGCACGTGAAGCCACGATAGGTCCGAGTCCAACTCGGCTTTCCAGGCCGCGAGGGCCTCGGCTGTTGCTGCCTCGTCGGAGGGGCAGGTGGGAGCTGCCTTGGCTGCAGCAGAGGAAGTGCCAGGCACGTCGTCTGCTAGCACAATCGCAGCTGTCTCAAGCGCGGCTTGCTTTTTGTGCAGCCGGCACTTTAGTTGGCCAAACCTGAAGCTCACCGACATCTCTCTATTTTTGAGACGAGAGAGCGCTTCGTCCTCCAACCCAAGTGTCAGCACCTTGCCTCCCTTGGTCTCAAGGCACCTGAGCACGCGCCACGTCTCAATAAGAAGACCCTTATTCTGCTCAGTGAGCAGCCCCAGGGATCTTTCCATCGTCTCCCCAGCCGTGCGTGGCAGGTATATTGTTACGATGTTTGATTGCGGAATGTCCGCTTGCGGGCAAGTGCGGAGTTCTACTCCCACTGCGGCACTGATGCTGGGCACTTTCAGCTCCAGTCATCTTCTGGCATCCTCGTGTGCTGGAGCTGTCGCTTTCTCCCTACCACGGCCTGGCCGTCGGTTCGCTCCACTGGAGACGCGGTCGGCGCCCGGTGCTCCAGAGCTCGCCTGCGTGCCTCTTCCGGTTTAAAGCCACGCTCGAGGTACCGGAGGTACCACTTGCGCCCGGCTCCGCTGAGGCCCTGCCTTAGCGGGTCGCCAGAGCCACCAGGCTGGCCTGGTGCCGGTAGAGATGGCTTCTTTGGGTTCTGCTTGCTCCTCTGTGGAGCAGAAAATGGTGTTGCGGCGTCTCCCCCGCTTGCTGTGGTAGCCCGCAGGGCAGCCACCGGCGCAGTGCCAGGCACTGCAGCCCCACCCCCTACGTCCGTCAGTGTAGCGGCCTCCTTGACAGCCACTGGAGATTTTAAAGTCTCTGCACTCTTCGAGGTGCTCGGCTTCGGGGACGAGCCCTTCGGCCGAGCAGTGCTCTTGGATTGAGGGGCCTGGCCCCTGCGCAGCGTCAGCTTGCCGCCTTCGTCCAGAGCCGCCACTTCCATCCGCTCTGCTACTTGTGTTGCTGTTAAGCCCCGCATGTTTTTTATTAAGTTTTTATCCATAAATGAATCCCACGAGTGTGGGGGAAAGTAGTACCGGCGTGTCATAGCCCCCACTAACACGCCGGGGCCAAGTCAGCTCACCGAGGCGGCCTGGTATCGGTGAGGTTCCGTTCAAATACAGTCGGTTACCCCTGACTGCAAACTGGCCAATGAGCACGGACCACATAACACTCTGGCATTAGGGGGGTGAATTGGCACCCTTGCCTCAGGACGTCACCACTGCCCTGTGTGAGATGTGAGGGATAGGAAACTGGGTAGGAGCGCATGAAGGAGAAGGGTGTGTGGAAGACTATCTTTAGAAGGCGGTCAGACAAGCGCCTTGTCAGTCCCACTGCGGTGTGGTACCCGCTGTTGTCCGGGACTGCTTATTTACGACAAGTCGCTATTCGCAGCTAACCTCTACTAGAGGCCTTGCGCTATCCGCAACCTGCGACCCGTCCGGTGGCCTCAGCTTGCCCACTTCAGAACCATCTCACTAGTTCATCAGTACCAGATTCGGTGTGCGATACAATCAAACACAATTTTCGTATTGCTCAAAATGTCAAGTAGTTCGAACGAAGAAATTATTCCAGCGCTGTATCAATACATAAAATTTTGTGAAGGTCACGAATCGACTAAAATGTATTAGGTACATCCGTACTGCAGAATTGTCGACCAGCAGGCCAAGCAAGAAATGTAACGGACGCACATGACAAATTTTAACGCTTTTTGGTTGCAGCTGGCCCGCCGCTTGTCGTAAAATTGACGTGCTGCAATTCTGTGATCGTTCTGTCGAGCGCTGGGTCGTAAAGCACCGTTATTTTTTCTACATCAGACAAGAGCCGTAGCAAATAAATAAAAAAAACAAGTAAGAAGGCTCTAGTCGGGATAGCCCGACCAGAAGATACCCTGAACCCAGTTGCAGTCCTTGCGTCCTAAAAGTATGCTTCAAATTATGATCACTTTAAACAAAACTCATAGCTGACTTAACTTTACGATATCTCTAGTGTTTCTTAACCGATTTGGACGAAATTTCGAGAAAAGTTCTATCTTTACTCATTACACCAATCCCCATTTTTACATTTTCCAAATTTTTTTGTTATCGAGTCCATGTGTATATCGAAAACCAGAGTAGTTATCGATAATTTGAAGCAAACTTGTTCTGCTCATGGTATAGGAGAACTTATATTCAAAATCTGAAGTCTCTAGCTCTTGTAGTCTCTGAGATCTCCTCGTTCATACAGACGGACAGACAGACAGACGGACATGGCCATATCGACTCGGCTATTGATACTGATCAAGAATATATATACTTTATGGTGTCGGAGATGCTTCTTTCTGCCTGTTACATACTTTTGCACAAAACCATTATACCCTGATTTACCCATATTATGGGTTCAGGGTATAAAAATATGGTGGGTATTGGAACAGACAATGCCACCGTTATGGTGGGAACAAACAAAAGTGTCTTCCAGCATTGTTTTATTAAAATGCGCTTGTTATTCCGTACAACTTGCCGTTTTAATTCATGAAACCTATAGTTGGTTTTCGAAAAGCTCTAAGCGCCAAATGAACAGTTTCACAATGTGTGTATACATGTTTTATAAGACTTCTTTACTAACATCTTCACAGCATTTAATATAGGCTTTCTGATGTCAAATGTAGTTTTTCTAAGTGATTGTCAACTTGTGTTATATGTAGTCATAATTTATTTATATTTAAGTTCTGTTTCACCCAAAAAGATTCCGCTCAAAATTCCCAAAGTATCCGACACTCGGTGGCTGTCAATAGAAAATGCAGAGTCCCGAAATTGCGGCAGTGGAAGAAAAATGCCACAAAGCCAAAATTTTAAGCCCCATGTTTAAAGATAATAATAATTATTTGTATTTAGTTTTTCTGAAACCCGTTCTCAAGGAAATGCAAAAACTAAATAAATGCTTTCAAAGTAATGCAACAAATGCAACCGAATTACTTAACGAACTGATACTAACTATTAATGTGCTTAAGGCAAAAGTCATTACAATTATTTTAAAAATTGATATTCTTCAACTTGATGATTTTGAGGATCTTGCAATTAATGATATTTACCAAGGATATGAATTTGAACGTAAGATCAAGCAGCTAAATGTGGAGAAAAATTTGGAAACAAATATACGAGAGGATTGCATGAATTTTATAGTGGAACTTATAAAGCAACTGAAGCAAAGGTTATTTATCTTTTTTAGCTCTCACTTTGTTATTTATTTACTCTTTTAATTGTACATTCTATCATTTTAGACTGCCTGTTGTGAACTTTTACTATGTAAAGAGTCAGTGATGAGCAAATACTGCTCGGGGGTGTGCATTCAATGAACAAAGTACAAGAAGATGAGTCTTGTATTAACAAATTTATTTCATAACGTATAAATCACTAATAAGAACACGTGTGAGGTGGTTGCAGTTATATTACATGAAAATATTAAACGCGATCCGCAACAGGCTTCTTGTGGTTGTGACGGTCCAAACTCGACTCTTCTTGGTGTCAGCGGTGAGAAGAAGTTAAGCTGATGCGTTAAGTCGATAGCAGCACAAGAGAGAGTTAATTACTCAAACTGCAATGTTGAGTTTGCCAAACTTATGTTAAACGTCCGTACATGCCGCCCCCTTAATACTGGATCCAGTATTAGAAGCCACTAAAATACTGCATACTGAAAGGAGATAAGTGTTCGTTATGGTATGCAAAGGGAACAAAGTACATGTGACGTGTTATTGATCATCTGAGTCAGTTTCCGTATAGTTTGATATGGGTAACGGACAAATTTTAGAAACGGAGCGTTTGTAAATGCCAGCGGCTGTTCTGATCGTCGCTACTCGTACAAGACCATCCGTGCCAGGGTGCAATTCGGTTATCCGCCCGAGTTTCCATTCGTTTGGGGGTATGCGGTCATCCTTAATTATTACGATGTCGTTGATTTGAAGATTTTCTTGCTCCTGTCGCCATTTTGGACGAGCTTGAAGATGGGAAAGCCAATCTGCACTCCATAATTTCCAAAATTGTCGGACGAGGAGTTGTCCTTCCAGAAAATGACTGTTTATCGATTTGTCCTTCGATGTAGGGTCTGGTAGAGCCATCATAGAATCGCCGATCAAGAAATGCGCTGGAGTTAGCACCGATAAATCATTAGGATCGGAGGTTAATGGGCACAGAGGCCGAGAGTTCAGACAGGATTCGATTTGGATAAGTACTGTTGATAGTTGTTCATACGTCATTTTGATTCCTTTGAATGAACGATGTAGATGTGTCTTAACTGCCTTAACATTTGCTTCCCAAATTCCACCAAAATTTGGACTGTGTGGCGGATTAAAATGCCATTGAATGTTCCTTGCAGCTAGAGCCGGCACAACAAATTGTTGTACATTATGCAGAAAATCACGTTGCCAAACTTGAAGGGATTTGTCTGCGCTAATAAAATTGGTGCCACAATCGCTATAGATGTGTTTGCATAATCCGCGTCTTCCAATAAAGCGCTGAAGAGCCCAGAGAAAAGGTTGAGTAGAAAGACCAGTCACTGCTTCGAGGTGAATGGCCTTTGTTGCTAGACAGATAAATACTGCGATGTACGCTTTGTAGGTTTGATGTCCTCGAAGTCGTGATGCTTTAATTTCCAAGGCTCCAGTGTAGTCTACACCTGTAGCTTCGAAAGCTCGAGTTGGCGGATTAACACGATGCAGTGGAAGATCTGCCATAAGTTGCGTTAAGGGCTTTGGTCGATGCCGGAAGCATTGTACACATTTTCTAAGGTGTTTCTTCACTGCTTGTTTTCCGTGAATGATCCAGAATATCTGTCGAGCTGTTGCCAGCGTTAATTGGGTACCTCCGTGTAGCGTGTTAAGATGAGCGTTGCGAATCACAAGTTCAGTGAAATGGTGTGTCTTTGGTAATATGATCGGCGACCGTTGCGCTGCTGAAATATGAATAGCAGTTTTGAGCCTATCGCGCATCCGTAAGACTTGATGTTCATCTAAAAACGGAGTGAGCTGTGAAAGTTTGTTAGCCTTTGATAGCTGCTTGTTTGATTTAAGTTTTAAGATTTCTTCTCCATACGTTTCCTTTTGTACCTGTCGCACGATATAATTTAAGGCATTTTGAAACTCTACTGCATGAATGGGACCGAGTTGTCGTTTTTCTGGTTTGTGTTTCAAATTGTGAATAAAACGTAGAACGTAAGCCATAACAAAGATCAATTTGTTATATGAAGAAAAAGACGATACGAAAGAGTCCTGCGTCACACAAGCATATGTATAAACTGTTTTAGAACGCTGTTCTGTTATAGTGTGTTCGGTGTTTGGAGATATAAGCTCAGAAATCGGCCACTGAGATTCATGGAGTTGTAACCAGGCTGGTCCGTGCCACCATAGACTGTGGCTTGCTAGTTCATCTGGAGAGCAACCTCGCGTTGCACAGTCTGCTGGATTATCCAAGGTCGGAACATGTCACCATTGAGCTGCGCGGCTGTGATGTAGAATTTTGCCAATGCGGTTTGCGACGAATGTTTTCCATCTAGCAGCGTCACCGTTGATCCAAAACAAAACAATCATTGCATCGGACCAATAATAGACGGTCGTCGTTTTGAAACACGTAGCTGATTTAGAGTCCATTTTGCTAGTTGAATGGCCAAGACTGCTCCAGAAAGTTCGATTCTAGGAACAGTCAATGGTTTAATAGGTGTGACTCTGCTTCGTGATGTGAGCAGATGAGTGTGTACAGTGTTGTCCTTGCACTGAACTCGAATATATGCACAGGCGGCATAGGCCCGTGAAGAACCGTCGCAAAAGATGTGAAGTTGGAGCGATTGAATATTGATGTCATCAAACCCAAGCCATCTCGAAATTTGAATGTTTTCAATTGTTGGTAGATGATAAGTGAAGCCCTTCCATCGATCTTGAAGTACCTGGGGGAGTTGTTCGTCCCATTCAAGTGCGGTTGTGAGTGAATTAGTGCGGCATATTCGAGTGCTCCAAACATCCTTTAAGATGACTTTTGCTGATGTGATTACGGGTGTGATAAATCCCAATGGATCGTAAAGCCGTGCAACTGTGGATAATAGAGATCTTTTAGTGAAAGTAGGGTTGATTTCAAATTTAATTTTAAAACCATAAAAATCTCTCTTTGGATGCCAATACAAGCCTAGAGTTTTTATAGAATCTTTGTTGTCGAATTCTAAAATGTGGGTATTGGACAAATGTGTGTGCGGAATATTGACCAATAGTGCCGGGTTATTTGAAGACCATTTTCTGAGCTCCATGCCTGCCGAACGCAATGCAGCGATGAGTTGATCGCGAGTCTCTAAGGCGACGGCAAGAGTTGCGTGTCCGCTTTGTACGTCGTCAACGTACGTTTCGTTACGTAGCACATGTTCAGCCAGTGGGTATCGATTTCGCTCATCGAAGGCGAGTTGATGCATGATACGTATAGCTGTGTAAGGGGCCGAAGCTGTGCCAAATGTGACTGTGGTCAATGTGTATTCCTGAATTTGATTGTGTTGGTTTCGCCACATAATTCGTTGATACTGAGCATCCTCGGGATGCATGTCTATGCATCGGTACATGCGTTGGATATCAGCAGCAAATACATATCGATGAAGACGACAGTTCAAGATGACACCTCCAAGGTCATTTTGTAATTTAGGACCTATACACAAAATGTCGTTAAGAGACTTGCCGATCGAGGTTTTGCAGGAGGCGTCGTATACAACACGGACCTTAGTTGTGAGGCTTTCATTCTTGATTACTGCATGATGCGGTAAGGTGCATGCTGTCACTGCTAACTTTCCGTTCGTATTTGTAGTGCAATGAGATTCTTCATTGCCGGTGATGGCAGTTATTTGTCCAAGATCGAAGTATTCTTGAATGACATTGTTGTATCGATCTTGAAGTTCGTGCTGTCTGGCTAATCTTCGTTCTAATAGGTGAAAACGATTTAAAGCCGTTTGATGTGACTTACCTAGGACTTGTGTAGGGTCAAAATGGGTTTTTAATGGAAGACGTACCATATATTTTCCATTATCCTGTCGTATGTGAGTGCGTTTGAAATGTTCCTCACACCACTGTTCTTCAATAGTTAGATTGCGTTCGGTATCAATCTGATCGAGTTCAAAGAAGTTTTGAACAAGGGTGTCCAGAGTTGCATGATGACACTTGATGGACACGCTAGATGGTTTCGGTTTGTATAGTGGACCGAAGACGATCCATCCTAACTGAGTGCGTTGAGCGATGGGTTCGTCTGGCTTGCCCTTTCTGAGTTCCGGCAAGATGATATGTGGGATAACATCGACGCCAAGTAGCACGTCTATGCGATTTGAATTTGCGAAGTTAGGATCCGCGAGTTGTAGTCCCTTTAAATGCTGATAATCCTGTACTGTTAGATCCGTCTTTGGTAGATTTGAAGTCACGGACCGTAGTACAAAGGCGGTATCGACGAATATGTTAAAGGGTGGATTTTCAGGGGAGCCTAGCGTGAATTCTGTGCTGTAGTTGCATTTGTTGCTTGAATTCGAGCCGACCCCAGTAATCTCGGCTGTGATGCGACGTCGTGTTAAACCAAGCATTTGAACTGCATGCTCAGTAATGAGAGTAGCTTCCGATCCGTGATCGATGAGAGCCCGGACCGTGGCGTATTGACCAGTTTTGTGATTTTGCAACCGAATAAGAGCTGTTGCTAAAACCATGTTGCGTTGTGCATAAGTCTCCAATCCAGTAGCAAGTTGTGCTGTATGAGAGCCCACCAACGAGCTGTTAGCTGCAGATGGGGGTTGGGTAGATTGAAATGCTGACATATTCATTTGAGGTGAATCCTGCGAAATGAGTGTATTGCCATGTTCTGATATACCAGTTAATCACGTGATTAGCGTCGTTGACGTGATTTAAGCGCTAATCATCTTGTAAACGCGCGTTTAACTCATACAAGAACTGTCAAACGTAATCACTTCACTGACGTGTTTAACTTTTAAACATGATGTTTATTGGAGTGCAACCCTGTGTTTGTTTAACAAAAACCACAGATGGCGCTGTTTTTGCATATTTCAAAGCTGATTGCTATGAAAAAACTTAAATTTGCTAGAAGTAATCATATGCGAACAGCTGTTATCTGTCACAAAAAAGAACAAAAAAGTAATGGCAGCAAAAAAAAAAGAGTTAATTGGTGCGATGGGGCAGAAATTTGCCTCATAGAGATATGGCAGAGCAGATTGCAACATCTGCGATCTGCCAGAAAAAAATCGCACAAATCCCTCACATATGGCTGCACGCAACTCGAGGTGCATTTTATATTGCATTTGCGCAATACTTATGAGTGCTCTTGATGTTTTGAGCAGATCCTCCATTATTTTTGCCATATCAAAAATTCTTATCATATAAAATATAATTTCAATAACATTTGGCGCCATCTTTATTCACTTTTCTTTAATTTAGATTTTTTCTGCTGTTTGCTATTCAGTTTGCTTGATTTATAAATGTAAACAAACAGCTGTCAAACTTAATCTTGTGCGAAACAGCTGTTTGATGTGTGAACGCATAAGTTTATCGCAAGTAGATTATCGTACTGACGTGATTAACTTTTCATAGTGTGAACATGGCATATGATTAGTACTGCTTTGAGCAGTGGGAAAATGCAATAATGTATGATGTCGTTGACCACATTGTGAACAGTTTCTGCTGCTTGCAACAGAGGGTGCGAGGGGCTGAGGCAGTTAAGACACGCCTTTGTGTGATCGACGATATGTTTTCGTGCAAAACAATCCTTGAAGAGGAAATCTGGACAACGTCGTAGAATGTGATTGTCGCTGCAGTGTGCGCAGCGAATGGAGCTGCCATCCCCAGCAGAGACGTGGAAGCTGTTGCCCTTATATGCAGAGATGCCTGATCGTTTAGCTGACGATCGTTGAGTGATAGGCTGTCCGACCGCTTGATAATTTGTTGAGTCGTTGGACTTCCTATTTTCAATAATGTCCATGCTGACCAGACGATTATTTAGAAAGGCTTCCATAGTTGAGAAGGTAGGGATGTCCAGGGAATTGCCTAGCGAATATTCCCAGGCTTGGAGTGTAGAAACTGGAAGTTTTGTAACTAGGTAATGAACCAACCAATGATCGCAATTATTGATTGGTATTTTGAGACGCTTGCATTCATTTATGCAAACGTTGGCGATATTTAACATATTTTTTATGTCTGATGAGTTTTCATGTTTCACTGTTGGCAAGTTAAACACTGTGTTCATGTGGTGCATGAACTGCAATCGAGGATTATTGTAGCGTTTTATGATGAGATTCCAGGCCAGGTTATAGTTTGACTCAGTTAAATCCATTTGGCGCACATCCTGATCTCGATCTTCTGGCAGCGCTTGCTTTAGGAAATGAAAACGTTGAATGTTGGAGAGACTCGCATTATCATGTATTAGTTGCGCAAATACATCGTGGAAAGCCGGCCAATCTATAAATTTGCCAGAATAGGTAGGCACTGGCAGTTTTGGCAGCTGAACCGCAGACTTAGGAAGTACTTCTCGCACGGTTTCATGATGAGAGTCGTTGGATGCTTGTGATGTATTTGTTGGCGAAGGAAACTAATTATCATGCGCTTCCATAATTGTGCAATAGATCAAGGTGTAGTCCTCTTGGAATTTATTGGGTAGATTATCCGCAAAATAAATGTGCGAAGTTGGACACTTACTTATTATAATTGCGTCATGATTTTTCTGAAATTGTTCTGATAACCCTTCTAATTTATTGAAACGTAATTGGAAATATTGTTTAGTTTTCCGCGATGCGCTGTCTTTATTGAAATTAATTAATAATTGCTTTAATCGTGTATGTCCATCGCATTGCAGAGCGTACAAATTTTCGTACGAGGTTATCTCACTCAATTTTTCAGTCGACATGCTGATTCTGTATGTACTTTACTTTGAACCTTTATGCATACAACAACAAACACTCACCCTTTTGGTCGTACGAACTTGACTCAAGCGAACAAGTGCTTCTCTTGAGTGGGAGTGAGCGACCGAGATGATCGATGCAGAGCAGTTCGACGTTTAAGTATGAACGTACAGCCAGCACGTTCGATGCCGGCGACGATGGGGAAGTGAAGAAATGTTTAAAGAAACGTTTATGCAGCTGCGATGTCTTCGAACTTCTCCTGCTCTCCGTTTTGCTCCGTTATTCTTTGATTTGGCGAGTATATATTTACGTTTGTATTTTAGGATGACTTTGACCGACTCTCGACAACGTTATATATATATAGCTGGATTGCCTACATTATGAAATAATTTGGTTACAAGACTTTGTGAACGGTTCCCCCCATGGGCCACCAAAAATGTTGTGAACTTTTACTATGTAAAGAGTCAGTGATGAGCAAATACTGCTCGGGGGTGTGCATTCAATGAACAAAGTACAAGAAGATGAGTCTTGTATTAACAAATTTATTTCATAACGTATAAATCACTAATAAGAACACGTGTGAGGTGGTTGCAGTTATATTACATGAAAATATTAAACGCGATCCGCAACAGGCTTCTTGTGGTTGTGACGGTCCAAACTCGACTCTTCTTGGTGTCAGCGGTGAGAAGAAGTTAAGCTGATGCGTTAAGTCGATAGCAGCACAAGAGAGAGTTAATTACTCAAACTGCAATGTTGAGTTTGCCAAACTTATGTTAAACGTCCGTACACTGCCTGATAATTTAAGTGTTTTGAGAGAAGTTGACAAATTCTCTGTTAAAAATGTCTTAAAGCAGGAAAAAAAAAATTCATAAAAATTTTGGAAAATTTTAAAATTGACAACAATTCCAATATTGAGCAACAATACTAAAGCATACATTTGGTAAATTGGAAGAACACAGAAGATACATGCAAATTTTGGATAGAGGCTCTCAAATATAAGGATTCTGCAGGGAATCAGAGATTCTTGGAATTGGCAAACTTTGCAATGCATATGCTGACATTGCCCTGGTCTAACGCCGAGATCGAACGCGTTTTTAGCAATGTCAATATTGTTAAGTCGAAGCTTCGAAATAGGATGCATTTAAGCACACTTAATGCTATATTGAGTGTCAGGTAAATATTTGAAGGTACATTTACAGCACAAACAATTATACATAATACTCACATTCTTCTAGATATGGACTGCGCCGAAATGGCAAATGCCGTTACGATTGCCAAATGCCTATTAGTTATTTGAAGCAAATTGGCACTATGAATTCTTACTTAAGTGAAGAATCCATAGATTTCAATAAAATTGATGATATTTTTGACGAAGATGATGAATAAATGATTAAAAAATATAGCTTTTTTTTCCGCTTTTTCTCAAATTTTTTCAGTTTTTTTTGTTCTAAAGTAATCCTTAAAACAGCTTTTTCGTTCCCAAAAGTTGACATCAGTGGTTGTTTCCTCCAATAACTTCCATGTCCTCTTCCGTAATTATTGTTATTACTTTGGCCATTATTGCGGTAATAATTGTTTCTATTATTATTACCTCGAGCATTGCCTCTACCGCGGTAATTGCCTCTATTGAAATTACCACGTTGAGCAACACCTCTCTGAGTGTATAAAATTGAGTTAGCATTGCCAGTCATTTCAGTACTACAATTAATGTACTTACTAATGGCATCATTCATAGTTGTGAATGTTCATGGTTCCATTATTGTCTTAAGCTTGCCATGATCACAATTTTTGATCATTGTTTTAATAGCTTCCTTGGTGCTGAATTTATCAGCATGCTCTGAAGGTCTATATGAAGGTCTCATCTATAAACGATGAGTCAAGCAATCTTCGTAGGTTATCAATTTCAATATCTTAGACTGTTTGTGCTTGTGCGAAGCATAAAAGGGGACTAGCACCGGCACCCTGAGAAGAGCTTTTACTGCCAATTGCACAGTCCATATATTAGACTGTCTGTGGTCACACACATACAAATGTATGTACAGTGAGTCACTAAAGTATTCGTTGCCAAGCATACGGTGCATATAACTTCGGTTTTCAACAATATAGCAGATACTTTTTTATGTTTTATGATTTTACATTCGTTAATTTATGTGTACGAAAGACAACACAAATAGAAAAACATGGAAATTCTTAACGGTATCTAAAGTATGGGAACAAAACTAAAAAAAATGCATATATTCATCTCACATAAGTTATTTATTTATTTCTTATCGCATTTACCGTTATTTTTCGACTTGCTTTTGCGCAGTTTTTAGTGTGCAAATATGATTTTAGTTTTTCTCGTTCAGTTTGACTATCAAAGTTGTCGTAATTACCTCAAAACGCCCAAGTTGTGTAAGCTTTTTCTTTCTTTTTCTTTTCTTTTCTTTCTTTAGGGCCGATTTCTCAATGTCCGGTTAGCATAACTATCCCAAGTTTAGTCAAAATTGAGTTTCTCAATGTTCGTTCAGGGCTTAGCGTGCGATAAACTTAACCGATGTCTGAGTGCCGGCTAACATTTATCGTTCGTTAAAGGGCCGATATAAATATCGCTAAAACCATCGTTAGGCAATTATCTGATTCACTTGCATTGTATATATATTATTATTATACAAAATATTTTGGTTTGACTTCACAAGAACATTAACTGCATGCTTCTCAGCAACCGAAACGTTTTTCTTACGTTGGCGCTTATATATTTTAGCCGCCCTCAATAAAATTAATGTTTTAAGCATTAGTTTCGAATTTGACAGTCACAAAACAAAACAAATACCACACCAAACAGCTGATTTCCTCGTAATTAGTTGGCAGCACCATTAGAGCGATAGTATCTGAACGAATAAGGTTAACTTTGCATTGAGAAAACCAAACTGATTTAGCACGAGCATTAAAGTTATGCCGAGATTAACACTTTAACTGGACATTGAGAAACCGGCCCTTAAACATGTAGTTTAATTTGGTATACCGTGCATTGAGGTACATTATCTCTTACGGTTATTTTGTTAGACGCTGGTGTCAAGGTAGCTGCACTAATTCATAAATTACTCAAAAGCTGTGTGGACGATTTTTGAACAATGTTTTTTCATAAAATAACTGAATTTGTAGGCTTTAATCGGATTTTAGCCATATTCGGGGTTACTATATCTGGGTATAGATACTTAAGAAGTGCAGGAAGTATGAATTTTAATCACTTGAGGGACCCATTTTAAGAGCAGTAATATGCCAAAAGATGATTAAAAACAATAAATAGTTAATTTTTTTAACATTTCTGCATCAATAATTCTTGAGTTTCATTGAGAAAAAGTTTTACGTATAAAAATGCCAATATTTAATCGTGGCTCCGACTCATGCACAAAGTTCCGAAAATCGCTGCTGGCGAAACGTTGCTAACTTGACACACATGCAAATAATAGCTTTAATTATGACTCATATCAGTAAACAAAATGAGGCATTCAAATTGCTCGTGATGCAGATATTCAGCAGATGCCAAGAGATACAAGCAGAAAATGAGCGCACCATTATAAGGTAAACAATAAACTAAAATTGGCTGCGTTCAGGGAACTAATCACTTATAATATATGTTTAGTAATCGTTCGCTGAACGCTCTGTATAGTAAGCGCACTTTACACATGTTTAGTCAGCGGTCGCCATATATCAAAGCGTAAAATTTGTTTGCTTTTGCGCCTACTAGTTGATCAGCGGTTAATTGTTTTATCCAAATGGAACACTTTCGGATTAACAGAACCTCTATCGAGGTAAAAATATACATATAACATTTCGAATTTGTTTAATCTTATATGTACATAAGTATCAACATTGCAAAGTCTGTTCAATGCTTTCCAAACTAACGTGCAAAACCATGTGTAACGCCAAGCAGTGCGTACACAAGTTTTCAGCGATTAATACTAAGCGCTAGTAAGCAGCTTTATAACCGCTTAGTACCCTGAACCCAGCCATTAGCATTGTTATCTAACTGAAATTTGTATTACAGAGTAAATTGCATAAAGAAGATATTGCGCGATCGGACGCATGATGTAGAGCTGTTAAAAGTACGGCTCGAAAAGTATGGTGATAACTGGCGTTCCGTTCCAATGGCCACACAAAAAACAAAAGAACAGAAACGACGTGGACCAAAACCTAAAAAACAACCGTGCGAAATATCGGCTGATATTTATAAAATACTTTGCAAGCCCAAGAAACAGCGCATAAAGAAGCAAAAAACAGATGTGGGAGCGAGCAACAACCGCGACACAATATTTATAAATTAATAAATCCAGAATTCATAATTGTTAAAAAGTGCTTTTCAGTTTCTAAAGCATAAAAACTTAAAAATTGGTAGTTTCAAACAATTATTTGATGTGAATACTTATAAATATGTCAATATAATTTTTATTCAGCGTGTCGAAGACGGGCTAGGCGCTGTGTCAGCTCATCCTGCTCCTGAGAGATTTGAGTTGAGGCACCAATGGCAGCGCTTTGCACACCACTTGGTAGTTCCATATTCAGCTCGAGACCGGCTTCATCAGCAACTTGTTGCAAGAGGTTATCAACATCACCTTGAGGTACGGATGTAGTCACCGTGTCGGACATGGTGCCTTCCATCACAGAGCTTTGTACATCTAAGTCTTCAAACTGCGACTCGAATTTCTCCATTAACGACGAAATTTTTTCTAGATTCATGCCTTTCATGGCTGCATCCATGGCTTTAACCACACCAGCCATTGAACCAGTAACTTTGCGTGTTGTCAACGCGGATTGCACACGACTAGCGACAGCATCCACACGCGCACTCATGCGCAGGTAATTGACGGCCTGATTTTTTTGCCTTATAGCGTTCTCGGCGTGTATGCGAGCCACATCCATGTTGCCTTTTTGAATGGCTTTCTTGGCCTTAGCCTTTTCTAGCTTTTCCTCTTTTTCACATTTTTTCGAATTGCGCTCTAGCTCTTTGACGGCAAACTTTAAATTGAAAAGATGTTCTACGTATGTCTGGGATGTTAATAAAAATATTCGCGGCGAAAAGGCGACAATGATTTTACTTACTTTCCATTGAAGACGTAGACATGTCATTACCCAGATTGAAGGTTTTTGTTTAATTTAAATTTAGATATGCAAATATATGGGTGTTTTTTTGATCAGTTTTATGAATAAAATTTTTTTAGCTTTGATGAATCACTTTGGTGTTGATTTTTGTATGTCAACATTATTACTACCGAAATGCGATATTTTCATACGATACTTTTATGATAATAAATTCAACATCGATATGAGGTTATATACATTTATAGGGCATTTACATTACAGTGAGTTTGCTATCGATATCGTCATCGACGCAATAACTCAGAATTGGTGTTTACATTGGCTTAAAAGTGAGTTATTGCGTTAAGCGTCAACATCTGTGTTTTGCAAGTAGTCGAAAAATTGTATTAAACAAAGTAATGAATAACAACAAATTATGTATGATTGCATCTGCGATGGAGTAAAACAACGCAATGATGATGAGTGTTATGAATATGGATGGGATCTCTTCGGGAACATTAGATTTGCTTAGGAATTCATGCAGTCGAGACATTTGGACACTTGTAAGATAAAAACAGTTTATTCAACCTAAGCATTGTTTACTTAACTATTATTTTAATGATATTACTCAAGCCACGGTATGGATGTTTTTCGGAGAGTGTCGTTCCAAATAATGTGACATAATTTTTGCAATATGCTTAACAGCTCAGTGAGCGACAACTGGCAACGTGAAGCTCAGAATGCACATCAAACTGGTCAGCCAGAGTTTGAGGTTTGACTTGGAAATACTAATCCAAGTGCTGAAACAATAAGGCAAGCCCTATCAGCGCGATCTGCCATAAGCTTCATTACTTCCAACTTTTCCTCCTCTATTTGAACAATTTTAGCCATTTTATCAAGTCTTCGTCGCTTTGGTTGTGAAGGCGTCTCTGTAGTTGAGGTGTCGGTTTCTGTTGTGCTGTGGTCTTCTTCAATTAGGTGGGAGAAGTCTGCAAAATTTTGATTAATAATACATATATCTAATATTGTTATAATGCAATGTATCACCTGTGCTATCAATTGGACTGCATTCCAATGTGCTTGAAGTTTCGAGAACACTCGCCATAGCATATTAATACTCCAAGGTTGAGGAAGTGCCACCTGATGCTCCCACATTCGCACGTTTAGCTCTATAAATATATATTAATAATTATATAAATATGTTTTTGAAAGGATCTTTTTTTTATTTTAAACTGACCTGTACTTCTTCATGAGGTTCTCCAATTTGTTTTTTATCTCAAAGTGAGACGGTCCAAACTCTTTCATATTTTCCGCAATTTCCTTATGAATATGTGAATTTTTGCGTGCTCCACGAAAACCATCAATATTCTCCTGCCATAACTCAATTAACGTGTGTGTGGCTGCAGTTGACCACACAAATCTCCGATCAGAACTATTAATTTGGTTGAAATGAGTCCAAATGTATAGCATAGTAAAAAACCCTTATCTTACCATTTTTTCGAGACATTTTTGCCAAATTTTGATAATTTTTATTGATTTCATTTATCTAGTGGTGATAGTTCGAAAATATACCCGATTATATACTTAAATGGGCAGCACTTTTGAGTAAACCGAATGTATATCGAGTACAAGCAACTGCATCCAAGCTTAACTCAACTTTTTGTCACCACTACTTTTTGTGTGGGAAAAAAGCTGCTTGTTGCCCTTAACGCACTAACTCAAATAAGCAGTGCGAGTGTAGGGCAAATTTAACATTGTAAAGTATTTTTATAATTGTATTTATGTTAAACCTGCCTATTTTATGTTAGTGTATCGATATATTGTAAGATAGTATTTAAGTACCGATGTTAGTTTTAAGTGTTAAGTTTTTAAGTGTTAAGTGTGGTTTGGCCACACTTAACTGATTTCGCTCTCTTTTCCGGGTTTCCCTGATGTCAAGCGCACGCAATTGCGTGCAACCAAGAAAGGAAACATTTATTATAAATATAATCGTTAATCGTTTTACGAATAAATAGAGAGTTTACAGCTCAGAAGTGGGATACGCCCAACGCCCAATAAATATTCAACGCCCAATTCACAACAATGGGCCTGAATAAGGATGAAATGATAAAACTGCCGAAGGCACACAATGTGGAAGTGCCGCCGCTGTCAACGATAATACAAATACGCAAACTAGTGTCAGAATTGTCAAAGTCTGCTGCCGACTCGCTACCAGCCGTCCCAGCGTTAACTTTGCCGTCGACCAGATCTACTGCCGCCTCGCTGCCTGCCGTCCCAGCGTCAACTTTGCCGTCGACCAGTTCTGCTGCCGACTCGCTGCATGCCGTTACAGCGCCAACTCTGCTGTCATATGCTACTGCCGCCACCTCGCTGTCTGCCGTTTCAGCCTCAACTCTGCCGTCATATGCTCCTGCTGCTGCGTCGCTGCCTGCCGATTCAGCGTCAACCTTGCCGTCATATGCTACTGCCGCCACCTCGCTGTCTGCCGTTTCAGCGTCAACTCTGCAGTCATATGCTCCTGCTGCCGCCTCGCTGTCTGCCGTTTCGGAGTCAATGTTGCTGTCAACTGTGCCGGCTGCTGTCTTGCCGTCTGCTGTTCTGGCGGTCACCCCGCTTCCCGTGTCTTTGAACCTGCATGAGCATTTAGCTTACTTACGTAAACAAAAGGAAGTCTTGGAATTGCAAAAGCAAATTGCAAGTTTGGAACAGCAGATCGATGTGTCTCCTGGCGTCCGCAGTCAGCGGGTAACAGACATTAGTGTGATCGAGTCCATGGTACCGCGGTTTTCGGCAGACAACGCTTACGATGTAAACAAGTGGATCAGCGACTTGGAGGACGCCTGTGAAATACTCCAACTGGATGACCGTTTGCGATTTGTTGCATGTCGTCGGCTGTTGGAAGGCACGGCGGCAGTCCTCATGCGTACACTCACTGTGCGCAGCTATGAAGAGCTAAAGGAAATCTTAATAAATGAGTTCGGGAAGATCAAAGAGCACAGAAGAAGTGTACGCAGCCCTGCGGAACCGACGTCTTAAGCCTGGAGAGGGATACTTTCGGTATGCCATCGAGATGCAGGAGATCGCCATGAATGCCACAATTCCGGAGGCTGAGTTGGTGGATCTCATCATTGATGGACTCCGAGACAACTCGTCGGCAGTGGGCATGCTGTATGCAGCCAGGACCGTGTACGACCTGAAGACGCTCCTGGAGAGGTACGAAAGACGTCGAGTCCAATCTACTGCGGGTAGACAAGTGGCTGCCGTTACCCAGTCTCTGCCTCGACAACCTGCCGCTACTAGTGTCCCACCGCAGTCTACAACTGCCGTCCCTGCCGCGAAAGATGTGCGGTGCTACAACTGTTCCTCGTTTGGACATTACAAATCCCAGTGCCCGAAACCTCTGAGACCAGCCAACTCATGTTTTAAGTGTGGAAAAATTGACCATATTTATAGGAACTGCCCGTTTAAAATTGCGAAGGTCATCGCTTCCAGTGCTGCCGCTGCTGACGACGGTCACCCATACGAGTTGCAGGGATACGTTAGTTGATAAAATTGAACATCTACAGATGGTGAGTGTTGCCTTTGTGTCAAATCAAGTGAAAAGCAGTGAGTTTACAAAGATTTTCTCTCTCCTTGACTCGGGTAGTCCTAAAAGTTTTATTCGACAATCCGAGGTGCCTTCCGTATTTAAATTCAAACGAACACCGTCGAACTGCCGTGGTTTAGGAAACCGTCAACTGGTGTCTCTGGGAAAAGTCCCATGTGCCGTCCGCCTATTTAATCGAACAGTATTAATCAAATGTGATGTACTGCCTAACAGTGCCACAGATCTGCCAATGATTTTGGGCAGAGATTTCTTTGAGAAAATGAGTATTAACTTATGTAAATTTAAAATAAGATACTCAAAGAGTCAATTGTTAACCTTTAATAAACCGCAAGTAAATTGTAACATGAAACTCACTGCTGTCCTTAATTCACTTGATTTGTGTAGAACAGATGTCAAACGCACGGTAATCCCAAAAGAGCCAACACGGTCGCTTAAATGAAAATGAGTCTATGCCTGCCGAATCACAATCGTGTACCACTGAGATAAATAATTCCGTCATGTCTGAACATTCGCTGAGTGATGCCCTAGCGGCTATTAATGCAATTGAGTTACCTGTTGTTAATGAAGATGAATTTAATATAGAGTCTACCCTGTCGTCAGAACAAGCTGCAAAGCTGCAGTCTGTTATTTCCGCCTCTTATGTTGATATCCCTGCAGAACTGATTAAACCTACTAATTACGAGATGAAAATTGAATTGACAAGTCAGACCCCCATTTTCTGCCGTCCACGCCGACTATCCCATCACGAGCGCAACGAAGTGCGCCAGATATGTGATGATTTATTAGAGGCTGGCATTATCCGTCATAGTAGTTCTCCTTACGCTTCCGCTATAGTGCCCGTGAGAAAAAAAGATAATACCTTAAGAAAATGTGTTGATTATCGACCGCTGAACAAAATTACAGTCCGTGACCACTTCCCTATTCCGCTGTTAGAGGATTGTGTCGAAAATCTGGGGGGTAAATCGCGTTCTTTACTGTACTAGATTTAGAAAGTGGATTTCACCATGTTAAGATGCACCCTGATTCGATAAAATACACTGCCTTTGTAACACCCGACGGACAATTTGAGTACGTTCGCATGCCGTTTGGACTATGCAATGGCCCCCCAGTTTTCGCTAGATTTGTGCACTTTGTGCTGAAGGACTTAATCAATAGAGGCCAACTAGTGATTTATATGGACGACATCTTAATTGCGTCGAGTGATTTTGAAACCCATCTGCAAGTGCTTAAGGAGACACTTTATACCTTACGAGTGAATGGGCTACAACTTAAATTGTCAAAGTGTCGCTTTGCGCACAAAGAGTTAGAATATTTGGGGTATTTAGCAAACTCTTCCGGTATCACCCCGAAACCAGCTCATCTTCAAGCCATAGAGAGTCTGCCAGAACCTCGGGATAGGAAAGAATTGGAACGCTGTTTGGGTCTCTTTTCTTACTTCCGCCGTTTTGTACCCAACTTTGCCAAAATTGCCTATCCGATGTCGCGTCTGCTGAAAAAAAAGATGCCCCTTATGTTTTCTCTGATGAGTGTCTTGAATCCTTCCGAACACTGCAGTCCAAACTGATAGAGTCACCTGTGTTGTCTATTTATAACCCGAAGTCAGAAACCGAATTACATTGTGATGCTAGTTCCGCCGGTTTTGGAGCGATGCTGTTGCAGAAACAAACTGATGATAAGTTTCATCCTGTGTGCTATTTTTCAAAGACCGCTTCCGCCCCAGAATCCAAATTGCATAGCTATGAATTAGAAACCCTGGCCATTGTATATGCCTTAAAGCGTTTTGAGACATACCTGAAGTTTATACCTTTTAAGATAATTACAGATTGTAATTCGTTAGCGTTAACACTGAAGAACGGTGGATCTTCCGCGAAAATTGCCCGCTGGGCATTATTATTGGAAAATTATAATTATACTATTGTACATCGGTCCGGCATCTCTATGCCCCATGTTGATGCACTTAGTAGGCTAGACACTTCGGCATATGTGGATGACTTGAACCTGGATTTCCAACTACAACTGACGCAAAAAACCGTGATGCAGAAATTGTCAAACTTCGGAGTGTCTTGGAGAACCAAGAGATGGCTGGGTTTGAATTACAAGATGGTGTTGTGTATCGCCGATCACCAACCGACGTACTTCAACTTTATGTCCCTGCCGAAATGATTAATAGTGTCATACGAACCGCGCACGAAAAGCTAGGTCATTTGTCCACTGAGAAATGTTGTACGCAGATTAAAAAACATTATTGGTTTCCCTATATGAAATCTTACGTTAATAATTTTATTAAAAACTGTCTCAAGTGCATTTATTATTCTGCTTCCGCTAATAATAATAACGCTACCCTGCATTGTATTCCGAAAATTCCTCTGCCGTTTGATACTCTTCATATTGACCACTTAGGACCCCTTCCGTCAATACAGTCCAGGAAAAAATATCTGCTAGTCGTTATTGATGCCTTTACGAAGTTTGTTAAATTGTACCCTGCAGCTACTACGAGTTCCCGAGAAGCATGTCACACTCTAGAGACGCAGTATTTTCCAAACTTCAGTCGACCCCCGTCGAATTGTTAGTGATCGAGGTACGTGCTTCACTTCCGCTGAGTTTGCTGATTTTCTGCAGTCCCGTCATATCGTCCATGTCCAGAATGCAACTGCCTCACCTCGTGCTAATGGTCAAGTGGAACGCGTCAACCGTGTCTTAGGTCCCATGCTGGGTAAATTGGCTGAACCATTGGATCATGCCAATTGGGTGGAACAACTTCCGAAAATTGAGTTCGCCTTAAATAATTCAATCCATTCCACAACTAAATTTACACCCTCCGTCCTTCTTTTTGGTGTCGAACAGCGTGGCGCTGTTGTAGATGAGCTGACTGAGCATTTAGATGATAGATTGATTGATGAAGTGTCCCTAGTAGATGCCCGTAAGATTGCTTTGCAGAACATTGTCAAATCTCAAGAGTATAACACAGAGTACTTTAATAAATATCATCGACCGGCTGTTAATTTTGAAGAAGGTGATTTTGTCGTTATCAAAAATGTTGATACGACGGCTGGTGTAAACAAAAAACTCATTAAGCGATTCCGTGGGTCCCTATGTCATCCATAAGAAACTTCCGAATGATCGGTATGTCATCCGGGATGTCGAAGGCTCCCAGCTCACACAACTTCCGTATGACGGTGTGCTGGAGTCATCAAAATTAAAATGTTGGCTTACTCCTGATGAAAATTGTGCTTTTGACGTTTGACCGCAGGCAATACCCACCGTCTGGTATGGCCCTGAGCCTTGTACGTGGAATCGAGGTCGATTCCGTTGTCAGGACGGCCGAGTTGTAAAGTATTTTTATAATTGTATTTATGTTAAACCTGCCTATTTTATGTTAGTGTATCGATATATTGTAAGATAGTATTTAAGTACCGATGTTAGTTTTAAGTGTTAAGTTTTTAAGTGTTAAGTGTGGTTTGGCCACACTTAACTGATTTCGCTCTCTTTTCCGGTTTCCCTGATGTCAAGCGCACGCAATTGCGTGCAACCAAGAAAGGAAACATTTATTATAAATATAATCGTTAATCGTTTTACGAATAAATAGAGAGTTTACAACATTTAACATCTAACATCAAATTGATGTACCTAGTACACATTAGTCGTGTCAAGTACTTTGTTTTTTGTAATCTTAATCGATTAGTAGTCGTTTAAGCTGACAAAATAATCGTAGTTAATTGATTGTTTTGTCAAAAAACAATTAATAATCTAATTACTAGTGATTACGACTAGTAATCATTACTTAACAGCACTGCGCAGAATAAAGTATTGGTTTTTTGTTGCAACCAATTTCCAATTATATAAGTAAATAAATTACCTAAAACAATTTATATGCTTTATCAAACAAAAAGTAGGGGCAGACGGACCAAAAGTAAAAATTTTTTACGATCGAGGTCCAATGAAATTGTTTTATACACAACTTGGGGTTCCCCTCTGCTCCCTTCACTCGCCAAACCCCCTCACGCTGCGCTACCGCTTTTCCAATGCAAGCAATTTACGTATGAATTTAGAAGAATTAACGTGTTTTGTTCCAAAGCAGAGCACAAAAGACACACAACAGACTTATTTCCAATAAATATTTGGGGATTGATTTCATAGTCTGTAGGTTAGTAGTAGTAGGTAGTAGGAAAATTATAATTGAATGCAGCATTGGCTTTAATACTTTTTGTTTTATTAGTTCTTCTATTACTTTGACCACATTCGAGACTCAAACGACTTTGAGTTTCATCTGCATTTTCATTAGCACTCAAGAAACGCTTTCTTGTTAAGGCGCGTGTATTGCGTCTAATATTTGCCATTTCAATTTACATATGGGCATTTCCAGGATAGCGACCGCGACATTTGTACGTCTTAAAATGAATAAAAAATTGGCAATAGTTGACATATTCAAAAATAATTTCTGACGTGTTTATTGCATTTTTTCAACACTTTTTTAACTAAAAAACCAGGCTTTAAGGACTTGTGATTTTCGAATTATTTATTAAAAGCACTGCATCGCAAAAGTGACGAAAAACAGAAGTCATGTTTGAGTTCATCCTGACAAATGCGAAAGTCTGCGAAGTGTGGCGAGTAATTTGGATAAAAATACTTTTAAACCATAATAAAATAATGTAGAATTAGATTTTAGAAATCATTTTGGTATGTTACTATCACTTTATTTATTTTACAAGCATTATTAGTAATTTGTTACGTTACATCGCGAACGTGACAAGATTTCCACTTAGTTTGTGACGTCAACTTTTAATCCAATTTCATTTAGATTAAAAAAAACTATAACTTCAAATCTTAGAAATATTACAATGATACTAATAATAAGGAATGCATATTTAATAAGCGATAAAATATTAGAAAATATTTTTTTTTTTTTGTAATTTGGGCATTTCAAGAAAAAGGTCCACCACGACAAGAAAATTAAAAGTTGATAAACAAATGTTTTGTTCTTTTATATTGATAAAGAAATATTTGCACAGAAAGTCAGATATTTTTGGAAATGCCCATATACATAATTATGAAATTAACGCTGAAAATACTTCGCTTTACTTAGGCAGCTTGAGGGGTAGGATAGTGAATCCGCCGAGATCTATTCTGGACTCTGCGAGGCCTACTTCTTGGGCATGTCCCGCGTGTAGCGGCAAGGGTGTAATACCCAGGCGTTGCAGCACTGAGCGGTTTAAATAGGGAGAAAAATGTAATATTATTGGATTTCCAGCGAAACTCTTGTCGTGGGCTTCTGAGTACTTCTGTGAACACAAAAAGTGGTTTTTAAATCTTGTGTATCCAAATCTATTTTTGTTACATCTGGTGTTCCCCAGGGAAGTCACCTGGGACCTTTGCTATTTAATCTATTTATTAACTATCTTTCTGCTGTTATTACTAACTCTCGTGTTTATATGTTTGATTCTCATATATCGTCGATGGTCAATAAGGCCATAAATGTTCTTGGCTTCATCAAGCGGTGGTCAAAAGAGTTTAATGATCCCTACACCACTAAAACGCTATACACATCTCTAGTACGTCCCATCCTGGAGTATGGATTTTGTGTTTGGTCCCCACAATGCGGGATTCACCAGGATAGAATTGAATCCGTGTAGAGAAAATTTCTTCTGTTTGCGCTTAGAAGTTTTAACAGGGTTCCTGGGATAGACCTACCCCCGTATTCGAGTAGTCTTCTTTTATTTAATCTTCCTTCCCTGTTGAACCGTATAATTAAGCATGGAGTAGTATTCATTGCTAATCTACTTAATGGTGAAATCGACTCATTAGTTCTATCAACAAGAATTGCATTTGAACACTCTATTATATGAATTCTTGTTGCTTAAGTCTGGCCGCACACCGGAGCCGACAAAACGTTTTTCTATGTTTTAGTGTGCCGCATCTAACATAAATGCATTGGTTCTTATGGCTGCCCGCACACCGGAGCAAACAAACATAAAAACTATAAATTAATATAGAGTTACATACGGACCGCGCACACCAAAGGCAACAAAATGTTTTGACATGTTTTCGTGACGAAAATTACACGCTTGCTTATGGAGTATCGAATCAAACAAGCAAAACAGCATAATCAACAAGAAATTTGTTTAAGCCCCCTTCGCACGGTCGGTTATTCTGTAGATTTTTTTTAAAAAAAGCCAGCGCTCTCGTGTGAACACACAACATTATTTAGGTCCGGTTAAAAACCGACGCAAAAATTTAAAAAAATAGAACGCGTTCTATTTCTGCTCTTTTTTGCGCCGGTTAAATTTATTTAAGTATAAAAGGCGTTTTTGGTATTTTTTAGCAATTGATGGCAATTAATTATTTTATAATAAATAAAATAACTGAATAAATATTCTTAGCTTGAGCTAGGATAAAATACAAACAACCTCTAATATGTTTTCTCCTGTATCCATATTATCATCTTGTTTATTTATATGTTTGTGCTGAATTAAGTAGAAAAGTGTAATCAGATTGTGTAAACACAAAAATTGATGGGATTTTCAATTAAACCGATGCGATTAATGTGAATGCCAAAATTTTTGGTCAGTTAAAAAAAGCTTCAGAAAAACCGAAGACAACTTAAAATATGGTGGAAGGCGGGCTCTGGGCAATATGGGGTGGGCGGGGGTGTGGCATCCAAAACTTTGATGTTTTTTTTTTGGAAGTCGTTGCCAGCTATCTTTCTACCAAGTTTGGTGACTATAGCTCGAACACTTTGCATTACCGTTTTAGCGAAGCGTTTGGGCGGTTGGGGGCGGGTATGGCAGTACGGATAGGCGTGGCATCAAAAGTTCTTATGCGTTTTTTGGGGGTCGTCGTCACCTATTTGGAACCAAATTTTGTGGCTCTAGTTCAAAAACTGTAGAAGGTATGGGCATTTTTGGTGTTAAACTGCGAGGGGGCTGCAGGCGGAATGGGTGGGCGTGGCTCCAAAATTTTTTTTGGGGGTTGTTAGTATTTATTTTCTCCCCAAATTTTGTAGATCTAGCTATAAGGGCTTGCGAAATAGCTGGATCTATCGATTTTGCGTTATCGAGTTTATCGATTTACCAGCCCTCTAATTATCGTAGAATCCCAATCTTAACGCTTTAATTTACTATGCCATAGATAAAGGCATTTGCAAAGTTTCAAGTCTCTTACTTGAAGGGTGTGGAAAAAAGTTGGGAACATACGGATGGACAGACATTATGACGGACATTGCACAAATCCAGTATAACCTAACCTTCGGTATCGAGTATAAAAATATGTGAGTTTACGAAATATACTTAGAAAAACTACGCAGCACTTCTGTCGTTTCATTGACGAAGTTTTGTTTAACAAATTGAGTTTTCTGATATTGACATGAAAATATATTCTTAAGATGTTTCATTCTATACAATTCACGATATAATTATACTCGTACACTTTTGTGAATGCCAATAAAAACATTTGCGGAGATTGATGTGAATTCCACATTGTAGATCAAAGTACAATAAAAAGCATATGCAAAATATATTGTATCTCGAGTAAATCCTAATAGGTTTATAAGTATTATTAAAATTGTGGTTTTTAGTATGTTTTCAGGAAATTGTACGGTGTTTTTTTTTTTAATATATTTACTTTTATTACATTTTGTTGTTTGTAAGTTGGTTGCTCGTTTTGCTACATCTCCGAGATGCTGTAAATGTGTAATATAATAATAATAAACATAGGTAGTGATGTTTTGATTTTCTTTTGCTGGTTGCATACTTTAACAATTTTAAAACTTAAAACGGCTGTGTTTGAATAAACTTTTTAAGCTTTTTTCAAATTCTACTTAAATCTAATTTTGTTGTATGTTGTTTTAATGTTTTTATTTCATGTAATTACTCGTTAAATACATTCATATATGTTTTTATTTTATTTTATATTAAATTTTCTTACTTACTAAAATCACTTTTCAATTGCAATTACAGGTTTGCATCGTAATCAAATTTACAATTCACACGTCAAACGTCATTGCCTATATAATAAGACGCGTTACACTATTTTCTCTATATTAAAATCTCACGGTATGTCAAATACTTTTTTTTAACATGTTGACACTTCAATTGAATGACACTACCGCCCTTTCTTAAAAACAAATTCGAGTATGGAAATTTCAAAACAATTTTTTTTCCGTTTGGGATTGGATTGGGAATTGTAGAAATTTAATTTTTTTTTCAATGTTATAGTTAATTTTGTGACGCACCTAATAAAACAAGATTTTTGAAAACAAAACTTTTAAAAAATCATTAAGTTGAAAAATAGCCTTAAAATCGAGCCTTATTTGAACATTTAATTTCACCAAACGAAAGTTTTCACTTACAGCTTTTGCTGCTATTTTTAGTCTTTCCTGAAAATTAAAGATTTTTAAATCGCCACTATTGCTAAAAAGGATCGATATGCAATTATTTAAATCTATTAACGCTCGAACTATGTGCTGACCCAAACTTAGCTTAAGTAATATCATTTCCTTGTCGATTTACCCATTTTAGATATTATAAATTTTACAATACAGAATTAACATATACATACATATATACCTGAAAAGCCTAAAAGTATTTTTCCTCTTTCTTTTGTTTGACTCGATTCTTATGCCTATATTTCGTGCGCCTCACATACTTTTAAAAACAAGCATAAATAAAGCTTATTTATTTTTATTTAGAAAATAGATTTATCTTTTATTAATTTTTTTTGTAACATGCTGCATTCCATTTTAGTTTTACTGCATTTAATATGTGTGGGTTTAATTTTATAAGGTACATTTAGTTTAAGCGCAATACCAAGTCAAAATTTATGGTCTCCAAAAAGATAACGTTGCTAAAATTGATATAGTCAAACTTCCATAAAACTGATTTTAAAGGGACAAGTAAAATCGAGTTTTTTTTTTATAATCAGTAATTTTTGTTTGTGGTTTTTCGACTTCACTTCCTCAATAAATACTTCAAGCACGAAATTTTATTAAATGTTAAGTACCTCAACAACAAATTAAGTGGCTCGAGCTCAAAACTGTGGAAGATACACGCAATTCTGTTTTTTTAACTGCGGGGGTGCTGGGGGCAGAATGGGTTGGCGGGGCGCCAAAACTTTAATGCATATTATTGGGGGTCGCTTCCAGTTATCTTTTAAACAAGTTTTGTGACTTTAGCTCAAATACTTTGGAAGATACACGCGTCCCTGGTTTTTGTTAAGTTTTGGGGCGGTTTGAGCGGCTTGGGCAGTATGGATGGGCGTGGCACCAAAGTTTTAATGAATATTGACCTTTTATCTGTCCCGGCCATAGATTAAGATATTTGCAAAGTTTCAAGTGTCTAACTTGAAGGGTGTGGAAAAAAGTTGCCTTCATACAGAAGCACAGACGGACGGACACAATGACGTTTAATGCAACGTTCACATGTTTTGATTGTTTTATAATAAAGTTTACAAAAGTTAGACTGTATAAAGGAAAAATATAGATTTATGATTTTTAAATACATATATGAAACAATATTCGATATAAATTATTGAACTTGATTTTTATAACTGATTTTCTCTTTCGATCGCGCTCCCCTACTCATACTTCTGGCGATACATCCGAATGCTAATTTTTTTGAATTCATAACTGAATTATTTTTCAATAAATGTTATAGAGTCCTGAATGCTCATGCATAAAAGGTACCACAATTTTGACATCTATTGAAGTTTGCAATAAAATTTTCTTAATAATTTTACTAACAATGCTTCATTTCCTTAGGCAAACATATTTTTAATATATAATTTTTAACGGAGAACATTTTCTTTTAACTACTGTGCATTTGGCGTACATTTTTTTAATCGTTGAATAACTTTTAATATTAAGTAAGGATGTCGTATATATATATATATATAAATACATACAACATATACTCAAGCGCTTGGTGTTTTAACATGCAATTTTTAAATGGGTTTGCGGTCTTTTTCTAAAAATATGCAGCTTTACACTTATCATATTGAAACAATTAAAGTACAAATATTATACCCTTTATGTGTGTATACATATATATGTAACTACACTTTTACTATTCATAATATCTAATGGTTTTTTAGAGCAAATTTGTTGCACTGATTTTCGATTTTGTTAAAGTTTCCCTTTTTTGCAGGTAGTTGTTTGCATTGTTTTATAAAAATTTGACTGAATGACAAAAATAATTAACAATAATCAATTACAACATATGTTTATGCGTACGCGTTTTTATTTTAATGAAAACTTAAACTATTTTTTTGTTTCATGTTCTCTGCATTAGTTATTTCTCTTAATAGTAGACTCGAAAACTATCTAAGATAACTACCGCGATTAATAGCGGGTGAAACATTTAACACAAGTTTTGTGTGTAAAAGATATAAGTGTTTTCATATCTTACACGCTTATGAAGGGAAGGCGAAACGCTAAAATATCTCAGGATTTCATTAATAATATTATATTTACAATAATTATTTAAAAGTTACGTTTGTTATGATTATGGGTTTGTTATTAAAGAAGATATTCTTGCGCTTTGCACAGTAAAGTTAAGTTTTAAAACGGCTTTTAAGAGGCTTTGGGTACGAATTGAAACAACTTGAATTTAGACGAATTATTTAATTATTAATATCTACAAAATAAAGCTAGTCATTAACATAAAAATAATAAACATTAAGTCAACAAATGTGCATATGCGGTAATTGGTTGTTATTCGTAGTGATGATCTTTTTTCCTTATACTTACATACCTATACTTATATACCATGTAACAATCGTTCATAAACTTTGCCTGGCAAACTCATTTGTTTATATTGCTTGCGCTTGTTTTCCGTTTGTTAATAAAAAGTTAAAGTTTTCTTTTTCATTTAACCTTTTTTGGAATTAAATCAGCTCGCTACCTGCTAACACTTTTTGCTTTGCACGATTACACTTTTCGTTTCGCATGCAGCATCTCCATGAGCAGAGTTTGCGTAGGCGCACTGCCAGCACAATGCTTGGAGTATAGGTGTTCCTCTCCCCGTGCGGCCATTGCGTGAATTTCCGGAAGGATGTTCAATAGCCTCCTGAATTTGTCCTGCAATGGTAAAATACACTTCAGTTTATTCAACTATCTATGTCAAGAACATCTGAAAACAAGTAGAAACCTTGCAGTCGGATGCATCCGACTACGGTATACTCGGTACAAGTAATAAAACCAATAACAAGAGACCTGAACGTCGAAAATAGCCCAGAAATGCACGCAGCACATTTTTGAAACTATGTATTTTTTCTCTAAAACAGGGCAGGCGCGGGCAGATGAAACTTTTTGCATTAGATTAAGGAATAACCAAAGAAATTTATGGGTAGGGAGCGGAAACTAAATTTTTTGGTTTTCTTCCTCACCAATCTTGGCACCAAATTTGGTGGCTTTAGTTCAAAAGCAATGAAAGATATAGGCATTTCCTATTTTAAGCTACGGGGGGGCTAGGGTTGGAATATGAGGGCGTGGCTAAAAAGTTGAGGATGTTTTATTTTGGGGATTGTTAGGAACTATCTTTACCCAAATTACGGTAGTTCTAGCTGTAAGGGCGTGCGAAATATGATGATTTATCGAATTTGAGTAATCGAATTTATTGATAATTGTTAGTCTTCTTGAATGCCGATTCGACAGGCGCTCATTTAGTTAACTGCAAACAGTTGCATCTTGACACTTTTATTCAATATGCCATTTATTCATTTATTTATTTATTGTCAGCTATGAGCAGCTGACTTGAAATTAAAGTTAATCTAAAATAATTATGGCAAAAGTAATTAAATTAAAAGTAAAATTCAAAATTATATGATAAGCTTTTGACTTTCGTTGGTGATGGTTGTGCTTTTGAGCGCTCTCAATAAGTTATTGTTTTCTTGTGTTTGTGTACGGAGTCTTACTTGGCTTTATTTGGTAAACAATTCTAGCAGTGATCGCAAATATACGTTGTTTTTTATTACGTGTGCATAATAATAGTTGATGACTTAATTCACATTTCAATTTGTAGTAGAACTAACGCTGCAATTGCTTGTAAAAACATACATAGGTATATATGCATTTGATTGTTCTGTGATTGTTCTGTGTTTTCTTTCGTCTACAAACAACAAACAGCTAGTCTTATTTTCTTGCTCTTGCACTCCAGCATCAGTCCTCTCCCGCTTTCGTGCGCTCTTCTCCGACGTACTTGCAGTTGTCTCTGCCAACGCACTCAAGCTCTCTCGCTTATTGCATCAATTCCTTCACATGCAGTTGGTTGAATCATCCAACCAAGATTTCATTCTGTGTAGATTATGCGATAATGTGATACACATGAAATGTTCTGGTTTTACGGCCAAAATACGGGTCTGCTTAATTGCAGACACAGGCCTTAAATGGTATTGTGGGTCCTGTAATGAAGTGGAGAAGGAGTCTACTCGATTCATGAGACAGACTTATATAGGTTTTAAAACAATGCACATTGCATTTAATAACCTATATACCTCGTTTAAAGAGTTGGAGTCGAACTTCAAAACTAGCAAGTTCTTGAGTGATTCGCCGAAGCGTAAAATGACTTCGGGGTCTAATCCGCTCAATGTCTCTCCTGTCTTGGTCACCTAGCCCCTTTTGGTACCAATTATTAACCACCCAACGGGTCAAATGGCTAGCCCGTTAATGTTATTTAACTCGCCGGCAAGAAATCCCAACAATAATCTTTCACCTAATATCTTAACCCTTGAGCTTTGTTGTGCCCATAAATAAATTTATTTTTCTCTCTAGGCTAGCATCAGACACTTCATTGGATGATGTTAGTGCCTACGTTAAAATTAAAATAGAATCCCCACTTATGTAATACTGTTTACAAGTTTAAATTTAAACAAGCTCGAACCATATCTTCTTTCCAATTGAGTGTTCCGCCCGAACTTTTCTCAACAATTTGTTCTGAAAAGTTTTGGCCGCCGCGGCTAATTGTTAAGGAGTTTGTGAATAGGCGTAACAGCCATTATAACGGTATGATGATCAGTAGTGCACCGTCTGTTAGCCACCTTGTTGCCTCAACTTCGGCGGCAAACTTTCTAAATCATATGTAAACAGCTTATCGTTTGATTCACAAAAAGTTGTATTCACAGAAACCTGGTAAAAACCCGATACATCTGATTATTCCGTTTTGCCTAATAAGTATAACCTATACAGACGTGATCGCACCTAACGCAAGGGGGGCGGTGTTCTCATTGCTGTTGACTCTTGTATTTCCTCTGAACAGATTCATTCTCTTGATCATTCGGCTATTGAGTTCGTATGTGTTAAAATATTATGTAGCGGCCGCTCGTTGTATATTACTTGCTTATATATTCCTCCCCATTCTGATAATAAAATTTACATATCCCATCTGAAAGCCCTGCAACTTGTTTCGTTGTTGTTGACGGATATGGATCAACTTATAGTGGTTAGTGATTTTAATTTGCCACATGTTGTATGGTTTTTGAATGACATATTTCATCAATGTACTTCTGGAGCTTGGCTTATCACATGGCGCATAACTGAAGTAATAAAATATTATATTTAATATTTGTTTCTGACTCAGCCATTGCTATTTTTTACAAGACTTTGAATTCATGACTTATTGTAGATAAGCAATCAGTGAGCAGTATGAGAGTACCTCGACAAAAGGACATAGCATTACATTTTGAAACATTTAAATTTAGTAAGTTATAACGGCACCGACAGTGCATGCAAGTCCGACTCTAGAAAGTTACATAGAGAATCCACATTATAGGTGCAACATGACTATTCACCATCAGCAAACATATAAACACGAAAGTTAGTACTAACAGCAGGAAAATCGTTAATAATGAGATCAAACAGCAATGGTCCCAGGTGACTCCACTGAGGAACACCAGAGGAACCAAAAATAGATTTGGATTCAGAAGATTTAAAAACTACTTTTTCTGTTCGGCCACACAAGTACTCAGAAAGCTACAAGAGATTTGCTGGAAATCCAATAAAATTTAATTTTTTGAGCAACAAAGAACGACTTACCGAAACGAATGCCTTACTAAAATCTGTGTATACCTCGTCAGTTTGCATTTTGGTCTAAAACCCTATGATAACAAGCGAGGTGAATTCAAGAAGGTTGGTGGTAGTAGATCTACGCCTAACAAAACCGTGTTGATAAAAGGATAAAATTGAACTACATAATTGCTGCAATTGACAGCATATAAAATTTTCAAAGACTTTCGGAATGGCAGATAACTTGGATATACCAGAATAGTTTTTAAAATTAGACTTAGAAGAATTTTCATTTATTGGAGTAATAAAAGATTCTTTCCATTTACCAGGAAACACAGCTAAGCCAACCGACAAGTTAAATAATTTATGTAAGGGGTTTACAGTGTGAATTCGCACAGTATCTAAGTATACAACCTGGCACTCCATCTGGATCATGCAAGAAGCTGGGTTTGATAGAGTTAAGGTCACTCAGCATTGCAAACTCAGCAATAACTGGGACGTATATGCGATTTGACGTTTGAGCTTGAGAAGGATAGAAATTACTGCAACTATATAAACTCGATGAGCATACCGAATGAAATTACTCAGTAAATAGATCAGCCACCGCTTGGTCAGAACTTGCTTTTGTATTGTCAAGGTAAACTGAGGATGGAAAGCATGAAGATTTAAGTTTTGAGTTAACAAATTTATAAAACTGTTTCGGATCACGGGAAAATTTGATCTGCAACGATTGAGATAATTGTTATGACAAAGTGTTTACAGAAATAATATTAGACTTTGATATTATATACGAAGATAAATCTATTGTATTTCCAGGTTTTTTAAATTTTTATTGGATCTTGTTTTAACGTTTTTTAATTTTGATAGTTCCCCCGTAAACCGATGTTTTTTATTTTGATTTGACGAACAAGTGAGTGGAACACACATATATCCAAATGCGAGTTCAAGGTCTGTAAAAAATGGCAATGGCAGTTTCTATATCATTAAAAGAATAAAGGTGAGACCAATTAGTATGCTGAAGATAATTAATTTAGTAAAGTTAATTTAACGAAAACAACGGGTCTTGCAAGAATTGTTAGATGCTTGTCTAAGAAGTTCAAAAGAAAGTTCTAAAGTTGGATGGTAGGTATCTTCAGGAAGCACTAGAGGGGGTACATTACTAACATTACTGCAATCAGAATCAGAGCCTGTTAGTTGAGACGAAGATGTGTCATTCACAGACCAAATCACCAACCACTATAAGTTGATCCATATCCGTCAACAACGACGAAACAAGTTGCAGGGGAGATGTAAATGTTATTATCAGAATAGGGAGGAATATATTTACAAGTAATATACAATGAGCGGCCGCTACATAAAATTTTAACATATATGAATATGTTCAGAGGAAAAACAAGAGTCAAGAGCAGTGAGAACACCGCCCCCCTTGCGGGAGGTGCGATAACATCTGTACAGGTGATACTTATTAGGCAAAACGGAAAAATCAGATATCGGCTGTTTAATATAATTTAGAAAGTTTATTATTAAGGCCTCGAACATTTTGATAGGCCAAGCTAACTACTTTTGTTAGTTTTTTGCCGCCGAAGTTGAGGCAACAGTGTGGCTAACAGGTGGTGCACTACTGATCTTCATACCGTTATTATTACTGTTATGCATATTCACATAATCTTTAACAGTGAACTGCGGCGGCCAAAACTTTTGAGAACAAATTGTCGAGAAAAGTTCGGGCGGAACACTCAATTTGAAAGAAGACATGGTTCGGGCTTGTTTAAACTTAAACTTTTCAACAGTTATAAGTAGGGATTCTATTTTACTCTTAACGTAGGCACTAGCATTTAAGCAATTTAGCAATTAAGCAGACCCGTATTTTGGCCGTAAAGCCAGAACATTTCATGTGTATCACATTATCGCATAATCGACACAGAATGAAGACTTGGTTGGATGTTCCAACTAACTTGCAATTGTTGCTGCAGCAAACTAGCATATTGATTTGAAGTTAAAAATTAAAAACATATAAATAAAAAAGTAATATACTTAATCAAAATAATGTAGGGTTCACGAAAGTAAGTGTAAAGGAGTTGATGCAATGACCCAGCGGCGAACACCATATCCGATAGGTCCACAATATGCATTTCCTACTACGGCTACGGAGTTCATTCTATTGCTCGTAATTTTTTTGATTCTGTGTGCCGTTACGCACACATGTGTAAAAATGAATGCATACATAAAAGTCTGACGTAGCTTTTTCGGTTTATGCCTTTGCACTAATTGTTCGACTTTGCTTTTGGCAGGCGTCGTCAGTTTGATTTGTCTGCCGTGCTGTGTGCATCAATTTTCAACGTTGACGAGAAAAATAAGTTTTGTGAGACAAATCAAATTATCTGGTAAGTATTTACAACTATTAAGTTAAAGTTCATAATAATAACAATAAATAATATTTTTCATTAGCAGGCTTAAGGTTGGCTTTTAAAATCCACAAAGGATGCCTATCCAAGCGCAAATACGACGCAAAAATAGAAGCACAACATGTAGAAATAAATAAGGAAAATGATATATAAAGAATAATATTAAATTATTTTTAAAAATAAACATGAATTAAAAAGTGGTATTTATGTATAAAAATATTTGTATTTTGTGTTCTTCTTTCAAACTTAATATTTCTTCTACATTACAGCCTAATATACATTGCATCCCTTTGTATATTACTCAGTGTAGAACTTACATTACAGCCTAATATACATTTCAACATTTTGTATATTATAAAGTGCAGTATTAGCATTACACCATAGAGCACCTAGTGTGCATAAATGTATCGAACATGTCCACAAGCACGCACATATTTTTCAAAATTGTGTATCGTACAGTGGTCGGTTTGCCCACAATCTGCATTACAAATTCGATTTTGTAATGCAGAGTGTAAAGGAAGCCGAAATGAACTCGGCTTTTATTGCCAACTTTCTCGATGAGATTGTAGGCGTTCACTCGTAAAAGCGGCCAATAAACATGAAATGTAATGGGAATCGTGTAGGATTCTCGAAGGTATCGGGCATAGAAACTCTTGAAGGTTATCAATCTCGTGGGGTATATTTTCGCCGCTGGGTATAACAAGCTTTATTCTCTTTTCTTTTGGAGACCTCAACTCCAGTATTAAAACAATCGATACTTTTTTCCTTATTCACTCGTTAGTCGTTTTTCTGGGTTTTTTTTCCAAACCACGCAACAAATGTTGGACCATTGAACTTTCTTTTTGAATTTCCGAGAGCTTTTAACGTTAACTTTTTAATTTGTGTACCTAAATTAACTTTCAGATTTACTTATAATTTTTTATTTTTCATTTAATTTTGTTATTTTATAATATTTTGTTTTGCATTAATTTTATTCCATGTCAGCTGCTTATAACAGACAATAAATAATAAATAAAATCTTCATGAAAAACTATCATCATTAAATGAAATGTAATGTAATGATAACGGATTTTTGTCCCTGTGAAGTTGATTAGTGTACAAAGCAAATACATATCTCCAATTTGATAAGATGAAGAACTGCTGATATTACGAACTTTTTAGGAAAATAGGTCAAAAAAAGGTGTTACCGAATTAATTGAATTTTCGTTTTCGTCTTGCAAATAGTGTTATGTTATTATTTAATGACGTCAATGATATTCGCAAATTGATTAGAACTGCAAGTGAGCTTATACATTATTTATTTATTTTATAATATTGATAGAAAAACTTACAAAGCTTAACTAACATAGAAAAGATAGCACTGGCTGCTGAGGCCTTCGGCTATATTAAATCAATGTTACACAGTAGTATTTCTTATATAATAAATAACAGGTTATATATATTTATAGAATTTATTTTATAGGATATAATATATATGAAGTAGTAGTAATATATGTACATTTTTTTATTTTATATTTGGTGGTAAATGTTAGTCTGTTTTAAATATTCAATTATTTTATTAATGTTTTCTTTAGTGACGTTTGCCAAACAGGAAGAAAGTTTAACGTTACCAAAAATATATATTATATTATATTAGGCGTTCACTCGTAAAAGCGGCCAATAAACATGAAATGTAATGTGATTCGTGTAGGATTCTCGAAGGTATCGGGCATACAAACTTTTGAAGAGGTTATCAATCTCGTGGGGTATATTTTCGCCGCTGGGGAGCACGATAAAACGGTAAAAACCAAGAGAGCGCGTAAGCGAGAGAGCTTGAGTTCGTTGGGAGATACAACTGCAAGTACGTCGGATAAGAGCGGACGAAAACAGGAGAGCAAGAAAATAAGACTAGCTGTTTGTTGTTTGTAGACGAAGGAAAACACAGAACAATCACAGAACAATCAAATGCAAATATATCTATGTATGTTTTTTAAAGCAATTGCAGCGTTAGTTCTACTACAAATTGAAATGTGAATTAAGTCAGCAACTATTATTATGCACGCGTAATAATAAACAACGTATATTTGCGATCACTGCTAGAATTTTTTACCAAATAAAGCCAAGTAAGACTCCGTACACAAACACAAGAAAACAATAACTTATTGAGAGCACTCAAAAACACAACCGTCACCAACGAAAGACAAAAGATTTTTGAAAAAGATAAAGACATTTGCTAAGTATTAAGTCTCTAGGTTTAAGGGTGTGGAAAAGATATGTGTTCATACAAACGGACAGACACCATGACGTATAGATACCTGTGCCTATAGATGTTAACACATCAAAAAGTTGCGTTCATACAGACGTCTCCCTCCTTGTTTAATCGTGGAGAGATGGTGAAATCGAATCATCATTCTTTTGAATCGAATTAAATTGGATCTACCCGTTACATTTTTACCCCTTAACCTTGTTCGTTGCTCGAGCAACTTTTAAATTCATGAAATATTTCGGGTATTTTACTCTGACTAAAGCGGGCTCTACTATATTGTCTCCTTGGGGGCCCCAATTTCAGTACTAAAACGGTCTATCTTTTTGATTCATATTATTATTAATCTATCACGCGATGCGGAGACCGCATTCAATACGCGCCCGTGATGTTCGTGTCGTCCTTGCGGCTCAAAACAGAAAGTGCGACTTTATTCTCCACGTTAGGGCAGCTGAAAGCAGGCCCTTGTCATGTCTCTGTCTCTTACCGAGGGACTCATATCCGAAGGGGAGCTCGGTCGTTACTTTGCAATAAAATCTCACAGAACAGCAGTCTTTTCCGGATGGTGTCAAGCTCGTTGAGTGGACCAAAACCATCCTGCCGGACTTCAACCCGGCAATCCCACCGCGGCCACAGACGGTCTGAAGCCGCACGAAAGAAGGTTCTCATTGAGGTTCTCGATAGTGGCCACAAGGAGAGCCATACCAGGACGAGGAATCCGCAGAGCTTTACAAAAATGCGGTTGCCTTGCTGGGTGAAGTCTAAACCGGGGAAAAGCTTGATGCGGTCGATTGAAAGTATGTTCCAAGTATATCCAGGGCAAGAGTTGAGGTTTCTGCGAAGCCAGAGGAACCCAAGAGGATACTCAAGCTCCTGCAGATGAGTAACCCCGACCTGGTTACTCAGGACTTGAGGATTGACAAGGGCGAGGCGCCGGAAGGCAACAGCCGGCAAGTGATCCTCGTCATAAATGATGAATCTGCTGAGGCCCTTGCCGAAGCCAACGGCTTTAAGACGATTAAGATCTGGGTTTACCGTTCGGATGCGGCTAGTAAGTATTCTGGGCAAGATGACGCACCAGCGGCGAAAGGCGAATACCTCTAAATGACTCTTGGACAACGACCAGTCTAGAGCCACTAGAACTTTTGGTGGAAACCCACTTTCCCGGGTGCTCAGTCGAAGAACCACTAATCCCTATCTAAAAAGAATTTCGTGAGCATTACTCCACTATCATTCTCAAGAGATATCATCTCATGGGTCATTCGCAGCTTCTCGCCCTTTAAATCCTTTGGCCCGGTCGGAATTATATCAGCCCAATTACAGTATGCAGGTGATTTTGACATAAACTGGCTTCAGAAATTCTCAGATATCAAGACGACAGGTTCGATCCCCAAGCCTTGGTTGAACCTTAAGTCAGCATGAATTAAATGTTTTAATGGACCTTCTCTGGCGCGCAACACGTCCACGGCTGGTTCATTTTCGAAATTCAACGCATGACAATACGGGCATTTTTTGTCTGAAGCACCAATTACGATTTTCAAATGAGCATAGTATTCAATATCGGTCTCATATTGGAATGCAAAACGCAGGAATGCCCCCGTTGGCTTTGTTGGTAATTTGATTTGCGTCTTTTGACAGTAAAACGGTGTGATTGTCGTTGTTCCGCTCTTTCAAAAAAACTTACGTAATTTTGACATTTATAGAAGATTGCAATAAAAGTTTCTTGCGATATTTTGTAATGCTTAATTTTTTTTTTTGGCAAACATATTTTTAATATTTAATTTTTCACGGAGAACATTTTCTTTTAACAACTGTGCTTATGGCATATATTTTTGAATTTTATTGAATAACTATAGTTATTCTTTATTAAAAATTCAAGTGCTTGGTGCTATAACATGCAGTTTTAAATTGGCTGTCAGGTCTTTTTCTAAAAATATGCAGCTTTATACTTTTTACTTTGCAAGAATCAAATTACAAATATTAAACCCTATACTTATGTATATATACTAGCTAACTTGCTGCGCATTGCTGCCCCAAAAACACACATGCATTTAGAGTTTACACTTTGCTGAAACCACTTGGACACAACGAAAACTGGCAGCAAAATCGTTCTATCCATATAAGAGGATTTTTTACTCACAAACGAACATAAGATGTCGGAGAATTATAATTCAGTTTTGCTTTAAGAATTTAAGTACAGATACAGAATATTGTAAGCACGAAATTTTAAGAAAGAATAATAATGAAAAGAAAACAGCCGAGAGTCGGCAGTTGCCAGGCAGAATAAAGTAAGAACGCACTCGCTAGATATAGAGAACGAATTAGGCATATATAAATACAACCAGCCTGGTACGTGCTTTGCTACATATAAAAAAAAATATTTAAAAAAAATTTAATTGTAACATCAAATCCATTTATTCAAACAAACAAAATTTATTCATTGCCAGCTATTTAAAAACCAAAAAATTTGATAAACAATATTTTTTCATATTCAACAGCATAAAATTGATTCCTCCTAATTCACACCGCAAGCTTGAAGTAATTACCCTTGGGCCTTATTGATTGACATCGCAAGTGATAAACGCACAGAATATTGTAATCGTTTGAATTCAAATGGCATATCAGTTGGAATCATAGGGATACGCGGTACAAACAAACAAACTTCTGCTTTTGATTTACCGGGTAAGATCGTAGCTTCAAACAAATTTGGCATGACTTTTTTACTGCCAATCTGGTGCCATATTTCGCAATAATAAAATCAAAGAACCAACTTTCAGGTTCATGCAATGCGGTGGAATACCAGCCGTTTTAATGAATAAAAAAATGAATTATAAAACTTATTGCCGCATCTTTATTCATAACACTGTATTGTTTTAAGTCATGATAACACATGAGAGCTTCGCTTGAATTTGCATATTTATAGCATTGATATGCATTAACTTCAGGGCTTAAACGGCGCGTTCTCTCTTCCAATCAAGATTTCTGTAATTCCGAAGAATATTTGGCAAAACACATTCTTTCAATTCATCTTTCTATTGCGCAATGGTAAAAAATTTTTCAGTACAGCGATCAATCCGTTGGTACTGTCGATTTGAATTTAGCCATCACCAATTTCTAACAATTGTTTTTAAAGCTTATGGGCAGCTGGATCATTTTGTAGGTGAATACGCATTTTAATGTTCAGTGTTAATTTTTGTATATATCTCCAAAGAACTGATGAATTCAAACAGGCATTTATTTCATCAGCAGGAGTTGATCGAGGAAAGGCAGGCAATGTTTGTCGAAAGTCCTTGCAAATATATTTAAAGGACTTGACTGAAATACAACACTCCACATTCATATGAGCATTGAATATTTTTGATAATAATGGACAATGCGGAGCCACTCAACAATATTCAACTTCAACGTCCTGGTTACGCATTCTAGTGGTTGTCGAAAGTCTTTGCAAATATATTTAATGGACTTGACTGAAATACAACACTCCACATTCATATGAGCATTGAATATTTTTGATAATAATGGACAATGCGGAGCCACTCAAAGATTTTCAACTTCAACGTCCTGGTTACGCATTCTAGTGATTGCCGTTTTTTCATTATCATTAGGTGATCAACGTCAATAAAACGGATATCCATCACTGCCCGTTATTGTGACTGAAGTGAATAACCCAGGATCAATAATTTGATCAGGAATTTGTGCCGATATTACTTTATCGCTTTGATACGGATTTATTTTATTTACCAGCAAAATTAATATATGTATGGCGTGCGCCAATCACCTTTTTTGCCATTCGATGGAGTACATTTGGCAACGCACCTCTCCAAATATACATAGTTTCTCAATTTAATCCATGTGCTTTTAAATTTTGCCGAAAAAAACGTGTTGTAATGTCATGACGAGCAGTTGTCGACTGTCCTTCACATAAATTGTTTTTGATGTCATCTTACTGCGGATTACATGTACGTGTAATGAACATATCCGGTTAATCGTATTTGCGTACATAAGACATTGCGTCCTGGGCATTTACGTTCATATGCCGTGGGCAACGAATATACGAAGATGGCAATATAGTTAATCGTCCGATGTCATTAATATAAGCATCATTTACTATCGCATCTTGCAAATAAATAAATTCTTCGGATCTTAGTTTTGCTTAGTTGAAACGAATAAAATTAAGTAGTTCTGTTTTCCATTTTGGCATCACTTCACCCAAAACTGCACAAAGTATTCGGGATCGCCGTGCAAGATTAAGTACAGGTAGAGGGTCAACATTACTATTTCGTGCATTACGTTCACGTTGCGATGCATAAGCTTGGGCGCGTTCATCTGCAGTCGGTGATTTTCTTAGAAATGCCACATCATTTGCATTACGACCTATATTTGCTCGTCTGTCTCGAGGTATTTTACCTTTAAGAGTTCAAAACTTACTGTTTATGTAAACGCGTTTGACAATTTAAAGAAAAAAAGTCTGTGAACGATATGAAACACTGACCGCTCTCTAAAATACTGACCATTAACATAACGATCAGCCATTTTCTGAAAAAAAAATTACAAAAAATCTGATATATGAAGAACTGCTCAACTGATTTTGTGCAATATATGTATATAACATCGGCTAAATAGTCCGAACTAAGCCTAAACATTTGGTTTGGATAGGTGAGCCCATTCTTTAGCTATAAAATTACAACGAAAGGTGGCATTGATTTTTTTATATATAGATGTAACTTTACTTTTCCGTTTCATAATGTCTCATTGTTTATTTTCGACACCGAAGGTAAAGAGTGTATTGGGTATGTGCAATGTACGTCATGGTGTCCGTCCGTCTGTCCATCCGTATGTAAGATTTCAAGCTATACACGAAGCTTTGCAAATATCTTTATCAATCGCATAGTAAATTAAAGCGTCAAGATCGTAGTTCTACGATAACTGGTGGGCTGGCCAATCGATAAACTTGATAGCTCAAAATCGATAAATAAAACTTTTTCGCACGTTCTTACCGCTAGAACTTGGGGAGATGATAGCTACTAACAACCCCCAAAAATAAACATCGAAATGTTTGGAGCCACTCCCAGAAACGCCTATATCTTCCACAGTTTTTGAGAAAGCCAACAAATTTGGTGCCCCCCATCCCCCATAATTTACTATTTTTAAGCTAGAGTCACCAAATTTGGTAGAAGGATAGCAATTGACATCTTACACAGATCTGCAGCAAAAATGTTGGCCCCCTTTCACCATCTTTAACAAACTTTGAGCTAGAGTCACCAAATTTGGAAGGAAGATAGCTTTTTGGCATCCCCATCTGCATCAGACAATCGTGGAGGCATTGTTCACCCCTGCCGTATCCGCACCCCATTGCAATCAGATCTTTTTTTATTACTGGTATCGAGTATACAGCAGTTTTTTATTTTAATGAACACTTAAACTTTTTTTTTTGTTTCATGTTCTCTGCACTTTTTTTTCTCTTTAGAGTAGACTCGAAAACTATCTAAGATAACTAGCGCGATTAATAGCGGGTAAAACATTTATTAAAAGTTTTGTGTGTAAAAGATATAAGTGTTTTCATATCTTTCACGCTTATAAAGGGAAGGTGGAACGCTAAAATATCTCAGGATTTCATTAATAATAATATATTTACAATCAAATTTATATAAAATTCGTGTCACGCGGTGCGTAATGAAACTCCTCCGAAACGGCTCGACCGATTTTTATGAAATTTTACATGCGTATTCAGTAGGTCGGAGAATCGGCTGGAATATATTTTGCATCCCCCCAAATGTTAAGGGTGGTCCACCAAAAGTTGGTTTGTTTGTAAATGCCTATTTGAATATACAGTTGCCTTTGAATGTTGTGTCAGTTGGCTTTTCAATCATTATTTCGAAATAGTAAAGTGTAGTTAAAAATTTTAACATTCAGTCAAGCCAGTTTATTGTGTAAGGAACTAAAATAAACTTTTAAATTTGAATCCGTGTGGGAAAAGTCGGTTCATTTCAAAATCCGGGCCGAGACCAAAAAGAAATCGCTGTTAAAGAAAAAATGCCACGAGCCAGACGAGCAAATATACGTCGGCGAACGCGTAATGCAAATGATGAACGCGCACAAGCTAATGCAAGGCAGCGCGAACGTAATGCTCGAAATAGATCTGTAGACCTCTCTTTCTTCAGTGTTTGGTGGACATGTGGAGAGTGAGCGCTTCAGGATTATTGCCTCAAACCAAACAAAAATGCCAGCAGAAAACTTAATACATAAACAAGAATGATGTGGAATGAGAGCCAAACAATTTAGCTCAAATGGTAACACTTCCGGCGTCATTTGTAAAAAGCCCGAGTTATCTTCATGAGTACACGCAGGATGCGCTCATAAACGTGCGTAACTACGGAAGGCTTGATCTACAATTCAAGTCAAAATTCAACGGACAGACATGACTTTGAGAGGTTTAACAGATGATCACCGAGAGTATCATATTTTCTATATTCATAGAGTAGAAGTCAAAAAGCATCACAGCAACGCGTGGTCCGGGTACACTAGTACTTCTATATTATTTAGTTTTGTGATATAATTCTAATTAATCAGGAGAATTCAACCTGGACATTATGAAAACCAATATATTTTACTCATTTTAATTTCATTTAATTTTCTTTTACCATATGTGGTGACTTCAGCTTAAAAACTCTGAAAGACACATGGATTCCTGTGATTTCCGGACGTGATATATTTGAAGAATGTCACTACTTTTTCTTTATAAAATTTGTATTTCTAGCTGGTAATTTGTCGGAAATATATATATATAGCCCCCTGAGGAGTGGCACCCCCTTACTTACATTTTGTCTAGCGCAGACATCTAAGCAGATATATTTGCAAATCTTAAATATCCAGCTTTAAGGGTGCCCAACAAGCGCGAATTCAAACGGACGGACAGATGGACATATACCATGAAGAACGTTGCACGAACCTTTTAAGCTCTTTGGAACCAGAGTATAGAAAACACGCATTGCACAGCTTGCTGGTTTAATGCAGTCTCCCAGTCCCATTGGTTTCGGTCCTCTTCAGTTTTTGCTTTTTTGACTTTCGTAAAATGTATACCGCGGCCCACCATAAGCCCTAAGCGAAAGGCAAAAACAGCATTAAAAAAATTTTTGCATTTTGTCCTTTTTGTTGTTTGGCTTTCAGTAAGCATTTAAAATAAAATCAATATATGTATGTTATACTAGCCGAAAAAATGTGCGACGGTTTATAAAGTGGGTTTTTGTGTATTAATTTTTTTCTACACCTACTGGGGAGCTGAAAGCTGAAAATCGATAAATCCACATATTTCCCACATCCTTAAGTTACAAAAAAAAGAACCGACTTTTCACTTCTTTTCAGTGTGCAGCTTAAAATTATAAAATTGCTGCTTTGTATGCATTTGTGTATGGATTTATTTGTGTTGGTATTAATCTGACATAGCGCACTTTGGGAAACACGCAATTTAACGATTAAAGAGGTGTGTTTCCTTTAAAAGGCTAAGGTTCAGGGTAGCAGGTCTGTCGGATATATGTAATGCCTAAGACACATCTGTTTTCTTGCATCAACTTGGAATTATAATTGTAAAATACAACAACAAATAGACTTACATTAACTGAAGGGTAACATGTTAGCGTGTAATCCAGTAGTGCGGCCTGCACATTTTCATGTCCTTCCAAGACGGTTTTCTTGTTCACAATGCCACGCACATCTGAAAATTGTAATACACAATTTTATAAAAAACATTATATAGCAGTTTACTTATACCAAATAGAATATAATCATGAGAGTGGGCTATTGGCAAGAAAGCTTTTCTCAGGGTTCCGACGTAGTCCACTTCTTTAATTTGCTGTGTTAGCAACAAGTGTGAGCGAGCGCGAGAGCCTTTTTGTTTCACTTGCCCTTGCGCTTGCTTTAAGAAATGATTTGTATTTGGGTGCATGTGCGTTTGTTTCATTTTTTGCCGGGGCTGCTTGTCGTGATTATTGTTTCTTTTGGTATTTTTTCTTATTTCTGTGGAGTGCATTTGTCATTTGCATACATGGATTCACATTCAGAATTTGGGTACTTTTTTACAAAACTGTATAGCATATTTGTTGGCTAGTGCCATAGAGTTTAAAACATGAGAGAGTATTTATGACCAGCAATTGAAAAACTGAGTAGTGCATTAAACGATGTCGGATGCCGCCGACACAGAAAAAGGAAAAATAACAGAACTAACAAAAATCTCGGCAGGCGCAGCAAGAAATATATGAATCCTACGCACTTGATTAAAAATGCTAACAAATATTTACCGTTCTTGGTTGTCGTACGATAGACGACGACTGCAAGGGCAAGTTAAACAAAAACGTCTGCACATGCTACTCGCTAACGCGCTCGCTCATACCTACTCAAGCGAAGGAACAACAAGGCAAAACCAAGGGAGTTCCTAGCTCGAATACATGAAAAATACAAAATTTTTGCCAACTGCAATCTCTTGTAATTCTATTCTCTTTGCTAATACTAAATACTCACCTGGGTTAAGCAGAATTAGAAATTTCATGCACACGTAGTCTCCCATATCGAATTTTAGTTCCTGCAGTTTGTTCTGCAGTTCGTTAAAGTAGTCGCCAAGCTGTGGCACGCCCAGTAGCCCAAGGCTCATTAAATTAAAGACCTGACCGTTGTTCAGTTGTGTCTCATCGGGCAGACCGTTGTGAATGCGATGGTGAAGATGATCCAGCACCAGCATATCGGACCATGAATGCTGAAGCAGCTTCATCTGATCGTCAACCTGCAAATAGTTGGATAACCCCGTCATCCACGATTAGTCAGCAAGATCTAAGATTTAACAAATATATATTTACAAGTACGACTTAAAGGACACAACTTTGGCGAATTTCTTTTATTGTCTCATAGAAAATAGTGATATGATTATCGAATCCTATTCTTTAAATTATTTGGTTTGAAAATAATAAAACCAACTGTTGGGAGCTTCCGAGCTTTTTCGGCAGCTTTGATTTGCACTGAAGAGAAGTTAAGAAAACCGGCACAATGTCTTTTAGTTTCCAGAATTGTTTATTTTTCAAATCGCCTGACATTCATTTCAAAAGGGCGTGATGCGTTTTCTTTAAGTTTTATTGATCGATTTTACAATTTCATAATTAGCAATGTTTAAAGCTTCGCTAGCTCGCACACGCAAGCGATTCCAATGACGAACAATCAAAGAGTACCAAACAAAGCATGCGTGTTCGGCGTAGTAAGGTATGTAAGGTAGCAAAGAAAAGAAGTACAGCTATAGATGAACGGCGAGATAACTTAAGAGAGCAGCGCTACTTTGAGCGCTTGCAATTTAAGAGCGAGTGCAATGAACCCAGACAGCATCAGCTGCTGCCCTGAACACCAAGTAAAAACGTTGCAGTCGGACGCAACCGACTGCGGTATACTCGATACCAGTAATGGGGGCAGTATGGGGGGGGGGGGGGGGCAGCAGCCAAATTTTTGCTGCAGATCTGTGTATGATGTCAATTGCTATCGTCCTAAGGAATGTGAAGACTCTAGCTCAAAGTTAGTAAAAAATGGTGGAAGAAGGGCTTGGGGCGGTATGGGGAGCGTTTCATCCGAATTTTTGCTGCAAATCTGTGTATGATGTCAATTGCTTTCCTCCTACCAAATTTAGTGAATCTAGCTCAAAGTTAGTAAAATATGGTGGAAGAAGGGCTTGGGGCGGTATGTGGGGGCATGGCATTCAAATTTTTGCTCCAAATCTGAGTATGATGTCAATTGCTATCCTCCTACCAAGTTTGGTGGTTCTAGATACAAATTCTGGATAAAAAATCTATGAGTGTCGGAACTCACGGGCGATGTGTTAACACCTGTTTGATTATGATTTAACTTGTATAATATCTGCATGACATTTGGCCAGCCAAATGCTTTGCGCTCATGGTAAAAAAAGGTAGCTAACTGCCAGTTACCATAAATAGAGTCACTGTCAAACCTTCGTTGAAACTCCCAAACTGCCATTATTCACAAAATTTACTTTAAAATTGTTTCGTTGTGATTTGTAATGGTTTTTATACCCTGAACCCATAAAATGGGTAAATCAGGGTATAATGGTTTTGTGCAAAAGTATGTAACAGGCAAAAGGAAGCATCTCCGACCCCATAAAGTATATATTTTCTTGATCAGTATCAATAGTCGATATGGCCATGTCCGTCTGTCCGTCCGTCTGTCCGTCTGTATGAACGCGTAGATCTCAGAGACTACAAGAGCTAGAGACTTCAGATTTTGAATATAAGTTCTCCTATACCATAAGCAGAACAAGTTTGCTTCAAATTATCGATAACTACTCAGGTTTTCGATACACACATGGAATCGATAACAAAAAATATCGAATTTGGAAAATGTTAAAATGGGGGTTGGTGTAATGGTTAACGATATTACTTTTCTCAAAATTTCGTCAAAATCGGTTAAGAAACACCGGAGATATTGTAAAGTAAAGTCAGTTTTTAGTTTTGCTTTAATTGATCATTATTTGAAGCATACTTTTAGGGCGCAAGGAGTAAAATATTTATTGCAACTGGGTTCAGGGTATCTTCTAGACGGGCTCTCCCGACTAGAGCCTTCTTACTTGTTTCTTGTTCTTTTTTACTGAAGAAGTATTGTTTAGTACATGAGTGAGTGAGTAAAAAAGTTGTTCACCTAAATGAACTAGTAAACCATGATCTGTTTGTTTTGGCTCACTACATAGCAAATATGGATTAATTTTTCCGAATTGGACACTTAGCAAGCCAACAGCAAATAATGAACTAGAACTTCAATCTATAAAAGAACATGTGAGCAATGTGAGCGAGTTGACCCACTAATAACACATCAAAAATAAAATAAATAACAAGCTGACAAGTTTACTAAAATTAGCACTGTTGACCCAGCTCTATGCCGCAAAACAGCGTCAGCAATCTAAAATATTGTAACGGGTTCACTGCTTATGTGGTTTAATCTTGACTACACAAAGACGCACAAAGCGGGCAAAACAAAAACTCAATATGGTTTTGCAACTAATTGTTTGTGACCATTTTATTTATTAAAGCTACTTTAATATAATAATTGCCAACATATTATTCTCTATTATGATTACATAAAATAATTGCCAGCCCTCAAGCCCTGCACTTGCCAATAAATAAAATAATTTCTAAACCTTAAACCCTGCACCTGCAATTAAATAAGTCATCATACTCAGATGAATATGTATAAGCAATTTCTCAGTCGGTCGAGCACGCCACTCGAAATTTGTTTGTCGGTCGATCTCAGTCGAGCACGCCACTAGAAATTAGTTTGCATGGTCCCGAACACCGGCCGTACAGTAATAACATAACCCAATACGCAGCTCTGTTAGTTACGGGCCGTACGTTAGTGTTGAACAATGAAAATGTGAAAATGTTATTGCTGCCGTAAATAGCTGTCTGCCCCTATAAAAAAAATGGTCCCGAACACCGGCCGTACAGTAATAACATAACCCAATACGCAGCTCTGTTAGTTACGGGCCGTACGTTAGTGTTGAACAATGAAAATGTGAAAATGTTATTGCTGCCGTAAATAGCTGTCTGCCCCTATTTACGGTAGCGAAAAGGCATCAACACAAGACTGTTAGTAAATTTTTCTAAAAAAATTTTAAAAATTTACCAAATTCAGGATCTAATGCCACAACCATTGGTTTGGCAGTCAATTCTGGTCAAGAAGGAATAAATAATTTTAGAACAAGATTCAATTTAAATAACATATGTATTTTTATTCAACTCAATTACTCTCGTACTGTCAGGGCTTAGGTCTGTTAGGAGAATTTGCAAATATGTTAACACCATAGACGAATGATGTTAACAAGCCGGGTCCAATAAGAATTTACACTTATAGAGGGTTCAAACAGCCATATTCAAACCAACCTAATTTCCAGCCAATTTCAGAAGCTACTGCGCGCAGCGTTCGCGCTCACACACACAGTACGGCTGGGCTGGCTGTGCTGCGGCAGCTCATGTCGTAGCGAAACCAGCAAGCCGAATGACATCGAATTCGCCTACAATTCACGAAGCAACAAACGGCAGTCCCCCGAGAGAGTAAAATCGCCAGACTCCAGAAATGTTAGGTTGGTTGGAATATGGCTGTTTGAACCCTCTATAAGTGTAAATTCTTATTGCCTCGACCGTTGCTTAAGCAACTATTTAATTTATGAACCATTTCGTGTTATATGTTCTGACTATAGCATGCTTTATTCTCGTGTCTTTTTGGATACCTCAGCTCCAGAACTTAAACGATCGATCTATTTATACTCGATAGAATTCCGGATAGGGGATGTTTGACATTTTTTCCGGCTGAAGCAGTTAAAAACAGGATAGATCTGTCCGGAAAAAGGCCAAATTGGCAACACTGCTCTATAAGTGTAAATTCTTATTGCCGGGTCTTTAGAGCTGGAATGTAATGTTAACAGAATCGCAAACTTGTAGCGGACAGCCGGGGAATTAGAAAATGCCAGTATTTTGTTTCATTTGTTTACAAATTTTACTCGCTAAAATGCCAGCTAGTGCAATAGCAGCCATCATTGTTTAGCTGTTTGTTGTGACAACGAAGTATGCAATGCCTACGACCACTAAGCAGAAAATAATATAGAGCATTCACTCAGTACGGCGAAGTTTATCATTCACTACCAGTGAGATCAGATCCAGGCAGAAAAAAGAGCGAAATGAGCGGTCTCTCGCCGCAAATTTTTGCCGACAAAGTCTGCAGCGCAAAAACTGCAAGTCATTCATTTGCCTGCTTTGCTTGCGAACGTTGGGCAACGGCAGACTCGAGCCGCTGGATCCAATCGTTGTGCATATGTATGCGTTCATATGTGAGCGAGCTCGCAGCCAGTGTGAGCTGTTTGTAGATAGAGAGGTCGCGCGGGGGGTAGGCAACCAACCAACCAACCAACGGACATAATGCATTAGTATGTGAATACATGTGAGTTCGGTTTGGTCGGGCTACCTGCTTTGCGCTTTGCCTAGATTTTTTATATTATTCTCTATGCCTTGCATTTGCATTGTGTGTGTTCATGTATGTATATCCAGCTCATTTGTATGAGTGGCTATTGCTATGGCATTAACTGACCTGCCGCACTTTTAGGATTTTGGCAATTTATAAACTGGTTGAGGAACATAAAGAAGTGCAATGTTAACAATATGTGTATATTTATTATTAATTGCTATATTTGTTTCTATTTATTACAGGTTTCTTATAACTATTGAAATAACTTAGAACTAATAAAACATATACAAACATAATTACATTTAATCCGCAAATATATTAAAAATACAATGACACATTATAACCGATCTGATGATTGCATATAAATGTTATAAATTTATAATCGAATCATATCAAAGCAATCCATGCAAGATAAAGTATTTCTCACAAGCAGCAACAACAATGTCTCGCCACCCAAAATTCTATCAACGCATATTTCTTTGCCCACAAACGTACAACAACCAAAAGTACTTTTTACTAGTTTTTGTTGCTTTTCGGCAACCTTGTACTCGACGTCTGTATTCTTGTTATTTTCACAAAATTGTAAATCGGCAGTTCTTGAGTTTTGCTTCAATATGCTTATTAAAGTCAAAGTTGGAAGGGTAGTATAAACTTAATATTAACCTTGTGCAAAATTTGAAATTCGTTAATATTATTTTAATTCTACATGTTTATTCTAGAATTGTTTATTGTTTATATTCTAGCATAAACAATATATATATTTAAATCATATATTCGATTTTTCGTTGACAATTATTGAAAATTGGTTCAAGGGGTATTTTTTATTTGTGCAGCTTGTGCGTCTCAGCAACGACAAGCCAGCGCGTTGTTGGTTTGTTCAGTTTCCCTTTGCGTTAAGCGGCCCGTAGATTAAAGGAGAGGCGACGGGTCAGCGGACAGCAAAAACGGTAAAAAGTTGTTGGTACATATTGTATGCAAGTGCGATTGATACATATATTTCTTGCTGATCTTCTTCCGATCGTTGTGGATGAGAACAACAATAAATAATAGCTTGCCTGCCTGACGTATTCTGTGATATTTTGATAGGTGTCCCACCCCACATAGCACTTGCACTAGCAACTGATATGCACCTAGCCAACCAAGTATCTTGAACTAAAAACTAGGCTTCGGCAGTCAAATTTCAGTTTTGCTATTGCTGCTCATTCATACTCTTCCCAATATTTACCCTATGACACTTTCCAACAACCCTTGCCATACAGTTACGCAAAGTTGCGAACAAATTACGAAAGTGTATTCAGTAGTGCATTGGTACATATGTAAAAGGGAAAATATCAAAAATAGCAAAAACCTCGGCAACAACTTTTTACCGTTTTTGCTGTCCGCTGACCCGTCGCCTCTCCTTTAATCTACGGGCCGCTTAACGCAAAGGGAAACTGAACAAACCAACAACGCGCTGGCTTGTCGTTGCTGAGACGCACAAGCTGCACAAATAAAAAATACCCCTTGAACCAATTTTCAATAATTGTCAACGAAAAATCGAATATATGATTTAAATATATATATTGTTTATGCTAGAATATAAACAATAAACAATTCTAGAATAAACATGTAGAATTAAAATAATATTAACGAATTTCAAATTTTGCACAAGGTTAATATTAAGTTTATACTACCCTTCCAACTTTGACTTTAATAAGCATATTGAAGCAAAACTCAAGAACTGCCGATTTACAATTTTGTGAAAATAACAAGAATACAGACGTCGAGTACAAGGTTGCCGAAAAGCAACAAAAACTAGTAAAAAGTACTTTTGGTTGTTGTACGTTTGTGGGCAAAGAAATATGCGTTGATAGAATTTTGGGTGGCGAGACATTGTTGTTGCTGCTTGTGAGAAATACTTTATCTTGCATGGATTGCTTTGATATGATTCGATTATAAATTTATAACATTTATATGCAATCATCAGATCGGTTATAATGTGTCATTGTATTTTTAATATATTTGCGGATTAAATGTAATTATGTTTGTATATGTTTTATTAGTTCTAAGTTATTTCAATAGTTATAAGAAACCTGTAATAAATAGAAACAAATATAGCAATTAATAATAAATATACACATATTGTTAACATTGCACTTCTTTATGTTCCTCAACCAGTTTATAAATTGCCAAAATCCTAAAAGTGCGGCAGGTCAGTTAATGCCATAGCAATAGCCACTCATACAAATGAGCTGGATATACATACATGAACACACACATGCAAATGCAAGGCATAGAGAATAATATAAAAAATCTAGGCAAAGCGCAAAGCAGGTAGCCCGACCAAACCGAACTCACATGTATTCACATACTAATGCATTATGTCCGTTGGTTGGTTGGTTGGTTGCCTACCCCCCGCGCGACCTCTCTATCTACAAACAGCTCACACTGGCTGCGAGCTCGCTCACATATGAACGCATACATATGCACAACGATTGGATCCAGCGGCTCGAGTCTGCCGTTGCCCAACGTTCGCAAGCAAAGCAGGCAAATGAATGACTTGCAGTTTTTGCGCTGCAGACTTTGTCGGCAAAAATTTGCGGCGAGAGACCGCTCATTTCGCTCTTTTTTCTGCCTGGATCTGATCTCACTGGTAGTGAATGATAAACTTCGCCGTACTGAGTGAATGCTCTATATTATTTTCTGCTTAGTGCTACGACCCAACTTATTGTTGCCACACTTCATTTCTCTTGTTGTCGTCACAAAATTTTATTAAATTGTGAAACTGGCAATTTTAGACTTTTGCTTGAATATACCTGCTGCTTCCCATTATAGAAGGGTGCTTTCGGCTCATATGAACCTTCTGCACTCCTATAGCTAAACGTGCGCAACTTCACTGACCATAATTGAAAATTGGCAGAAAGGGTACTTTTTCATAGAGCAGCGTGTGCGTCTCAGGGACGACAAGTTGCGCTTTGCGTTCAGCGGCCCGTCGATTAAAGCAGTGGTGGCGGGTAGAGGTCGCAAACAATCGAGGGTACTATCAGACTATCGTTGGTTTAACACTATCGCTGCCACTATCGAGGGACGCCACAACTATCGATTTTTTTCAATAGTTTGCTGATATTACTGTATTCTGCCATTTTGAGTATTTTAATGTGAGGCAACTGTTAAGAGGTTTAAGCTAAAATTTACCTATCATTCTTAATAAAAATGGATAAGTTTTTAATTAAAGCTCGCGAAGGTAAGTGCTGAACAATCAAATATTCATATTATTTTAATAACGTTTGTTAGAACTAAAATTTAATGGTAATTTTAGAATTACAAAAGAAACTGCAGAGGTTAATAATGCGGGAAATACCTGCAATTTCGTGGATTCGGAAGATGATACGCCTCTGGGCAAAGGACAAAAGCGAACCAAAGGATTTTCAAGAGTTTGGAACTTCTAAAATGTATGCAGTGCGGTAAGGATAGGGTGACCACCTGGGGCTCAGGCCATTCCGTGACGTTCGACCACAACCCCCCCCCCCCCATCACAATTTTAATATTGATATATTTATTCATTACAAATTTAATGCTCACATATTTTTATTCCTTAAAAACTGAATTAAGCTTAACAGGCCATGTGTCATTACAACTACGTACAATTAATATTATTTATTAATTATGTTAACTTACTTATTATTTTACTTCTACACACTGCCTATTTTTTTTCAATACACTTATATTCTTTTTGTCCATCAATTCTTTATAAAAGTTCAAACTACTCATGTCTACAAAATTTAATTGAACAATCATTAAGTTTTCAACATTCTCCACCAGCAACCTATTTCTTTCGTCTGACCACTGCGAATTTATTAACGAAAAAAACCGTTCGCAATTTGCATTGTGCGGAGGAATTGCATAAAAGAATTCTGCTATTTTCAATACTTCCGACTCGGGAAGTTCCGATTAACAGCTCGAGTTTACGTTTGCTGCAAAAAACTGTACCAGCTTATCTGCGGATCCTTTCTCAAAAAACGTCTTCACTTGTCTTGACAAAAACTTCTTCAAGTTGGCAATTTGGTCGAACAAGAGTGAATCGTCTTTCGAAATGTTTTTCTCAAAAAATTATTCAACACACTTCGCTACACTTTCATCATACGAAAAGTTCACGTCGTCTAGTAGCAGCCATTTAAAAATCCGTTACTCATCGAAACAATAGAAAACCGGGACAATTTCGTGTCGGGTCGGGACACCGGGACATTACCTGCAAAAGCGGGACATGTCCCGGAATTCCAGGACGGATGGCAACCCTAGGTAAGGAGTATAAAAAAACGGGAATACCAGCAAACGGATGGATCATTTAAAAAGCTTTCATCCAAACATCGAACAAAATGATCAAAATTGAAGAGGTGAGAGCTCTAGCTCTACAAGTAGTAGCCGCCAATCTAGCACGAGGTATGTTAAAAATTACAACTAATACAATAACATTTACACAACTATTCACCCGCGAATTTTTTTAAAAGATCCTTGGACACTTATTTTAAACGTACAATGGAGTTCGAAAACAATTCTCAACGAAAGTAAGACCTCGACACAGCATTGGCAATGATGGTGGTGGAGGATTATGAACCATTTTACATGGTTTATCGTAAAGGCTTCCAAAGATTTGTTACTGTTTTGGACCCTAGGTATGTGCTGCCCAGCGCAAACCACCTGCGGGATGTTTTGGTTCAAAAACAAAACATTGAAACGATGGTTAAACTGCAAAATATGTTGTTAGACGTTTCTGACGTTTAACCTGCGATGGTTGGACGTCCGCTGCAAACGAGGGGTACATGACCGTTACATGTCACTTCAAAGACTTAAATTTACGCTCGGCAGTCTTATCGACAAATAAATTAGAGGACGCAACAAAGCACAAGGCAGACAGATTCGCTTAGAAGCGTTATGTCTGCCTGGGGTATTGCCAACAAAGTGGTGTGTATTGTAACTGATAATGCAGCGGTAATGGTCTGTGCGTGTAGGTTGTTGCAGATAAAGCATTTGCCATGTTTTGCTCATACGCTCAACTTGGTTGTTCAGGATGCTCTAGCGGCAAACGAGAGACTGCAACGTATTATTAAGAAATGCAAAAGTATAGTTTAAATTGGCACAAGAAACTGTTAAGCCCTATAGCTTGCTGCAAGAACCTCCAAGCCGCTGGAATAGTAAATTTATCATGATCCAACGCATTATCCTCACAAATGACTTTATATTGCAAGTGCTTTTAGTAACAAATAAAGCACCTTCGCCACTAGCTGCTGATATTGACATTTTAAAAGAGGCAGAGCGATTATTAAAAATCTTTCAGGATGCAACAGTACATGTAAGTACAAGAATCATCAAACATTTCCGAATGATATTACAAAATATATACATATATGTTTGTTTCAGGTTTCTAGAAGTAACTTTCCAACATTGTCTCTAATAATTCCACTAAGTCTTGGCTTAACGCACCAAATAACTTGGCTGAAAGCTTCCTTAAAATCGATTGAAGCTATTAGCTTGTGTGTTGCGTTAATGGATTCCACAAAAAAAAGATTAGCTCCGTACGAACAGCGGACATTGACTTGTATGGAAACAATTCTTGACCCAAGGTTTAAAAAAGAAGGTTTCGAATCACCGACCAATGCAAATCATGCTGCTGGTTATTTAGAGCAGGAGGTGGTGCGCAATTGTGCACAAGTCAACAATGACAATAGTGTAATGCCTGACTCGAGTATCCCTAGCGCTTCCTCATTGCTAGACTTTATTGATAAACGCATTAGCTAAAATTCAAAAAGTTCTCGTTCAGACGCTATTTTAGATATACGTCAATATTTTCACCGCGGCAACATTAACAAAGACGCTGACCCGCTGGAATTTTGGAATGAAAGCTATACGAAAAATAACACCAAAATTTTGCTGCAGATCTATTTATTATGTCAATAGCTATCCTCATACAGACAAAATTGTGTGTTTTTTCGTACTCAAAAATGCATTTATGAGGGATGAAGAACAATATTTGCAATCAGCTGAAGCTGATTTTTCGCCGGCACTGCAAAAATGTTTGATTTATATCAATATTTTATTATAAATATATTTACTCTCAAAAATAAATTGAGTAATTAAATATATCATTAATTACTTTTAAGAATATGGTTCTTGGATATGAATGATAGCTTGCCTGCCTTACGTATTCTGTGACCTTTTGATACCTGTCCCACCACACATAACACTTGCACTAGTAATTGATATGCACCTTGCCCACCATGTTTATTGAGCTTAATGTGAGAAGGCGAATCAATTGTGTAATATTGATCATGAAATATAATTAAAATATATTTTATTAATATAGAAACATAATTGCAGTTATTATTGTCCTTATTCATGACGATCGAAGCAGGTCAATGACTGACAATAGATGGTCCACAAGTTCATAAATGTTGTTGGTCGTTTCATCAAACGGTGGTCAAAAGAGTTTAATGATCCTATATATTTTTAATGCGCTGTAGATCAATAGTGCGTCCCATTAATGAATGCCGAGCCTGCTTGAGGACCCAGTAATATTTATACGAATAGAATTAAGGCTGAGGAATTTTATCTGAGTCCCGGTCGAATCAACTCATGCACGCAAATGAGTCGAATAAAACTAACTTCCCCAACTCATGAACCATTTCGTAAAACGTGCTCTGACTTATTATCAACTACTTGCAGCCGGCATAAAATCAAAACTTATTTAAATAAAATAATTATAATATAATTATATTAAAATAATTATAATATAATTATATTAAAATAATTATAATATAATTATATTAAAATAATTATAATATAATTATAATATAATTATATTAAAATAATTATAATATAATTATATTAAAATAATTATATTAAAATAATTATAATATAATTATATTTATATAATAATATATGTATTTGAATAATAAAATATTTAACAAGAATTATATCCGACAACAATTTTAAAAGATAATGTTCTGGGGCCGATGAAAATGAATGGTCCAGTACATGTTGCGTGTAATGGGAAAAACTCAATCAGACCAGCGGATCGTTACTAGCATCAAGCGTTATAACACAAAGAGCAGTCAACAGCGAAATTCTTATATAGTCAGAACTCGGAGCCTGGCGTCAGGCAGTACTTCGGTTGCTGAAAAGCACCGCCCGAAGGCAAAGCGGCGTTCACTTTGCAGAAATAGTGTATCGCTAAAAAAAAGTGCAAGTCATTCTGCGACACGATCGAACATAGAACATCGCAGCGATCGCGCTCACACACACAGTACGGCTGGGTTGGCTGTGCTGCGGCAGCTCATGTCGTAGCGAAACCAGCAAGCCGAATGACATCGAATTCGCCTACAATTCACGAAGCAACAAACGGCAGTCCCCCGAGAGAGTAAAATCGCCAGATTTCAGAGCAGGTAAGTTAGTTGGGAAATCGCTGTTTGAACCCTCTATAAGTATAAAATCTTGTTGGCATTAATGTGTATGAAATGGTAATCCTGTTAGTTTCAGCAACAAGAATTCATATATATATATGAATTCTTGTTGGTAAAACTAGCCTGTGATATTTCTCTCTGAGAGCGTGGTAGCTGCTAGACGACTTCCCAACTCTATATCAGAATTTTTGCATTTGAACGCTCTATTATATGAATTCTTGTTGGTTATACCCCGATTCCATTTGCCGAATGCAAATACATATGTAATTGGAACTCGGGAATGTTGCTTCCGTTTGCATAAGATTCCCTTATGCAAAATAAGAATCTTGTTCAAATTTCCCCGTTGGTCGGTTGAGTCTGATGTTAGATGATGTTAGAATTTAACATTACAGAGCGCACTGAACAGCACTTTTACATAGTCGATAGTATGAAATTTCCTATCGATACTTGGTTTAAACAGTGCCGATTTTGGTAAAACAGCAGCTGGTCATCAAGTGTATGAAAAACAAAACCCCTGTTAAAACAGGATGTCGGATGAGTTGGATTTTTAGTGGAATCACCTACATCCGCGACTAACTGTTAATGACAAATGCAACCTAATGGAATTAGGGTATTAGAAACGGAGTCAACCGATTTATATGTCATTAATTCGCTATCTATTTTGTTTTGAATCTGAAAATTCATTTTGTTGACATCCACGTTTTTTGCAGCCAATAAAACTTTCGCTCAACCATTCATGATTTGTGTAATTTTGAGCAATGTTTGGGAAGACACTTTTAGTGTGTCATCCTGCACTTATCCCAAACTATTAGTTTACTCTGCTGCAACACTTTGGCCTTAAACAATTTCTTGAAAGGTTGCAAGTTGGTGTATCATTTATTTGCATGTTAAACGACAACTTGAGTGCGGAATGAGCTTATCCACGGCCATCCAACAGCATCCAAGCAATATCTGATGAAGCAAGTGCTAGTGCGATACCATTTTGCAATCGAGTCGTTGCCAAAATCAATGATCGCAAAAACTTTTTCCCAGTCCCACAGGGAGCATCTAAGAAAAAAAACCTTCAGTTCCATCATTCACTACTTACATTAGCTTTTTGTATGCATATTTAAAAGGGGAACGTTTCTTAGAACAGTTTCTTTTAATGCCTCAGAATCGTATTGGGTTTCGCGTCACAACTCTTGATTAAATGGGTCGTACATTGGTTGATTTGGCGTTAACTCTCTTTGGTCTCTCGCTCGCGCAACACAATCCAGGAGCTTCATTTTTATACCCTGAACCCATAAAATGGGTAAATCAGGGTATAATGGTTTTGTGCAAAAGTATGTAACAGGCAGAAGGAAGCATCTCCGACCCCATAAAGTATATATATTCTTGATCAGTATCAATAGCCGAGTCGATATGGCCATGTCCGTCTGTCCGTCCGTCTGTCCGTCTGTCTGTCTGTCCGTCTGTATGAACGCGTAGATCTTAGAGACTACAAGAGCTAGGGACTTCAGATTTTGAATATAAGTTCTCCTGTACCATAAGCAGAACAAGTTTGCTTCAAATTATCGATAACTACTCTCGTTTTTGATATACACATGGAATCGATAACAAAAATATCGAATTTGGAAAAATTAAAAAATGGGGGTTGGTGTAATGGGTAACGATAGAACTTTTCTCAAAATTTCGTCCAAATCGGTTATGAAACACCAGAGATATCGAAAAGTTAAGTCAGTTATGAGTTTTGTTTAAACTTTAAAGTGATCATTATTTGAAGCATACTTTTAGGACGCAAGGACTGCAACTGGGTTCAGGGTATCTTCTGGTCCGGGCTATCCCGACTAGAGTCTACTTACTTGTTAAATTTAAAATCTTTGCAACACTGGCATACAACGTTTATTTATTTCTCATTCCGAGCGTCGCGTTATTCGTCAGTTTGACGTGCTCTTGCATATTTTTGACTCGCAGCATTGCGAGTTCTGTGACTTAAGTTTGTACGTCTAATTGCTGGCATTTTCTAAAGATTTATTTTCGGTCTCGGCCCGGATTTTTAAATGAACCGACTTTTCACACACGGATTCAAATTTAAAAACTTATTTTAGTTCCGCACACAATAGAAGAAGTGAAACCGGTCCAGCCGTTTACGCATAATGCTAATTCCAGAAAAATAGGGACTCATTTATATATAATTTTGAGCAATGTTTGGGAAGACACTTTTAGTGTGTCATCCTGCACTTATCCCAAACTATTAGTTTACTCTGCTGCAACACTTTGGCCTTAAACAATTTCTTGAAAGGTTGCAAGTTGGTGTATCATTTATTTGCATGTTAAACGACAACTTGAGTGCGGAATGAGCTTATCCACGGCCCATCCAACAGCATCCAAGCAATATCTGATGAAGCAAGTGCTAGTGCGATACCATTTTGCAATCGAGTCGTTGCCAAAATCAATGATCGCAAAAACTTTTTCCCAGTCCCACAGGGAGCATCTAAGAAAAAAAACCTTCAGTTCCATCATTCACTACTTACATTAGCTTTTTGTATGCATATTTAAAAGGGGAACGTTTCTTAGAACAGTTTCTTTTAATGCCTCAGAATCGTATTGGGTTTCGCGTCACAACTCTTGATTAAATGGGTCGTACATTGGTTGATTTGGCGTTAACTCTCTTTGGTCTCTCGCTCGCGCAACACAATCCAGGAGCTTCATTTTTATACCCTGAACCCATAAAATGGGTAAATCAGGGTATAATGGTTTTGTGCAAAAGTATGTAACAGGCAGAAGGAAGCATCTCCGACCCCATAAAGTATATATATTCTTGATCAGTATCAATAGCCGAGTCGATATGGCCATGTCCGTCTGTCCGTCCGTCTGTCCGTCTGTCTGTCTGTCCGTCTGTATGAACGCGTAGGATCTTAGAGACTACAAGAGCTAGGGACTTCAGATTTTGAATATAAGTTCTCCTGTACCATAAGCAGAACAAGTTTGCTTCAAATTATCGATAACTACTCTCGTTTTTGATATACACATGGAATCGATAACAAAAATATCGAATTTGGAAAAATTAAAAAATGGGGGTTGGTGTAATGGGTAACGATAGAACTTTTCTCAAAATTTCGTCCAAATCGGTTATGAAACACCAGAGATATCGAAAAGTTAAGTCAGTTATGAGTTTTGTTTAAACTTTAAAGTGATCATTATTTGAAGCATACTTTTAGGACGCAAGGACTGCAACTGGGTTCAGGGTATCTTCTGGTCGGGCTATCCCGACTAGAGTCTACTTACTTGTTAAATTTAAAATCTTTGCAACACTGGCATACAACGTTTATTTATTTCTCATTCCGAGCGTCGCGTTATTCGTCAGTTTGACGTGCTCTTGCATATTTTTGACTCGCAGCATTGCGAGTTCTGTGACTTAAGTTTGTACGTCTAATTGCTGGCATTTTCTAAAGATTTATTTTCGGTCTCGGCCCGGATTTTTAAATGAACCGACTTTTCACACACGGATTCAAATTTAAAAACTTATTTTAGTTCCGCACACAATAGAAGAAGTGAAACCGGTCCAGCCGTTTACGCATAATGCTAATTCCAGAAAAATAGGAACTCATTTATATATAATTTTGAGCAATGTTTGGGAAGACACTTTTAGTGTGTCATCCTGCACTTATCCCAAACTATTAGTTTACTCTGCTGCAACACTTTGGCCTTAAACAATTTCTTGAAAGGTTGCAAGTTGGTGTATCATTTATTTGCATGTTAAACGACAACTTGAGTGCGGAATGAGCTTATCCACGGCCATCCAACAGCATCCAAGCAATATCTGATGAAGCAAGTGCTAGTGCGATACCATTTTGCAATCGAGTCGTTGCCAAAATCAATGATCGCAAAAACTTTTTCTCAGTCCCACAGGGAGCATCTAAGAAAAAAAACCTTCAGTTCCATCATTCACTACTTACATTAGCTTTTTGTATGCATATTTAAAAGGGGAACGTTTCTTAGAACAGTTTCTTTTAATGCCTCAGAATCGTATTGGGTTTCGCGTCACAACTCTTGATTAAATGGGTCGTACATTGGTTGATTTGGCGTTAACTCTCTTTGGTCTCTCGCTCGCGCAACACAATCCAGGAGCTTCATTTTTATACCCTGAACCCATAAAATGGGTAAATCAGGGTATAATGGTTTTGTGCAAAAGTATGTAACAGGCAGAAGGAAGCATCTCCGACCCCATAAAGTATATATATTCTTGATCAGTATCAATAGCCGAGTCGATATGGCCATGTCCGTCTGTCCGTCCGTCTGTCCGTCTGTCTGTCTGTCCGTCTGTATGAACGCGTAGATCTTAGAGACTACAAGAGCTAGGGACTTCAGATTTTGAATATAAGTTCTCCTGTAACATAAGCAGAACAAGTTTGCTTCAAATTATCGATAGCTACTCTCGTTTTTGATATACACATGGAATCGATAACAAAAATATCGAATTTGGAAAAATTAAAAAATGGGGGTTGGTGTAATGGGTAACGATAGAACTTTTCTCAAAATTTCGTCCAAATCGGTTATGAAACACCAGAGATATCGAAAAGTTAAGTCAGTTATGAGTTTTGTTTAAACTTTAAAGTGATCATTATTTGAAGCATACTTTTAGGATGCAAGGACTGCAACTGGGTTCAGGGTATCTTCTGGTCGGGCTATCCCGACTAGAGTCTACTTACTTGTTAAATTTAAAATCTTTGCAACACTGGCATACAACGTTTATTTATTTCTCATTCCGAGCGTCGCGTTATTCGTCAGTTTGACGTGCTCTTGCATATTTTTGACTCGCAGCATTGCGAGTTCTGTGACTTAAGTTTGTACGTCTAATTGCTGGCATTTTCTAAAGATTTATTTTCGGTCTCGGCCCGGATTTTTAAATGAACCGACTTTTCACACACGGATTCAAATTTAAAAACTTATTTTAGTTCCGCACACAATAGAAGAAGTGAAACCGGTCCAGCCGTTTACGCATAATGCTAATTCCAGAAAAATAGGGACTCATTTATATATATATAGATTTGTGTTCAGTTTTTAGTAGATCTATATCTTTGTCTTAATTTTTTTTCTAGCCCGTCTATTTTTCCGTCTGTATGCACGCAACTTTTTCCACACTCGTAAAGCTAGACTTACAATGTGTTTATGGGCGGGACAGATAGTGTCAAGATAAGATTATTTCTACTCCCACTAAAGGGAAATCGATAAATTCGATAATTCAGAATAGATAAACACACATATTTCTCATTTAGTTAACGATCCGCCCCCAGCCCTCCCCCGCACTTTCGAATCAAAACGCCTATATCTTCCACATCTTTTAAATAGAGTCACCAATAATCATGCCAAGATAGGGTATGTTGACGTTCCCTAAAAAAAAAATGCATGAAAACTTGCGCGCCTACTTCTTCTGTCCTATTAGGTTGCGTCTGATAGCAAACTTTCCAAAACAATGAAAGCAAAGTCTAGGATGAAGACTATTTATTGGGTTTGTGCAATGTCCGTCATGGTGTCCGTCGGTTTGTCCGTCTGTATAAACGCATCTTTATTCCACACCCTTCAACCTAGAGACTTGAAACTTTGCAAATATCTTTATCTATAGCCTGAAAAATTAAAGTGTCAATATTGGGACTCTACGATAGCTGGGGGACTGGAAAATCGATGAATTCGATAACTCAAAATCGATAAATTCTCCTAGTTCGCTCATCCTCACAGCTAGAACTACCATATTTGGTGAGAAGAGAGCTATTAGCAACTCCAAAAAAAATGCATCATCAGTTCCGTCTACAGCCACCCTTTCCCATCGTTTTACAAACTTTGAGTTAGTCATCAAATTTGTTAGGACGACAGCAATTGACATCCCACAAAGAACTCCAGCAAAATTTTGGATGCCACGCCCACCCATAACGCCCCCAGACACCCTTCCCCACTTTTTACAAGCTTTGATAGGAAGATAGCTGGTGTCAATACCATTTTTTTTTTTTTTTTTGATAGGAAAAGATTATAATAGCATTGTGCAATGCTGGTTGTCTATCTCTAAGACCAAAATTGTTTTTAAGCCATTAAACTTTGATCTTGAGTAATATATTTGCGCAGCAAACTTCAAGAATCGTAGCTTAAAGAACAATTCTTAGGAACTTTGCCTAAAAAACATAGTACTTAAATTAAAGTACAAGACAATAAGTTTTTAAACCTAAACGAAAATTTATATTTCCAAATATGTTTCCCTATAATTACTCGCTGGATTCACAAGTCGTTGCGACGAAAACGGGATAGGCCTAAACTAGTAAAACCTACCGCGAGATGATAAGGATGCGTTGACAGCTTGCCTAAATTTTTTATTTTTTGTTCCGATTTTACCGCCTTGGCTAGTGGGGTTGTTTGAATCTTTCTGAATGCTTTTGTTTCGAACATAACATGGGCTCTCTGAACAAGTTCGATGTTGCTGTTTCCCTGTTTAATGTTTACCATAGGCCCAGGAGTTGTAGAACAGGACTTTATTGTGCAACTTAAAGGTAGAGCGAGCACTGATTCTCATAGCTTTAATGTGTCAGATAAGTCACTTCGATTGCTTTCGGAAGTACGGTATTTTTTAACGTGAGCGGCTGAGAATGACTGTGTCATCAGCAAAGCTAGAATTTGTCAATCTGCTGCTTATAGGGATGTCAGCTGTGAACAGCACGCATAGATTTGGTCCAAGTACACTTTCTTGTGGAACACCAGCTTCAATGCTGAGTTCGTCAGACATTGCTGTGTTACTTCGTACATCAAACTTCTTGTCGTAGAGGTTCGACTTAAGCAGTTTGTGTGTGTTGTTTGGGAGCATCGAACCAAACTTTGTCGAATGCTTGACAAACATGCAAAATTATTGCAGAGGACTGCCAACGCGCTTCGTATCTCTGTCATTTAATTGACCTGCTCAAAGGCAGCATGCTGCTTTTTGTGCATGGGCCCTCTGCCGCGGTCAAATGCAGAAAATCACACGAACGCTATAAGCATTGAAAGCTATTTTAAAAACACGAATGTTCGGGGTTCGTCGGTGCCCGCGTCGAAGCATGTTTTATACTTTTAGTTGAAGGCGAACACTTGAGTGGCGAACACCACGCAGCGCATTATCAAAAAAAATAATTTTGTACATAAAAATGTTGAAGCTAACGGCCTATTCCCAGCAGCTCCGACACGGAATTTTTATGTGAAACTCTATATAAAAACAAGTAGAAACGTTGCAGTCGGATGCACCCGACTGCGGTATACTCGATACCAGTAGTAAAACAGATTAAAAGAGAGCTGATTGCAATGGTGTGTGGATACGGCAGGGGTGTAGGCTGCCTCAAAGATTGTCTGGTGCAGATGGGGATGCCAAAAATCTATCTTCCTCCCAAATTTGGTGACTCTAGCTCAAATATAGTAAAATTTGTGGGAAGGGGGGCTGGGGTTGGTAAGGGGGGGCGTGGCATCCAATTTTTTGCTGTAGATCTATTTATGATGTCAATTGCTATCCTCAAACAGAATTTGGTGACTCTAGCTCTAAGTTAGTAGAATATGGTAGAAGGGGGGCTAGGTGCTGGGGGCTGGTATGGGGGGCGTGGCGTCCAAAGTTTTGCTGCAGATCTGATTGTGATGTTAATTGCTATCCTCATACCGAATTTGGTGACTCTAGCTCAAAGTTAGTAGAATATGGTGGAAGAGGGCTGGGGGCTGGTATGGGGGGGGGCGTAGCGTCCAAAGTTTTGCTGCAGATCTATTTATGACGTTAATTGCTATCCTCATACCAAATTTGGTGACTCTAGCTCAAAGTTAGTAGAATATGGTGGAAGGGGGGCTGGGGGCGGTATGGGTGGGGGCGCCATCGATTTCAAAATGCAAGGGGCTAGGGAACGGGGATCGTTAACAGCTATCTTCCTACCAAATTTGGTGACTCTAGCTTTAACTCTTTGCAAAATACACGCATTCCTGTTTTTAGTGAAGCATTGAGGCGGTTTGGGGCAGCTTGGGCAGTATGGATTGGCGTGGCATCCAAAGTTTTTATGCATTTTTTTGGAGGTTGTAATCACCTATCTTGGCACAAAATTTGGTGGTTCTAGCTTAAAAACTGTAATAGATATAAGCATTTCTGTTTTTAAGCTGCGAGGGGGCTGGGGGTGGAATGGGTTGGTGGGGCCCCAAAACTTTGATGCAGTTTTTGGGGGGTCGTTTCCAGTTATCTACCTACCAAATTTTGTGACTCTAGCTCAAACACTTTGGAAGATACACGCACTACCGTTTTTAGCGAAGAGTTGGGGTGGTTGAGGGCGGATAGGGCAGTATAGCTGGGCGTGGCATCCAAAGTTTTTATGAATTTGATTGGGGATCGTCAACACCTATCTTGGAACCAAATTTGATGGCTCTAGCTCAAAAACTGTAGAAGATATGGGCATTCTTGGGGTTAAACTGCGGGGGAGCTGGGGGCGGTATGGGTGGGCGTGGCTCCAAAATTTGATGCAGTTTTTTGGGAGTTGGTAGTAGCTATTTTCTCCCAAATTTGGTAGTTCTAGCTGTAAGGGCTTGCGAAATAGCTGCATCTATCGATTTTGCGTTATCGAGTTTATCGATTTGCCAGCCCCCTAGTTATCGTAGAGCTCCAATCTTGACACTTTAATTTACTATGCCATAGATAAAGAGATTTGCAAAGTTTGAAGTCTCTAACTTGAAGGGTGTGGAAAAAAGTTGCGAACATACGGACGGGCAGACGGACAGACACCATGACGGACATTGCACAAACCCAATATACTCTTTACCTTCGGTATCGAGTATAAAAACAGTTCCCAGAAATTTTCCGTTCTGCATTCCGTTTTTAAATTCCCAGCAAACATCAGTAAAATTAATCGATAGTTCCAATAGTGGAACAATTGTGGATTTCATAACCAGCTGTTCTTTAAAACGAAATAATAGCTTTACAATTATTACGGGCAGCAAAAATTTTACGAGCAGAATACAGAATGGACGCAGCAAAAAAAAAAAATTAACGTACGCAGTTCCAAAGCTTCTTCCGCGAAGATAAAATCGCATTAATCAATGCGGTAAAAAAAAAACGAAGCTATTTGGAATATTAAATCCAAAAAATATTCGGGCCAGGTAGCTATAAGAAGCGCTTGGGAATGTGTTGGCGCAGAAATAGCCAAAGATGGTGAGTTGATTGTTTACTTTTATAATAGGCGCTTATTTAACAAAAAATATCATATTATAGTTGCCGAATGCAAAGCCGCTTGGAACGCGTTGAAGGATAGCTTCAGCGCTGGTACAACACGGCAAAAACAGCAGAGTGTTGGGGACGCCCACTATTGGGAGTTTGCCCAACATATGGATTTGTTGCCAAGTTTGGCAGCAGGTGCACATTTTCCAGTATTTTAACTGAAAGTGTGAGCCCAGCTACTTGCTCGACCCCTTTAGCGTCACCGGCTGCCGAGTTTTTAGCGTCACCGGCTGCCGAGTCTTTAGCGTCAACGGCTGCTGACTCTTTGGCGTCACAGGCTACCGAGTCTATGGATTTTTTATTCGCCGTTGAAACAAATACCGAGCTCAGCACATCTATTGCCTATCAGTATAGGGCAAATAAGCCAAAAACGAAGGCGTTGGATCACACCGATCACCAACTGGTGGGCATATTAGACAAATTTCTGATGCCCCAAAACCAGCCAATCGAGATATATTTCCATTTTGGAATAATTTATAAAGCCGACTTCCCAAATTAAGCCTCCGATGTGGAAATAGATATTACTAATTTAATATACAGCAAAATAAAAAATATAAAGGAGAGAAAAAAAAAACAATAAAATTTTAGTTTAAATTGAATTCAATGTTTTATTTAATTTAAAACACCAGTCAAATTATTTTCCAAGGAACAGAACATTCGCTTGAGTTAACATATTCCTCAATATTATTTCTAATAAATTTTGGATGACCTTGCAGGCGTCCGCTAATGTTTTCCGACCCAAGATCAGAAGTGCTTTCATCTTGATACGCCTCTTGATCCTGAGATCTGTAATAAGTTTGCAAGATTCGTTTTAGCTCTTTAGCTTTTCTTCTTCTCGTTAGAAGAATGAAAGCAGCTAATGCCACCACGAAATCACTATTTTCCATGTTCTTTTAATCAATTTTTTACAATTTGCTAGCACAATAAACGATTTAATCAAACAAGGTGACCAGCAAATATTTACATTTTCCATACAAGTATTCGGCACTGCTGAAAAGTGTGCCATGTTTTGTGATGGTATTGAAGAGCTGGGCAATGAATGCAGACCGCACAGTTTGGAAGCTCAATAATAATTTTTGGAGACTTAGGTCACAGCCTAGAATATTTTTTAAGTTCATTTGCTCTTTAATGTTTCTTTCGACTTCATTTGGGTGAAACACGATTGACTCATGATAACGCGGAAAGTCATTTAATTCAGTCGGTAGTAATAACGTAATTGTTTTAGGATAAGGTGTAAACACTGTATTCATCGCTGGTGGGCCTAGCCAACGGCAAAGTTTCTTATAGGCATTACGGTTTCTATCGATGGACTCTCCAGAGTGAGATTTTCGTACTGGTGGTTGTTAATTGGTAAATATTCTTCTTCATGCTTTAACGCTTTGGTGAGTTAACGTTTGGCGTCTTTTAGTTTTTGCTTTGCGGATGTTGATCTGTTCGATCAACATTCTCGTCGAAAGTGCCGCTTTTCAAGAACGAGCTGTTCAATTTGTAGATTTTTCTTCTTCTGGTTGTAAATTGTTATAACTGTTTGAGGTGTTGAGCTGCGGCTGCAAAAAAAGAACTCCAGAGTGTTACCTTACTTTATGTGTGCCAACTTTATCTCCGAAAAGTTGCATAAGCTCAATGTGCTAGCTTATTTATTTGTTAAGTCAAAGCCAACTGACTAGTTTCTGTGAAGTTAACTGACCGGGGCGATTTATAGATTCAAGGTTTCGTAGTACATTTGTTAGATCAGGCGAGTGATCGGTTGTTAGTTCTGAAGGTACTCGGTTTGACAGTAAGGTACGTTTCAGAACGTGGCATTACGTCGATGTACTTGTCTAGTAGAAATTGAGCTAACTTAAATTTATGATGTAAAACACTATTAGCGTTTTACGTAAATACTTGTAGCGAAGCCATTGATTACTTTGACTGTTGTCAAAACGCAATAAATCTTGCAGAGTTGTCTGCATTATACGTATAATTGTATCATTGGTACACATAAGTGCTTCGAAGCTGTATTGTTTTTCTTATCAATACGGTGTGTTAGAAGCTGGAAGAGCATGGGCTGATCTTAAGGCGCTTAAGGGCCGAAGATAGGGTCTGGCTGCATCCGAAAAGAAGACGTCTGAGTTGTATTTCGATGATGTGATGGTAATCGGAGCGTTTTCAACATACAGTGGTAACACGTTGATGGATGCGGCTTTTAAATTCCTCATAATTTGGGCAGCCTCTGTAGTTGACTGCGTGGAATCATCTTTGCTTGCTGGGCAGCTTGGAAAGTTATGCAGCTGACCACAAACTACACATACCGAGCGCAGTGTACAGTACGGCCGTACTTTTGGCAGTTCATACATTGTACCGGGCCATTATGTTTGTGCGACGCAGTAAAAGTTGAAGATTGTATATTGAAGGTGAAGGTGAAAAGTATATTGGGTTTGTGCAATGTCCGTCATGGTGTCTGTCCGTCTGTCCGTCCGTATGTCCGCCACTTTTTTCCACACCCTTCAAGCTAGAGACTTGAAACTTTGCAAGTGTCATGATTGGAGTTCTACGATAACTAGGGGGCTGGCAAATCGATAAACTCGATAACTCAAAAACGATAAATCCAGCTATTTCGCACGCCCTTACAGCTAGAACTACCAAATTTGGGAAGAAGATAGCTTTTAACAACACTCAAAAAACTGCATAAAAAGTTTTGGAGCCACGCCCAACTGTTGAATTCAGTTGGTTTTGCTGACGGCGCAGAGATCGTTGATAAACTTATTTTATAGGAAGTTTTCTAGCGATTTCAAATCTGATATCTTTATTACACAAAATTTTTTGTTTATATGAAGATATATTAGAAGATATATTTCTTCCATGTAGTCAGATTTTCAGTATTATATAAAATAACAATTTTAAGGTAAATTGGTCAACTTTGATATACACTATTTCAAAAACTATGAAACGGATCATCATTATTTTTGAATGTATTGATAGATATATTTAAAAAGAAAAGATCTGAAAAAATTTACTGTTTGCTTTGCATTTTGCCAGGTAAATCGATATTTACCAATTATCCATTTTTTCACTGTATCTCAACTTAGATAGAAAATGAAAAAAAATGTCACTTAATACGCCTGAAATATTTTCACAAATTATTTTTTGATTATTCCGTAATTTTTTTTTTTTTGATTATTCCGTAATCATATGCAAAAATTTTCATCTGCCCGTTTTTGGCCCTTTTTAATACCCTGAACCCATAAAATGGGTAACGATAGAACTTTTCTCAAAATTTCGTTCAAATCGGCTAAGAAACTACGGAGATATCGTAAAGTTAAGTGAGTTAAGTTTTGTTTCAATTGATTATTATTTGAAGCATACTTTTAGGGGGCATGGAGTAAAATTTTTTGCAACTGGGTTCAGGTTATCTAGTCAGGCTCTCCCGACTAGATCCTTCTTTTTTGTTTTAGTGGTTAAATAGTGAAAAAAGACATAGCTCCAAAAATGAGTTGTATGCATTTCCGGGCTATTCATGATGTATAACCGTCACAACCTATTATTATTGTTATTGTTTCATTCGTTATTATTCAGTTGCATGGTTTTTGTATTTGATTCTGTCATGCTTACCTGAGATCATTTGTAAAATCCTCGTCCCCAAATTCAGGTGAAGTTACAGATAAACGACCAGGTACGCACAAAATGTAGACCTTGCGATGGCGTAGAAGCAGTCTTACATCACATACAGGTAGGCACAAATCTTGTTCAGATACGTGCGTAGTATGCAAATTGCATAACTTGGTTGGATGACTGTTGGATACCCTAATAGAATATAAGTGCTATTATGGAAAAGTAGTTCAATTATATAATTGGAATAATGCATATATTGATTAGCATAAAATGGCGCTTAGTTAACCATTGAGAAATTGCTAAACAAAATTTTATTGAACTACATGTCCACAATATCACTTATATTCTATTAGGGTATGCAATATTCATCAATCGTCATCTTATTCTCTTATTAAGGAAGTTCTTTTTGTTATTCCGGTGCGTGTATGTATTAACACTCATATAAGCTGCAGAGCTTATATTGCTATCCTCCTACCAAATTTGGTGACTTTAGCTCGGAGTAAGTAAAATATGGGGAAGGGGGGCTGGTGGCGGTATATTTTTTTGGTTTCTTCATCGTCAATCTTGGCACCAAATTCGTTGGCTTTAACTCAGAGGCTGTGGAAGATATAGGCGTTTTCGAATTCTAAATGCATTGGGCTGTGAAACGAGGGGGGGGGGAGCCATGGCGCCAAAACTTTGATGCAGTTTTTTTGGTGGTCATTAACAGTTATCTTCCTACCAAATTTGGTGCCTCTAGCACCAAAAAGATACACGCATTCCCATTTTAATCGAAGCGTTGGGACGGTTCAGGGCGGCTAGGGCAGTATGGATGGGCGTGGCATCCAAAGTTTTTTAGAATTTTTTTGGGGGTCGTCAACACCTTTCTTGCAACAAATTTGGTGGCTCTAGCACAAAAACTGTGGAAGATATAGGTATTTCTGTTTTAAAACCGCGGGTGGGCTGGGGGCGTAATAGGTGGGCATAGCTCTACAACTTTGATGCAGTTTTTTTAGGGTCGTTATCAGCTATATTTCAACCAAATTTGGTGACTTTAGCTCAGACACTGTGGAAGATAAACGCACTACTGTTTTTAGCGAAACGTTGGGGTGGTTGGGGGCGGCTAGGGCAGTATAGATAGGCGTGGCAACCAATTTTTATGAATTTGGTTGGAAGTCGTCTTCACCTATGTATATTGGCACCAAATTTGGTGGCTCTAGCTCAAAAACTGTAGAAGATATAGGCGTTTCTAATTTTAAACTGCGAGGGGGTTGGGGGCGGAATGGGTAGACGTGGCTTAAAAATTTTTGATACAGTTTTTTGGGGGTTATTAATAGCTACCATTTGCCTAAATTTGGTAGTTCTAGCTGAAAGGACGTGCGAAATAGGAGTTTTCGATTTTGAGATATCAAATTTATCGATTTGCCATTATACAGTTATAGTAGAACCCTAATCTTGACACTTTAATTTACCATGCCATAGATAAAGATATTTGCAAAGTTTCAAGTCTCTAGCTTGAACGGCGTGGAAAAAAGTTGCGTTCATACAGACGGACGGACAGACGGACGGACGGACAGAAACCATGACGGACATTGCACAAACCCAATACACTCTTTACCTTCAGTATTTAGTATAAAAACATCAGTTGGAAGGAAAACATCGAAAGCAAAGAACCCAAGAGCATTAACAGAAGATTCAAATAGTAGACGTCAAAAGCACCACAGCAACGCGTGGTCAAGGTGCAGACATGCGTTGTTTAAACGGTAAAGTAGTTTTTCCACAGTTGACTGAAACATCTGAGCCGCTTTTAAATTATTTGAATGGAAGTACATGTGTATTTTTGGGTGTAGCAACGCGCACTGTACTAAGTTTTATAATATTTTTGCAATATTTCAGTGTATAATCATATCAAAATACTTCAATGTGCATTTATATATTTGAAGCTTTGTAAATTAATTCTTCTTTCCCATTAAATGTTTATATGATGCGTTATATTTTGCTTTAAACATACCGATTTTTAATTTTTTAAATTAACGATGCGGGATTCACTGGCTCAGCAATAGCAAAAGGTGTAATCAAATCGCCCATGCTCAAACATTCTTTTAATATTTTTTTTCCCACACTTATATTTGTATCAGCCATCTTTCTTTTTTGTTGATGATTTTTTTACTCTACTCTCGGTTGCGTTCGACTGCAACATTTTTACTTGTTTTGATCTAAATGTATATAATAAAAAATTATTATTTTCGAGTTCTTTTTTGTTGTTGACGATATATTTTAATGAAATGGTACACATACTTAACACTTGGGTGATTTTTTTTTTCATTCTTTGATAAATTGTTATCCTGCACGCGTTGCATCCCAATAAACTTAATATGAAGGAAAAACATTACAGATTATTGTGTTATTTTATTGATTTTGTGACTGCTTCGAATCGTTTCACTTTGATAATTATTAATGTGTCCCACACCACAATATTTCATGGTTTTCCATTTGTTGCTATACGAATAAATCGAAAGGTTTTCCGACGCGTAAGAAGCGAAGCGTTGGGGTGGCTAGGGCAATATGGATGAGCGTGGCATCCAAAGTTGTTACGAATTTGGTTGGGTCTCGTCAACACCTATCTTGGCAACAAATTTGATGGCTCTAGCTCAAAAACTGTAGAAGATATGGGCATTTTTGGCGTTAAGCTGCGGGGGGCTGGAAACAGAATGGGTGGGCGTATCTCCAAAATTTGATGCAGTTTTTTGGGGGTTGTTAGTAGCTATCTTCTCCCTAAATTTGTTAGTTCTAGCTGTAAGGGCTTGCGGAATAGCTGGATCTATCGATTTTGCGTTATTGAGTTTATCGATTTGCCAGCCCCCTAGTTATCGTAGAACTTCAATTTTAACACTTTAATTTACTATGCCATAGATAAAGACATTTGCAATGTCTTAAGTCTCTAGCTTAAAGGGTGTGGAAAAAAGTTGCGTTCATACAGACGGACAGACTGACAGACGGACAGACACCATGACGGACATTGCACAAACCCAATATACTCTATACCTTCGTTATCGAGTATAAAAAATTGTGTGTATATATACGGACAGACACCATAATAGACATTGTTCATAAGCAATATACTCATTTCATTTGGTACCAGGGTATAAAAACTTGTAGTTTGGTAGTTCTAGCTGTAAGGGCGGGCGAAATAGCAACCGTAGTTGCCTGGCAGAAAGTTATAGAAAAAAACGATCACGTCACCTTTGCCTTTAGCGCGACATTGACAGCGCTGAGGGAGCAGAAGGTATAAAAGGAGCCGTTCGCCACAGGTCTAGGAGTCAACCGAAATTGAGAATAAAGTGAACCATAAACTGAGAACGGAGCGATATAATTGTTACAATCGTGAACATTAAAAAGGAGTGTAGAGTTATAAAAACGAGAAGTGAACAGTGAAACAAGGAAGGACACGCTTAAGCATTAAGGATGTCTACAGGAAAATATCCTTAAAAATAGTTCATATCTAATACTTGTAAAGAGAAATCAGTACGGAAAATCAACAAGCCTTGTGGTGTGTTGAAACTGTGCAGCAATCTCTAGCCAAAATCGAATATCACACTAGTGAGCCTGGCGAATAACAGGTGCAGCTAAAGTCAGAGCCTGAGAGTAGAAGCGACTATTGGCGGAATCCTTGCGGTGTCAAGGAAACCATAGTAGAGCCGGCGAAGATCAGGCGTTTCTAGCTTAAGAGTAAGAACCAAAACGGCAGTTTAAAGCCAAAATATATGTATTAAAACGAAAACAGATTGTGTAATTATTGCCGGAGCCGCCACAATATAAATTTGTTGGCAAGTTCCCATCACACAGCGAGAGTTAGCCCGGCTAAACACCCGTGACAGACTTAGGTTCGTTACAACATACTATTCGCTTTCGAGCTCGCTCACTTTTTAAAGCGACGGCAAAACAAAGCGAAGTTCTCAGATCGAAAGAAAGAGAAAGAGCTTTTCAGGCCAAGTGTAATTCTTGTAATTCTATTAGCTTCGGTCTAAGTAGTATGACACTTTTTGCAAAAACGTCTTAGGGAGCGTATTAAGTATTACGTAACGCAATTTTTAGGGGAGGTGGAGTCTCGTCAAACGTTACGTTGCGTTACAAGGGGGAGGGGTCTTTCTCAATACGTTACGTAGCATTCTGCCATACTTCGGTTATATAAAAAAGCTAAATTATTCGTGAATTACATATATTAAATAAATAATAATTTATAAGGACGAAAGGAAATCTTTATTCATTTATATTTTTAATTATTTGTTTCTGAGCATATATAAAATGTATTGCTGCCAAATTGAGCCAAGCCACACCGAATCGCGAATTCAGAATCATCGATATGAATTCGACATGAGTAAGTTGGTTATCATTATACACTGAGGAGTGCGAAATTCGATGAAGTACTTATTAATAATAGTTATTAAATCATGATTTAAACTAATGGCCTAAGGGCCTGTTTCTCAATGTCCGGTTAGCGTAACTATCCCAAGTTTAGTCAAAATTGAGTTTCTCAATGTGGCTTAGCGAGCGAAAAACTTAACTGATGCGTGAGTGCCGGCTAACATTAATGCTTCGTTAAAGGGCCGATATAAATATCGCTGAAAGTCATCGTTAGGCAAACACCTGACTCAAGCCGACACTTGCATTGTATTTATTTTAATATTATCCAAAATATTTTGACTTGACTCCACAAGAACATCAACTGCATGCTCCTCAGCAACCGAAACGTTTTTCCCACGTTGCCGTTTATATTTTTCAGCTGAGCTCAATAAAATTAATGTTTTATGCATTTATATGAATTTAACAGTCACAAAGCAAAACAAAATTCCATACCAAACAGCTGATTTCCTAGTAATGGGTTGGCAGCACCATTAGAGCGATAGTATCTGAACGAATAAGGTTAACTTTGCATTGAGAAAACCAAACCTAATTAAAATGAGCATTAAAGTTATGCCGAGATCAACTAATTGGCACTTTAACTGGAAATTGAGAAATCGGCCCTTAGTCCATTAGTTTATATCATGATTTAATAACTTTTATTAATAAGTGCTTCATGGAATTTCACACTGAGATAAACAATTTAAACGGAATTAATATTAAAGTGGTGTGATGTATTGGGGTATAATTTTCGACAATCGATTAAAAATTAAAGTTATGATGAATGGCAGCCCTATCATCTGGCGTATATAAATCGTACGCCGATAGTTTAAGATTGGCGGAAATCCCAAGTTTGTATTGTATTCGCTAGTGTTTATGCACAAGTACATAACTTTAAGTGGTTTTATTAAAGTGAGCTTATGTTGTTTATAATGGAATGACCACAAAAGAAGGAGAAATCATCAGCTGTTCTTGGCCTATAAAAGCTGTCATGCTGTCTTACGGGCGCAACAGTGTCAAAAAGACGCCACTGCAATTTGGAAATCGGCTAAAGAAAAACTAAAAAATAGTGAAAAGTTTATAGAACATATAGACGATGTTGTACGTGAGTTGAAGGTGAAGGCCACGAAGAAGAAAGCAACAATGCTTAGTTTTTCTACACGGGTAAGTATTACGTTCAAATGTAATAATGACATAAGTTTTATAATAAGTAATCCAAACCTGCTCAAAATTATTATATATTTCTAGCTACCTATGAAAACATCAAGCACGCCAGCAACAGTGAGGCCCAATGTTCCCTCGACTTCGCGTGCTCTTCAAAAAAATCAGGTGCTTCTGCTTGAATATGTTGTATATTAATTATGTTATTTTTTTATCGCATGTGTCAATAATACCTGTTCTTAATTTATTTTCTCTTGGTCTAAAGGATTCGGATGTTGTAGCTTCATCCACATGTTCATTTCTTACGGAATCGATTGTCGCAGTCGCTGGACACGAATGCACTGCCATCAAACGAAAGTTGACCGATACCCACGATAAGCAGAGTCAGAATACTCATGAGGAAACTGTGCAAGCACCGTCTACGGAATCACACACGAATTTAGACATCACTAAATATGTTGCAATCAAATCGGCTCAGGAAACTCATATGCAGAAAATTGGTCTAATGCAACAGAGAATAAATGTTCTTACTCATGCAAGGGAGACTGACATAGCCAAAGATGTTGGTCACGAAGAAATAAAAAAGCTACGCAAAGAGTTGCAAGAAGAAGAGAAATGTTTAATAAAAAAAAAGACTCTGCTAATCGTGCAAAAAAATTTCGAGCCAAAGAAAAACTGGAGAAAGCTGAACGTCATGGGAACAATCCTGCTGCAGCACAACCTCGAGCAGGCCCTGGACGGCCCCTTTTAGTTGACTCGCAACCTGCTCTCTAGAGACACTAATAAATATTGCCATTCATAACAGCGCTGCTGATGAACTCCGCCGAACAGAGATGATTAGGTGTTGTCTCACTCTGTCTGATCTGCATGATAGGCTTTTGTCAATGGGATTCCAAATTTCTAGAAGCGGCACTTATCTTAATTTACTCCCACGCGTTTCTAACACACAAGAGGAAAGAAGACACATACGTACCGTACCCGTTAAGTTGGCAAAACCACAAACCGATTTGCACAAAAAGAACGAGGACGGACAGTTTTGCACTGCCACAATCGGGTCGTTGGAATCTCTCGCGTCTCTTTTGGAACCGCAGCAAGTATTTATTCTATCACAAGACGATAAGGCACGCGTACCAATAGGTTTACCAGCAGTGAAAAGTCAGAGCTCTCTTTTAATGCATATGGAGTGCAGAATACTTTTACCTGATCATGACTAGGTCGTGGCAGAGCGGCACAAGCTTATCCCTTCGGTATACGCCGGCGTCAACGTGAAACCTAACAGTTTCGTTAAGGAAGAAACTGTTGGGTACAGCGGTCCGACACACATATTCATAAGGAGCGGGAAACACACATCCTCCACAGCGAACACTCCTGCTTATGACTCCGACCTGGACGCCCTGTTTATAGCGACTAATGCTCCTGGGCGGAGCGTTTATAACCGAGTTGAGCGTCGGATGGCTCCCCTCAGCAAAATACTAGCAGGCGTCATTCTGCCTCATGAACATTTTGGTTCTCATCTCAACGACAAAGGAATGACTTCGGATGATTTGGAAAATTTCAATTTTCAGCATGCTGGGGAAACACTTGCAGAAGTGTGGAGGGAAATGAAAATTGATAACTACGACGTTTCGGCGGAGTATAGACAGCCCGATGATATCATGCAGGATTCAGCAGAAGCAATCTGGCTTGGTATAGTTTTCACGTTCGTGTATCGCTATATTTTTTACAGATAATAAAATGCGCGGATGAATCCTGCTGTTCAACACCGAGAAGTGCTTTGAGATCTGTGTCTGCGGATACTTTCATGCCCAACTTTGCCCAATAATTCAAACCCCAAGCAAGCTCGTAATACCCAGTTTGCTAGACAAAGTTTTCGCCACTTCTTGTGAGGTTGTCCGCTGATCTGTTATCTCCTCTAGAAGGGTTTAAGCAGTTGCCTAACGATTTATTTTGTACATCTGTACAATTCGACCTAAATAATAGAGTATGTCCAACCTGTGGGATCTATTTCACGTCTTGCAAGAGTGTTCAAATGCACTATCGTTACATGCATGTCAAGACTGTCCCAGACCATTGTGAAATAAAAGTACGGCCACAGCGCCTTGCTGCCAGAAGGGCGAAGGAGCTTTTCTGCATTGTGCGTCGTTATGAAACATCGTCTTAGGTTGCTGACTGGACCGACGAAGACCAAGGTGATGCAAGTGGCTTAACAATTTCAGATGCGTCTTTGTCTGCACTCCAAATGGCAGTGATGAAAGAGTCTGAGTGGCTAGCAAACCGGTCGAAAGAGGAGCAGTAACTTATATAGAATTGTTTTCATAGATCTACTTGAATACTTGGTAAATATTATTTTTTAATTTTGTTAGGAATACGATTTTATTTCGAGTACATTTCAGTTAACTTTCTGTTTATAATTCAGTGCCAAAGGATAAAATAATAATTTCATTTTATTTTAAGAGTTTATTATTTAAAAAAAAGCTAAAATAGAAAAATGTGAAGCCAAAAATGTATTAAAAATAAACCAAAAACGCAGGTGCTGTGGATTTAAAATCTAAAAAAAAATTGTCACTTGAGTGTTACGTAACGCTTTATTGCTTGGGGGGATGGGGGCTAAGATTAACGTTACGGCGCGTTACAAGTGCGAGAGGGGGGTCAAAAATCTTCAAAAATTGCGTTACGTAATATTTGAACGCTCCCTTAAGACACCAAGTTTTTAAACCTTATTCGATTAGGTTAATATTCCAAATAAGTTACAATACAAAGCTAAATTAAAATCAAAAATTCTGTTCCAGAAAACGAGTATATAAACATAAAATTATCTCCACAATTCTTTTAAACAACAAAAAAGTTTTTGGGTCTTTACATTTATAAAACATGTATCCTCGTCAGCGGGCTCTACTTCATTGAATCAAAGTGGTTATTTGCAACGTTGAAAATAGTCATTAAATAGTTCTTAGTTGCCCAGATAGCCATAGAACGAATTCTGTCAAATTTTCTCATCAGTTTAATTCTACTTAAAATTATCTAAACTCAACAGGGGTTTTCACACGCAACGTTGTTATTCGTTATTCGTTATTCGTTAAAGTTCTACATGTTTGTTTTTGTAAATTTAACAAAATGCCGGCTTAACGAATAACACTTTAACGAGCTGACAACCCCGACAAATTACTTGTTATTCGGTAAAACACTAATCAGCTGTTTTTTGCTTTGTGTTTTGTCAGTTGTGTTGCAAATAATTGATTGAAAGTAGGTATTTTAACGATTAACAGCTGACGTAATAAACGAGTCTTCACAGTTGGCAACCTTTAACAAATTTAACGAATAACAAATAACGAATAACAACGTTGCGTGTGAAAACCCCTAATATATAATAAAACTATAGTCGGGGAAAGGTTTTAAATTTTGGAGCTTGATGCTTAAGCTACTTAGCTTAACCCTAACGAAATTCTCCATCCGCCAATCGCGGATTTGTATGAACCTCAAAAACCACAACAGGCAGGCCCGGCAAGCAATAAATCAAACGCACATACACACAAATACAAAAATGTTTTACCGTTATTGATTGTTGGTCAACATTTGGCTGGAACGTTGAGCGCAAGGGATAGCGAAACAGAATTTACCCTCGCGCTTGCTCACACTATTGCAGAACAAAGAAGGGGACAACCACCGGCACCCTGAGAGGCGAAAGCTCTAAAAGCTCTTGTAAGCAATTGCACAGTCTATATATTAGACTGTCTGTGGATATAGACCTAAGTAGGTAAGACGCCTAATAAAATCAAAATTCAATGCAGATTTAAGTACCCGTCATGACAACCAAAATCGCAGTCGTAGCGCTGCCTTTGGCTGGCGTTAGGCTATACATAAGGCTTGGCCCATAACCTTGAAAACAAGTTTAGAATGTTGTAGCTGGCAATCGTCGTGTTTATCAAAGGAACGAGCATGTGAATGTTTGTATATGTGAATGTATGTACGTTTATTTTAGATTAAACATACCTTTAAATCTTTAAAGAAAACAGTGTTTCTTGCCCAATCCACTTGTGAAAACAAATTCTGATCAAGCACTTTGCACATTAACTCAAAGAGATCCACTTCAACCTGATTGTACGTCTGTTTCTGCAGCAGCGCAAAAAGTTGGGTTTGCCATTCCCGATCATCAATCGATTGCACAAACTCGCGTATCATTGGTGAGACTCTGATTTAAGGAACAGCAATTTTTAAGAAACAAATTTTTTTGCAAACTTTCGTTATATGTTACTTACCTCAGTGGCTCAATAATTGCGTCAGCTGTGCTCGATGGATGTGTGCCAGAATCGAAACTTTAGTTTTGAGTAAAAAAAAGTATTAAGAAGGTAGCAATTTTGACGAAAGTATACTACAACTTATAAGAACTTTGCAGTCGGGCGTGAGTAACCGTGGCTCAAAAGGTTGTCCGTAATTTGTCTTTATTTTGGTTAATCTAGCTTCAAAATTGTGGGGATATACAATATTGAAATTATTAAGCGACCGACTGGGACTGTGGTTTGTATAGAACACCTGCAAATTGTTAATTGGTGCCATCCGATTATAGGTTAATGGACTATGTTTTATCAATTTACCAGCGCTCCCAGTAATTGTAAATTGACACTTTTTCCGACGCAGAGAAGTACCAAGCTTTTAGCTTACTATCAAATTTCTAGCCTTAAGGATGGTCGAAGAAACGCGCGTTCAAAAAGACAGACAAACGGACAAACAACATGGAGGAAATTGTACAAAACCAATACACTCTTTCGGTATCAGAGTATAAAAAAAATTCTTAGGTAAATACCACAATTTCGATTCGGCTGCGTTCTGTAGAGATCCAGTGCCGATTTCATGGCAACTGCTGCTGCTGTTGCTATTGCTGCTGTTTCCACTGCGTTGCAAGCTATCGGCGACGTTGTTACTGCCAGCACAGCCGCCGGCATTGGTCATTTCATCACCACCACCTACACTTCCGCTGCCTGAACGGATGCTAACGTTGTTGTTATTAGCGTTGCTATTGACGTTGCCTTGTAAGGAGCTACCAGTGCCATTGCCACTCAAACTGCCGGTATTCATCGGTGTGGCTATCACATTTGCATTAACTTGACCTAAGGCAATAGCAATGGGGCTGGGCGATGAGTCTGGCGATTGTGTGAGTGAGGATACCTATGAGTTATAAGGCATTCATCAATCAGTGTTTTGCTGCTTGATTGTCATCTTCGCGCTTACCTGAGGTATTTGAATTTCTTGCTTAATATTCATATTTGGATATGCTTGCTGATAGCCCGGCGAGAGCGGCGTCGGCTTCACGTCTGAGCCCATCGAGCTGCGAAGCGCCTGCAGTGCCAGTTGTCGCTGTCGCATTACTTGCAGCTTTCGCGCCCGATCTCTTTTGTACATGGGTCCAAACTTGTTGCGCCCGCCTCGCATCCGATCCGCACGGACCGCTTTAAATGAAGGGAAATCAGTAGGTTATACTATCTAACAGATATATTTTAAAACAAGTAGAAACGTTGCAGTCGGACGCATCCGACACATCCGTTAACAGTTATCTTACTCTAGCTCAAACACTTTGTAAGATACACGCACTACCGTTTTTAGCGAAGCGTTGGGGCGGTTTAGGTTGGCTAGGGCAGTATGAACGGGCGTGGCAAAGTTCTTAAGCATTTTTGAGAGCGTCGTCTTCACCTATCTTGGCACCAAATTTGATGGGTCTAGCTCAAAAACTGTAGAAGATATAGGAATTTTTGGTTTTAAACTGCGGGGGGCTGGGGGCGGAATGGGTGGGCGTGGCTCCAAAATATTTGATGCAGTTTTTTGAGTGTTGCTAATAGCTTTATTCTCCCCAAATTTGGTAGATCTAGCTGTAACGGCGTGTGAAATAGGTGGATTTATCGATTTTGAGATATCGAATTTATCGACTTGCCAGCCCCCCAGTTATCGTAGAACTCCAATCTTGACACTTTAATTTACTATGCAATATATAAAGACATTTGCAAAGTTTCCAGTCTCTAGCTTGAAGGGTGTGGAAAAAAAATGCGAACATACAGACGGACAGACACCATGACGGACATTGCACAAACCCAATATACTCTTTACCTTCGGTATCGAGTATAAAAAAAAAGAATAACAAGGGTGCCACAGAAACAGTAGTGGTTTGATATATATATTTGTGGCATTGCTGACCCTGACATTTAAAAATATGGATCAAACTAGGTAGCAGCATCAGATATCAGCGTTTTGAGAGCGAAATCAATCCGCTCAAAACCAGAGAGCGTTTTTGTCTGTCAGGTCAAAATGGAATTGAAGCGAATTTCATGCGGAAGCGTTTTCTGTGTTTGAAAAACGTGTCGAATTTACCAAATTCATTACATCAATATATTATAAGTATATATTTCTAAACATTTACTAATCCTTATGAACAGGCTAAGGCGCGGACGGGCATGTCCTACATTTTATTTAAGGTTTTCAGTAACTTAACTTTTAATTTTTGTAAATCTTATCCGTAGGAGACATATGTATACCTATATATAACTAAGATAGATAATGTACCAAGTTTGGGGTTCTAAAATCGACAAATCTATAAATTCGATATCTCCAAATCGATAAATCCACCTATTTCGCAATCCATATAGCTAGAACTACCAAATTTGGTGAGAAGATACCCACAAGCAACCCCCAAAAAAAACAGCGTTCACATCCACCTTCGCGCATTTATTCATTTATTTATTTATTTAGTATCAGCTATGAACAGCTAACATAAATAATTAAATTAAAATTCAAATACACAGGGGTGCAACAGAAAACGCTAGTGAAATTGACTTCCGCTGGTAGTCTTTCCGCCCAAAAAAATTCACGGTGCTGCAGAATACCAAATGATTTAATTTTTTAGTGTGGGCACCTACCTTTTTGAACTTGGCTGCTGAGGGTTGACACTGTTCCAGACTAAATAAGCCAAGTGTTTGTTTAGCATCTTTTTGAATTTCAACGATGCAGAATAAGTGGCTTTTAATAAATTTTGTGTTTTCATTAAATTGTTTGATTTATTTATATAGTAATTGACTATTTTAAGCTAATTAAAATACAAATAAGGCAATTCAATTTTTCCGCAACTCTAGCGGCAACTCTAGCAGCTATCTTCCAACTTTCTGGCAACCTTTTGTGATTGGCATCAATCAGCTGTTCAAAAATCATCACCAAATTGATTTAACTGAAATTGCACAAGAAGCCATTGGCGAGGCAATTGGCCTTCGGAGAGCTCCGGGGCCAGAAAATAGGAAAAGGACCAGGCAGTGAAGGCTTCTCAGATGTGCATCTAATCCCTTTTTGCAATCTGACGATACGGAGGTGGTTTGTTATGGCTCTGGCCATTTACCAGCAGATGCCGTTTTCAAGGCATTGCCACCTGGCAGAATTACAACTGCCCTCAAATGTTTTCACTAATTGCACAACATGTAAAAGAATTTTTAAATGCAACGCGTTTTATATTCAAAGAGCTATTTGTTTTAATGCTTAATCAAAAGAAAACCGAAGTTTAATTTATACTTTTTAAAAATACATTACTTCGAATTCTGTTAAAGATATGTGGCATTGCTGACCCTGACAAACTCAAAACTAGTAAGCGTTCTGGCCTGTGGCATCGTGAAAAAAATTGCAGTGAAATTCGGGCGGGAGCGTTTTCTGTGGCACCCCTGATAAAAATTTATTTAAATGTGAAAGAAAACTAAGGTAAAAAATTTAAAACGTTTCGTTAAAGTTTTGGGTAATTCAACTAGAAAACGAGTGGTCCAACATTTGTTGCGTGGATTGGGAAAACCCCAAAAAATCCCATAAGAGTAGAGTTAGCTTCGTGATTAGTGGTTACGATTAAATAAAGAACAAAGGATCAGTCGTTTTAATACTGGAATTTAGGTTTCCAAGGAGACAAGAGAATAAAGCGTATTAGGTAGACTAGTGATGAAAATTAATTTAAAGAAGTCTACTAGAAAAGAGGGGTCGGTTCCTGACCCATTTAAAGCTTCTCAGGGTTAACAGAAGAAATTTCTTCTGCACGTATTCAATTCTTTAGGATGAATCCCGTAGAGGAGACCACACACATTATACTCAAGGATGGGATGTTCAAGGGATGTATATAGCGTTTGAGTGGTGAAGGGATCATTAAACTCTTTTTACCATCGCTTGATGAAGCCAAGGACATTAATGGCCTTACTGGGCATGTTTAAATTTAATCTTTGCAACAACAATCAGAGCGGAATAAAATTTACTTTTAACATATTCACTAACATCATCCGATGAAGTATCGGATTCTTGACTAGACACGAAAGTACATTTATTTTGAAGCACAACAACAAGAGGCTTGTGGGCCCCAGGTGTACCTACATTAGAATTAATAGGCACGCATGCTGCCTATAAGAAAGGTTCAAGCATAGGATTGGCAGTAAAATTATTATTGGCTGGGTTAATGTTTGGGGTTCTGGCAGGCGAGTTTAATATCATCATTGGGCTAGCGATAGTACCCATTGGGGATGAATATTGGGGACCACAAGGGGTTTAGTGGGTTGCACAGGTGGAGCCCTGAGCAAATAACGATCCCAAATCTTTTTTCGCTGTGGAGATTCTGTCATTACCTTGCCATTTTTGAAATTACACTTTAGCTCTTTGAAAGATAAATGCAAGTTGTTTAATACAACACGCATAGCTTTGAAGCCTATGTAAGTCTGCCTAATGAATTGGGATATTTCTTTCACCACCTCGTTGCAGGGCTCACAGTACCATTTAACGCCTGTGTCAGCAAGAGTCCCCGATTTTGGCAGTAAAGCCAGCGCATTTCATGTAAATCAAGTTGTCGCACGACCTGCACAAAAAAAATCTTGGTTCAGTTTGCAATTTTTAATGCAGCAAATAAACTATCGACGACAAAAGCTATGCATTGCAAAAAAAAGGAGGGAGCAAATATGTATGAAAACGTTGATGCAATGAGCTCGAAATAACGGTGAATGTAAAAGGAGCACGTTAAGCATAAGAAAGCGTGAGCGCGTAGGCAGATTCAGCCGCAAGTACTTTGGGTTAGAGCGAACGAAAGCGGGGATACTATAACGCGAGAGCTAGAAAAATAGATGAAATTAAAGCAAAAACGCGTATATCTTCCGCACTTTTTGAGCTTGAGCCATCACATTTTGTAAAAAATTGCTGCTATCCCACAATCACTTGTTTATGAACATATTTGTATCTCCTACAGTTTTAGAACTAGATATTCCAAAAACGTTATCAAAAATTTGTACGTCATGTCCACCCATACAACCAGCTTTTTTAAATCGGAAATCCTTGTTTGTTCTACAGTTTTCAAGTCGAGTCAACAGATTTGGTAAAAAGATATCCAGAGACATTCTAAAGAGACCTGCATCAACACTTTGGATGCCACGCCAAATTCTGCCGCCGCTTGCCATCGTTTTTTTTTTTTACAACGAAACTGTGTATATTACTCCACAGCTTTTGAGCAAGACTCTTCGAATATTTTACGAATATAACTATAATCCAACCATCTATATAAATATATAAATGAATGTCTGGATGCATTTGCGTTATAGAACCGTTAACTATGGATTTGATCATGTGATGATCTTAAGTAAAGTGGCTGTGCATGAGCCAGTTTCCTGGCTTTTTCCGAGTTGGTGCGACCAATTTTTGCCATGACTTTTGTGCATTTCATAGTGAGTTGAATAAAATAATATATGTAGTAGAATCCGGTTATAACGACTTTCAAGGGGCCGACGATTTTACGTCGTTAAACCCGGAAGACTCTTTAACCGAAGTGATCAAAAAAAATTTTTTTTTTTTATTTTATTGTTGCCTTGTTCCTAATACGTTTTAAAACAATACAAATTAATTTTTTAACCAAAACAAAAAATTTAATTCAATAACATTTTTCATAATAGCTCGTATACATATACATTGCATTCCACTTCGACTATCTCAGCAGATTTGCTAAGGCGACAGCTAAAACTAAGAGAGAATAGTGTAAGAACCTTCGTGTCGCTGCTACCACAGACAGTCTAAGATATAGACTGTGCAATTGCTAACAAAAGCTTTTAGAGCTTTCGCCTCTCAGGGTGCCGGTGGTAGTCCCCTTCTTTGTTTTGCACTAGTGTGAGCAAGCGCGAGAGCAGATTTTTGTTTCGCTATTCCTTACGCTCATCGTTTGAGCCAAATGTTGACCAACAACCAATAACGGTAAAACGTTTTTTGTATTTGGGTGTGTGTGCGTTTGATTTATTGCTTGCCGGGCCTGCCTGACGACCTTTTTGATATTTTTCATATTTTCCCTTTTTCTGCCTGGGCGGCAAACGACATCGACACAAATGCACTACTGAACGACTAAATACACTTTCGAAATTTGTGTGCAATTTTGCATAGCTTTATGGAAGTTCAGTTGGCAAAATTGTTGGCTAGTGTAATAAAACTAAAAACATGTAAGAGTATTATTGACCACCATTTGAATACTGATATTTGGCTGAGTGTGTTCATATATGCATATGCTGCACATTCAAATGTGTGCGTAGCAATTGTATATCATGTCTTAAACCGTCTCAACTATTATGATTTGACAATATCCGGTTGAACTGTGAAAAATCTACATCCAGTAAAGCCCTATTTACATTGGCGCGAGGCCGCGAGGCGATGTTCGAACGCGAGTGTCGCAAACATTTTCATTACATGAGAGTCAATGTGTTTGTTTACAATGGCGCTAGATGTCGCGCGTCCCTCGCTTTCAATTTCGAAAATATGAAAAAACCTCGCGTTGGCGAAGCGTGAAAAACAGCTGATCAGCTGCAGTGCGTAGCACAATACAAAAGTTAAATTGCGAGCAAATTGAATCTCTTATTATGATAATAAGAGAAAAGGTATTCTATATGATAAAAGGGAAAGGTTATACCGAAATAATGATGCCAAATAATAAAAAAAACACGCCTCGCGTCAATGTAAATAGACATGCGATATTTTGCAGCGAGTGTCCACGCTATCGAATTCGAACGCAAGTCTTGCCTCGCGTCTCGCGCTAATGTAAATAGGACTTAAAGCCAGTTACTCGCGAGTGGATATAAAAATTAATTTCAAATATTGTCGAAACCACATTTTTTCACTGTCAATGTTAAAATTTAAATTCGTGTGTCAAAGGTCGGTTTAATTAGATTGGATACATTGTGAGATTCGGATTGCTGATTGGCATCTTAACGCATTTTTCACGTCGTAACTGTAAAATTAAGGAGCCAAAGCGAAAACAGATTTGCTGGGCATGCCACCGCACGTTCTTACATTGGAAATTGGCGCACCATCATTTTTCGAAACAAAAATCCACCACGACTTTGCAAGGATATCAGCAGAGAGACAATCGTTGCAAAAGTGTGGATTAAATTAAAAGAATCAATGCTTCTCACATGGGCAGCACTATCAAACCTTTCGATTTATTCGCGTATGCACAGATGAAAAACAAGAAATATTGTGTATCCCACAGCACTTTAAAAAATATTGAAATATAATAAATTGAAACGATGCGCTGCAGTCACAGTTGAACAAAATCAATAAAATAACTGAAAATTAAATGTTTCTTTTTAATTTGGTTAAATTTGTGGCGTGCAGGGTACTGATAGTAATGATTTTCATAGGTTTGGATATTTTTAAATACTAGAAAGACCGGCGAACTTTGTTTCGCCTTAAAACAGACTTTTTATTTAATCAAGGTCAATTTTTTATTTATATAATTTGTACATGTAATGCCACACCCACCCGATTGGCTAGTGCGCTTCCCGAATCCTCGCCGCCCATTGTGTAGATTTCTGAAAATTAGCCAAATTTATTTCTATAGCTCCGAACCGGAGAACTGCAATGAGTGAGCTCGAGTTTGTTCGAACAACCTAGTCGAACAAAATGTTCAATCGAGCTCGAGACTCGTTGAAAACGAGACGCTCTCGATCGAGCCTCAGGACAAGTCATGATTAAATAACATAAGGTCCCGTCGGCAGTCGAAGTTTAACGAAGTATACACTTATTTCAGAGCACGTTTGCTTGTTGACGAGAAAGGTTTTGTGCGGACGAATTTATTTTCTTGTTCATTAACCCTTAAGCGTGCACTAATATGAAGTAATGCGAATTTTGCTGTAAAATTGTGACGGGAGTGAGTTTTACACAAGAAAATTTTAAAATAACAAAAATTTCAAAGAAAAATTAATAATCGCAGCACAAAATGTAGAGCTGGATGGATTTGTAATATCTTTTTATTTTAAAATAATAAAATTTTTTCAAGTAAAATACTAGAACAAAAAAAAAACATGAGTGTTAGAACTCACGAGCGATGTGTTAACGACTGTTTTTACCTGTGTGATTGCTATATATTAGCATAAAAAAGAAAAGAATAGTTTATTGAATTTAGTTATTTTTGCAATAAATAGAATTCTTGGATATGAACGATAGCTTGCCTGCTTTACGTATTCCATGACCTTTTGATAATTGTCCTACCCCACAAAAAACATGAGCTAAAAACTAGGCTTCTGCAAACACTTGTCCACAAAACTATTTTTCTTTCCCCATAATTGCGCTTGAGAAAGAAAACAAGATTGTGTCTTCCAAGGCAGTCAAATATCAGTTTTCTATTGCTGATCATACATACTCTTCCCAATTTTTACCCTATGACTTTTTATAACAATCCTTGCAATACATTTATGCAAAGATGCACACAATTTACGAAAGTGTATTTAGTAGTTCATTCGTACATATTTAAATGTAAGCGCGCGTTTGCCGCTCACACAGAAAAAGGAAATATATGAAAAATAACAAAAACATCGATAAGCAGGCGCAGCAAGAAATATATGTATGTTTCAAACGCACTTGCATACAATATTTACCAACAACATTATACCATTCTTGCTGTCCGCTGACTCTCCTTTAATTGACGGGCCGCTGAACGCAAAGGGTAACTGAACAAAACAACAACGTGCTGGCTTGTCGTAGCTGAGACGCACAAATTGCACAAAGAAAAAATACCCCCTGAACAAAAATTCAATGAATGTCAATGAAAACTCTAATATATGATTTTAATATATATATTGTTTATGCTAGAATATAAACAATAAACAATTCTAGAATATAAACAAACATGTAGAATTGAAATTATATTTAAGAATCTCATGTTTTGCTATTCAATTGCACAAAGTTAATATTAAGTTTATACTACCCTTCCAACTTGGACTGTATCAAGCAGACTGAGGCAAAACTCTAAAATTTGTATTTTGCAGTTATTCTCTGCCGCTACACCAATACAATCATACTCAGATGAATATGTATATGAAATTTTTCAGTCGGTTCACGACAGCACTCTGAATTTGTTCGTAGGTTGAAACCAGCGCAGCACGGCACGCTTCATTGTTTGCATGTATTCAACTGGCAGAAATAGATACCCGTGCCTATAGATGTTAACACATCAAAAACTTGTTGTAAGAACCAAAAACAACGTTTAACTGGTAATTTCAAATTATTAAAAATTAAACTTTAAAATAATGTCTGTCTGTCTATGTTATTTCATCATGAGACAAATAAAGTGTTCGAACTCGTCGGCACTCGCAGCACACTTGATAATTTGGCACCCGAGCCGGTTGTACTCGAGTGTCTGCTCGTCATCATTTTAGTGGTGAGAGTTTTTCGTGCTTGTATCGTTACAACAATTTTTTCTTAAATTTAATCGTTATTTTAATTTTTTATACCCTGAACCCATAAAAAAATAAAAAAATGGGTAAAATAGGGTTTAATGGATTTGTACAAAAGTATGTAACAGGCAGAAGGAAGCATATCCGACCCCATAAAGTATATATACTCTTGAACAGCATCAATAGCTGAGTCGATATGGCCATTTCCGTCTATCTGTCTGTCCGTCTGAATGAACGCGTAGATCTCAGAGTCTACAAAAGCGTGAGACTTCAGATTTTGAATATAAGTTTTTCTATACCATGAGCAGAACAATTTTGTTTGAAATTATCGATAACTATTCTGGTTTCCGATATACACATGGAATCGATTACAAAAAATATCGAATTTGGTAAATAAAAATATGGGGGTTGAAATAATGGGTAACTATAGAACTTTTCTCAAAATATCGTCCAAATCGGCTAAGAAACACCGGAGATATCGTAAAGTTAAGTTAGTTTTAAGTGTTGTTTTAAATCACACTGAACCCAAAAAAAAAAAAGTTTTGTTTAAATCAGTGGTGGACGGACGTTGACGTCCGCAGCCTCTGCCGCAGCCAACCGCACAAAATCACACGTACGATAAAAGCATTGGAAGCTATTTATAGAACTCGAATGTTCGGCCGTCGCGACGCGTCGTCGGTGCCAAGGCATACTTTTGCTTTAAATAAGATATCTTTTTTATATTTTTAATTTTAATACACTTTTTAGTTTAATATTGCTTTATAATAATTTAATGTTAATATAAATTTTAATTTTTGTTATTAAAAACTATTTAATTAATATAATCGAAAGCTTTTCACTCAAAAATTTATTTAGTTAAATATTTTTACGAAACTACAAAATTTCATAGGCTGCATACAACCAAAACACTTTTTATACCTAACTCTGTCGCACTAACAAAACAACCCCTTAACAGGCTCAAGAGAGTAAAATAAAGAGAGCAACTTGACTGTCTCCCTCGCACTCACGTGCTCATATCAGTTGGTACTGGCTCTCTCGGATGACACTACCCATGATACAATTAAGTAGGTCATCCGAGAGAGCCAGTACTGAAATAAGATTTATATTAACATTTAATTATTATAAAGCAAAATTAAACTAAAAAGTGTATTAAAATTAAAAATATAAAAAAGATATCTTATTTAAAGCAAAATTTTTAATAATTTGCGATGCATCATAAGATTTTGTTTCTGTTTTTAAAAATCTAATCTAAAAAAAAACACATGAACAAACATAACAAACAGAACAAAATTCGTCCGCACGGACGTCTTACCACAACGACAAGCACTTTGCGACTGTCGATTGGTACCAAAATTATGAGAGCGCTCTCTCGACTAACACTACCTACTTAATTGTATCATGATTGTATCATGACACTACCCAAGGCATACTTAACAAGGTAGCCGCACTTACCGCTCACAACTTCTTATTTAAGTGTCAGAATGACAGAAGAGAGCGAGAGAGAGAGGCGCCATTGCAACAACACGTAAAGTCTGTAGCAAGGCATACTTAACAAGGTAGCCGCACTTACCGCTCACAACTTCTTATTTAAGTGTCAGAATGACAGAAGAGAGCGAGAGAGAGAGTTGCCATTGCAACAACACGTAAAGTCTGTAGCACAAGAAGTTTTACACGAAAAAATCGTCCGCGGAGATGCGTCGCTCACAACTGCTGCTAACAGACTGACAATTTAAGAAGTGAAAAGAGGGCGAGAGAGCGAGTTACGCCACCTTCTTAAGTATGCCTTGGTCTGTAGCATGATACAATTAATAATTGTATCATGGTCTGTAGCAAGGCATACTTAACAAGGTAGCCGCACTTACCGCTCACAACTTCTTATTTAAGTGTCAGAATGACAGAAGAGAGCGAGAGAGAGAGGCGCCATTGCAACAACACGTAAAGTCTGTAGCACAAGAAGTTTTACACGAAAAAATCGTCCGCGGAGATGCGTCGCTCACAACTGCTGCTAACAGACTGACAATTTAAGAAGTGAAAAGAGGGCGAGAGAGCGAGTTACGCCACCTTCTTAAGTATGCCTTGGTCTGTAGCACAAGAAGTTTTACACGAAAAAATCGTCCGCGGAGATGCGTCGCTCACAACTGCTGCTAACAGACTGACAATTTAAGAAGTGAAAAGAGGGCGAGAGAGCGAGTTACGCCACCTTCTTAAGTATGCCTTGACACTACCTACTTAATTGTATCATGGTGCGAAGCATGGTTGAATTCAGTGTTGCCAGGTATTGAGCGCCCGCATAAGCTAGATTCTATGAAAAAATAAGCTAAAATAAGCTAAATATATGCTAAAAAACAAGCTATATCCAGATTCATGAAAAACAAACAAATTATTAGATATTGTAGGAGGTGTAAATATTCGATGAAATATCAATGATTTATTTAATTCGCTTTGATTCGAATCTCGTTTACACATATGCGTACGTTTGGCATCAGGGTAACCGGAAAAGAGAGCGAGTCACCATTAGTGTGGCGGAACCACACTCTTTTCGATAATGCTTAACACGAACATCGATATCTTAAATACTAGCTTACGATATATCGGTATATACTAACATTACATAGACAATCGATAGGACAATAAATAAATACTTTACAATATTTATTTACATTACTTTACAATATTTATTTAAATTAAGTCAGTCAACAAATCATCCAACTCTGAATTTTCAGATTCATTAACGTATTTCTCATATTTTTAATTTGGCTTAAATATTTTTAAGGAAAGTTGTAGGTGTGGCAACATTTCCCACTTCTGCGCAACCCTTGTCTAATTGTGATTTCAAATCATCAATATAAGATATATTAAAATATTCAAATATTTTTATAAATTCAAATATGTTTTTTCGGGCGTGCACCATATGTGTCTACAGAAAAAATGTTGGTTGTTGATTGCCATGCATCGCGGAATAATTGCTTATAAATAATTTTGGGCAATTTTGTTAACCTTCTTCATCACTACACTTCCAAATTGAATAAAATCGCGCATGCATCACCCGACATATCGATGACACTATTGATTAGAATACCAATTCACGATCATATTGAGTTCACGTTACAATCGGCAGTAAAAAAACAAGCTCCGATATTTGTATGCTGTAAAACACTTTAAATATGTAAAATATTTCATTGAATTCACGAAAATAAATTAATGCTAGAATATGCTATATCAACTTAGAAAAATGCTAGATTTAAGGCTATAAGCTATTTGCGAATTTTATAAGCTATTCCATTTTCAAATATGCTAGATCTAGCTTGAAATAAGCTAATATGGCAACTATGATGGTTTCTCCATCGGTGGCATTACTCGCTCTCTTTTCACTTCTTAGGGCCGGTTTCTCAATGTCCAGTTAAAGTGCCAATAAGCTAATCTCAGCATGGTTGAATTATACATGGTTAAAGGCCCAACCAAACGTTGATTTCTTTCTTAAAGACTCGCGGCACGCAAAGTTTGAACATATGATACGCCGAGTATCGACCCAAACGATGCTTACGCAAGAGTTCGTTGAGTTATTTTTTTAACGAATGCTGTTAAGACTGAATGCATGGTTTGACTGGAGTGAAAACATGCATGAATGCTGAGCAATACAGAGTTGTCGCTGACTTTTTATTCTATGGAAATTATTTAACAAAATTGTTATATCATCGTTTTATTGTTTATAAACACATTGATATAATGCTTTAGATCTATAAAAATATCTATAATATGTTTTAACATGGTATTACATTAATTGTTAACATTTATTTTCAATGGCATAAACAAAGAGCACATGGCAACAATGTTCCACCGCTAATGCCATATGGTTTGTTTACATTGCAATATAAGAAGAAGAGACAAAGCACTTAAGCAACGTATGGCTATGCCGATGATTCTCAATGCGTAAGCAAACTTTTCGTTCAGTCTTGCAACGAGTCTTTAAGAAAGAAATCAACGTTTGGGTGGGCCTTAAGTCGTGAGAGCATGCTCGCTCAATTTTTAGGAGCCTGTTGTTAGTCGCAAAGCAGCTGTCAACGTGATAAGTTGTGAGTGCGGACGAATTTTTCGTGGAATTTTAAGGTAACGTTACTTTTTTAGAACTATGTTTATATGTTTTATACGTTTATACATGTTTCATGTCATTTTATTTCATTTACATAATCAGTTTAAATTGTTGTTTACACATGTAGCCAAAAACACAGAACGCTCTGAAATTAGAACCTCTGTTGAAAAATGTAAACAAAATCACACATCGTTCTATCTCTTTTTTGCTCACTAAAACAAGACGATGAAGCAATATCGAGAAAGCAATTATGCTATCTCTCTTGCACTCACATGGTCTTATCAACAGGCTCCTTCTGCCGCGCATGACTTAACCTTGTATCAGTGTTGCCAGATTAGCTTATTTCAGGCTAGATCTAGCATATTTGAAAATGGAATAGCTTATAAAATTAGCAAATAGCTTATAGCCTGAAATCTAGCATTTTTCTAAGTTGATATAGCATATTCTGGCATTAATTTATTTTCGTGACTTCAAGGAAATATTTTACATATTTAAAGTGTTTTACCGCATACAAATATCGGAGCTTGTTCATTTACTGCCGATTGTAACGTTAACCTAATCAATATGATCGTGAATTGGTATTCTAATCGATAGTGTCATCCATATGTCGGGTGATGCATGCGCGATTTTATTTAAAGGCCCAACCAAACGTTGATTTCTTTCTTAAAGACTCGCGGCACGCAAAGTTTGAACATATGATACGCCGAGTATCGACCCAAACGATGCTTACGCAAGAGTTCGTTGAGTTATTTTTTTAACGAATGCTGTTAAGACTGAATGCATGGTTTGACTGAAGTGAAAACATGCATGAATGCTGAGCAATACAGAGTTGTCGCTGATTTTTTATTCTATGGAAATTATTTAACAAAATTGTTCTATCATCATTTTATTGTTTATAAACACATTGATATAATGCTTTAGATCTATAAAAATATCTATAATATGTTTTTAACATGGTATTACATTAATTGCTAACATTTATTTTCAATGGCATAAACAAAGAGCACATGGCAACAATGTTCCACCGTTAATGCCATATGGTTTGTTTACATTGCAATATAAGAAGAAGAGACAAAGCACTTAAGCAACGTATGGCTATGCCGATGATTCTCAATGTGTAAGCAAACTTTTCGTTCAGTCTTGCAACGAGTCTTTAAGAAAGAAATCAACGTTTGGGTGGGCCTTAATTTGGAAGTGTGTTATGAACCGGCCTTTGATTTCCAACACTGTATCGATAGCCGCTAGCAAATCGGTGACCCAGGGATGGATACGACCTCGATACAGTGTGGACCGGTGTAACAAAAATTTATATTTTTACAAAAAAACTAACAAAAATCAGACTAGCAGCGATAATTCATATGCTTTCACTGCCGTGGTCAAATGCGGAAGTGGAGCGCGTTTTTAGCCAAACAAATATCGTAAAAACTAAATTGCGAAATAAAATGCAATTGAAAACTTTAACACAATATTATCCATAAGGTTTGTTTTTCAAAATCCGAATTATTAATTTTTATAATTATATTATTTTTATTTTCGCAGATACGGGCTGCGCAGAAGTGGGGAATGTTGCCACACCTACAACTTGCCCGAAAAATATTTAAGCCAAATTCAAACAAATAAGAAATACGTTAATGAATCTGAAAATTCAGAGTTGGATGATTTGTTTACTGACTTAATTTAAATAAAAATCTAATTATTTGTGTGTTTTTCATGAATTTGGATATAGCTTGTTTTTTAGCATATATTTAGCTTATTTTAGCTTTTTTTTCATAGAATCTAGCTTATGCTCAATACCTGGCAACACTGCCTTGTATAATTCAACCACGGTGCGAAGCATGATACAACTACACAAGGTAGTCCACTCGGCAAAATCGTAGTCCCTTGATATAAGTGCGAGTGAAAGAGCGTTAACTAGTGAGTGTGAGTGAAACGGCTACAAAGTGCGTCATTTAACCCGCACATGGGGCAAAAAGTTTCCTTAGTTATGTCAAGAAATGAAGTGTTTATAATTTTATTTTTATTAGTTTTGAATTGGACATTATTCTTTATTTTTGTTGTTGTTCTTTTGTTCAAGCTCTTAATTCTAAAAAATATGCGTATTTTAAAATAAATACAATACATTTTTGAGCTCTCAATAAGGCTACAGCCCAGAGACTGCTCCCACAAAGTTCTCTTCGCAATGCATTTTGGAACATGCAAAAGCTTTACGCCTAGCACGTGCCTGCGACAAAAACGGCAATAAGACATTTTTTAACTGGGCGCTTAAGGGTTAAAGCTCTGACAAAAAAACGTCCGCACACAACCTTTCAGTTCGACAAGCGGGCACGCACTGAAAATAGGGGACCAAAAACCGACCGACTTCGGCAGCCGAGTGGACTACCTTGTGTAATTGTATCATGGTGCGAAGCTACGCTTTCTTCTGTCACCAGTCCTATGTACGAACGAATTAACTGTTTTTTGTTTATTTTAACTTTAATTATTTCCTTTCTGGGTTGTGTTATGTTTTCTGAACAAGTGGACTCCTCATCTTGATAATCTATTTTTATCTTGTGCACTCCAATAATATGTTTCTTTAAATTAAATGTTCGATCTTTCTTTAAAGACCGATTACATGATTTGCACTGCACATACGTTGACCCATTGTCTTCAAAATATTTAAAAATATTAAATGTGCTTTTTCTCGAAGCCATGCTTACGCATAAGATCTACTAACAATACTGCGCTTTTAAAAAAATTCAATAAGTGCATGTCTACCAAAACAATATATAACGGTAATATCAGGAATGCCGAAAAATACAGAGCTGCTATGAGAGCAACTACAGAAATGCTATGGGAGCAAAAACGAAAAAGATCGCATATGCTCTCTCGCAGTAGCACGAAAACTATTTTCGTTCGCTCTGCTCTCATTTCGCTATCTATGCTTGTGCTATTGCTACAACTACAAACAGTGCGTCGCACATTTTTTGCTATTGCTATTGCTCTGTACTCCGAGGTTCTCTGCTATAGAGCAGAGCAGTAGAGCAAGCGTTATGTTTTTGTGCTCTCTGCTATGCTACAGAGCTGATCGAAATCGGAGCAGTAGCGGCAGCAGAGCAAAACTATTATGGAAATTGCTGCTATGTAGCAGCAAATTCAAACGCTGGTGCGAAGCATGTTATATTTTTTTTTTAGTTGATGGCGAACACTTGAGAGGCAAACACCACGCAGCGCATTATACAAATTATCATTTTTTACAGTGGCGCTTAAAAATGTTCATGCTTACATGGGAGAATGAGTTTTTCTTTATAGAAAATGAGTATGGCAGAGCACAATGCTTGATATGCAATTTTATTGTATGCCGCAATGCTACATTTTATTTAAGACGGCATTATTCAATTTGCCACGAGGTTTATAAAATTTATTCAGGAGATCAAAGAAATGTATATCTTTTGGAATTAAAAGCTGAATACTTTCTGCGTTTCATTGATGTTCATAACATTGATAGTAATATTATACACAATGATATTCATAATGATAATAATAATGATGATTATGATAATGATGTAAATGATGATAATGATAAAGATGCTTATGATATAAACGATGATAAGCAGGTTAACTCTTCTTGCAAAAAAGCATCCTATATACATTAATCTCAAGAACAACGTAAACGTATAATACTTAAAAAACACAATGAACGTTAACTTGCAGCGTACACTGTGCTGAGCACACTTCGTTTTTTCGTCGCAGCGCACGCAAGTTGTGCTTGTATGCATGTGAAAATTGTGACGGTATGTGTGTGTGCCCATCACTGGTTTAAATTAATCATTATTTGAAGCATAATTTTAGGGCGCAAGGAGTAAAATATTTAATGCAACTGGGTTCAGGGAATCTTCTAGCCAGGCTAACATGTACAAGCTGCTGTTTATGCACACGTCATACTTGCATGTCGTTGTCATGAGCTAACTCGAACTCAGTCCGTTTGTTGCATGGTGAAACAATATAAAGGTGTTCTATTCCGCTGTGGCGAAGTACTTATTCTACGATGAGAGCAGTGAGCAAGAGAGAAATAAGAAAGAGACAGCTATGACTTCATATACCACGCTGCAGCAAATGAATAGAATGAATTATTTTAATAATTTTTTATTTATCAATATGATACTAAAACTAAAGTAATATTTTTAAATACTACATATACAACAATATTGTTTCGTCATTTTGTAATATTAATTTAACGGATTTCCTTAACACAACTACTCACTTTAAAGTGTCAATGCATACTGACAAAAACTAAGTACGGCCAAAGAGAGGAGGAATTCGGAATAGAACACCTTTATATTGTTTCACCATGGTTTGTTGCATGATACAATTATTATGGTAGTGTCATGCGAGCAACGCTCTCTTTTTTTCTGGTACCAATCGACAGTCGCAAAATGCTTGTCGTTGTGGTAAGACGTCCGTGCGGACGAATTTCGTTCTGTTTGTTATGTTTGTTCATTTGTTTTTTTTAGTTTAGATTTTTACTTGTGCCGTTTACATTGCCCAACGAAGTAAAAAATTTTATTTTAAGATAAGAATACATTTCAACCTTAATACTAAATTAAAAATACAAAAACAAAAAATAATTAAAAATAAAAAACTATTAAAAATACTACTTTAAAATAATAATAATAAATGTTTTTTATTTGAATATGAATATTTATTTTAATTTAAATGTCACAACAAAGCAACCAAAATGTATCGGCCGTATACATACAAAAAAACATTTTCTATACCTTACTTTATCGCACTTGCAAAACAGCCCTTTAACAGACTCAAGAGATTAAAATAAAGAGAGCTTCATGGCTGCCTCCCTCGCACTCACATGTTCAAATCAGTTGGTACTTGGTTGCTCGCATGACACTACCATAATAATTGTATCATGGTACTGGCTTGCTCGCATGACACTACCATATTAGTTGTATCATGGGTGAGTGAAACAATTGTTCGCTCAGAGTTCGTGTTTGAAACGAGTGTCGAACGCTCAACACTCTCACTCGAGTGTGATCGAAAATTCGACACTCGTTGCATTTCTCTGGTCTGGACCTGTGCCGATAAGCAAACCGTTCCAAACCAAATGGTTCCGGTGGTGTTTCAATTTCAGGTAGTTGCTGGCGCGCAACACATCCCGGGTAATTCATTTCCGAAATTCAATGCATGAAAATACGGGCATGTTTTGTCTGTAGCACCAATTACCATTTTTAATGCAATGGAATGCTAGACGCAGAAATGTTATGCTACAAATGCTCGATGCGCCCGTTGGCTTTGTTGGTTGTTTTGCATCTTTTGACAGTAAAACGGTGTGATTGTCGTTGTTCCGCTAGTGTTTCGTGTAATTGTTCTCGACGCGATTGCGCCATTCTCGCACGCGCACCTCTATTTTTATACTCGATACCGAAGGTAAAGAGTATATTGGGTTTGTGTAATGTCCGTCATGGTGTCTGTCCGTCAGAGACTTGAAACTTTGCAAATGTCTTTATCTATGGCATAGTAAATTAAAGTGTTAAGATTGGAGTTCTACGATAACTAGGGGTCTGGCAAATCGATAAATTCGATAACTCAAAATCGTTAGCCCAACTATTTCTCACGCCCTTACAGCTAGAACTACCAAATTTGGGGAAAAGATAGCTACTAAAAACCCCCAAAAAAATGGATTAAAAATTTTTAAGCCACGCCCACCCATTCCGCCCCCAGCACAACCGCAGTTTAAAGCCAAAAATGCCTATATCTTCTACAGTTTTTGAGCTAGAGCCACCAAATTAGGTGCCAAGATAGGTGTTGACGACCCCCAACCAACCCCCACGCCTATCCATTCTGCCTTAGCCACCCCCAACCGCCCTAACGCTTCGCTAAAAAAAGTAATGTGTAAAATTGTTTGAGTTAGAGTCATTAAATTTGATAAGAAGATAATTGGTAACGACCCCCAAAAAACCATACTGCTCCCAGCCCCCCTTCCACCATATTCTACTAACTTTGAGCCAGAGTCACCAAATTTGGAAGGATGATAGCTGATGACATCATGCACAGATCTGCAGCAAAAGCTTTGATGCCAAATGGGGATTGAAATAATGGGTAACGAAAGAACTTTTCTCAAAATTTCGTCCAAATCGGCTAAGAAACTCTGGAGATATCGTAAAGCTAAGTCAGTTATTAGTTTTGTATAAATTGAATATTATTTGAAGCATACTTTAAGGTCGCAAGGAGTAAAATATTTATTGCAACTGGTTTCAGGGTATCTTCTAGTCGGGCTCTCCCGACTAAAGCCTTACTTGTTTATTCTAAAGTTGTTATTATCATCCTTCATAAAATTCGATTTTTCGTTTACTCTTTTTGAATGACTTCATGTGTCTTTTCGTTGTCTTTTTTTCAAAACTTTATCACCTACTCTTAATGGACGGAAATTTTATGTGTACACGTTATAGTATTACGTTTTGTTGGACTTTTCATTTTACCAAAAAACAATTAACATGGGGTAAGGTTTAAGCTTGCTACAGGGTTCGAATTGTACTCGGTACTGATAGTTGGTTGCTTCGAGACTTTTGAAAATCTTTTTTGCACTTGCCACTCCTTCCTGTTAGTCCGATTCTCCGAAGATATCTTGGATCTTAAAACTGCAGCTCTTCATTACATTTATCGGCCAAGGTGCTGAACATGAATGAGTTGGAAAGACTAACTTTTCGCAATTTTAGTGGTCACATTCAACCAAAAATTTAAAGATATCAAAATGGATCCTTACTCATGCGAAAATGATTCTGTTCTGTTTGATAGCACAGCCAAAACCATTTTTTAGATGCATCAGTTTGAATGACAACGGGCTTTATATTGTCGTTCACTGCAAGGACTGCATTAATCGCGTTGGATATACTAGGTCGCCAATTCAGAGCTGTTCTCATCCAGTTCCATTGCCAGTCTAGGACTGTAATAACTTTTCAATTGTACCATTAAGTCGTCTATATTCGGTTGTTTGTTTACGTAAACAACCAAACCGAAATCAGCACAAACAGAATCATAACTGTCTTAATTTGTAATCTCTTTGAACATGCTAAGCGCAGCATAAGAGCAATTTTTTTGCATCATCAGTTAAGAAAATTGATCGCTTGATTGGCAGCTTGCAAAGTCCGTAAATAATCGCTTGCATTTTTATACAAAATCTTCTCTGGTGTTAGGTCAGTTTCAGACCGGCTCGATATATACATACATAGATGTTTAATAAGGTTTACCGCTACACAAGATTTATGAGATATTAAATCTTCATCTTTTGTGTCAACAACCTCATATTCAATACATTTGCTCTTCTCGGAATTTAAATCATTGATATTTACTTAAGCTTTGTTGAAATCAAAAATAAGAGGATTAACTTTTTTAACTTCTAGTCTCAAGTTTGTAGCTATATTAATAAAAACACAGTTAACATCCGCGTCTGTATCCACCTAACAATTTTTTCTTTGATTATACTCGATAGTATCGAGTCGATACCGAAGGTCTGTCTTTAGGAACGCAAATTTTTTCGATACCCGTTAAGCAAAACTTGAAACTTTGCAAATATTATTTTTCTATGGGTGGAACTCATAAAGTGCAAAGATTAGGTTTCTACGCATTCTCGGAGGCTGGAAATCAAACAATCCGATAACTTAAAATCGATAAGTTCGCGCGGCAACAGTTACCGAATTTGGTAAGAGATTGCTTCTAGTGTGCCTCAGAAAATAATAGTTCCACCCCAAGCCCCCCGCATTTTGACATCAAAAACGCCTACATCTTCCATAGTTTTTGAGCTACGGTCATCAAATGTGGTGCCAAGATAGGTGTGAACTCAATACTTTGGATGCCACGCCAAAGCATACCGCCGCCAGTCCCCTGACTCCTATAACCAGTATTCGTGTATCTTTCACAGTTTTTGAGCTATTCATCCAAAATCGGTATGAAAATAGTTTGTGACCCCTAAGAACATATGTATCAAACATTTCGATGCCTAAAAACTATGCCCATGCCCCTCCACCTTTCTTATTTTCTAAGCTACAGTCACCAAATTTGGTAGAAATATGGCTGGTATCATCCCTCAAAACATCGGTTTAAATAACGGAGTGCATTCAATAACGCCCACTAATTTTTGTTTCATAAGGCCCGAGAGTGCTGTCACATGTTTATGTGTCATATCGCCCGCAGTGCTATATGAAACTTTTTTTGTGGGCGTGAAAATAGTATAAGAAGATCATTATTGAGCCGCCGTAAATTTTGTGTTCATTGTATTGAGACTCTGCATCAGTAAATCACTGAATGAACTAAGCTCACACCCCTGCTGCATTCGTAGCCCTTTGCAATCAGTCCTATTTCTACCCGACGATTTCACATATTTTTTAATGTATACGTCTTTCCAAGCTTTTTCTTAAATTAAAATCATTATTGTCCACATAAGCTTTCATTGATCTATGTATGTTATTTGTACCTGATTATACCCAGTTGATTGAAGCGTATTGCGCACTTTGCACAAAAATCGGACGGACAGAAGGCTAGAGTTCAATAATAATCCCCAATTTTAACATTTTCAAAAAACTGCTTTGATATAATTTTCATCCACTATGGTACGAATCCGATTTTGTAAGAACTCGTTGTTTTGAGCAGCTGCTGTGAAGGCTTATACTTGTTGAGAGTATCTTCCAGCTTACAAATGCTGCAGAAACGACGATGTTCTTAAAAATTCATTGTGGTGTATACTTCCTTAGCTTTGAGCCATAAAAATATGGATATCTTCTTATGTTGCTTGATGCCGTCATAAACATACTAAATGGTTTTTTCCATTTCGGCCACTTGTGTGAATACAAATACAATACACGTGACATTGTGTTCTTTATGAGTCAACTATTGATATTTTCACTTCTGACACCACGTTAAAAGCCAGTTTGTAAGGACTCCGAAAGATTTACTTTTTATTAAACCCGACACCAAAACCAAAGCAGTGGGAAGGTATAAAAACAATTAAACCCACACATGCAGATTCCACACTCATATAACTTATATGATATAAGTGGCTCTACCGTCTCAGTCGGTTGCCTCTCTGCATCTAAGCACAAACAAAAATAAATCTGAGCAAGAATGAATGAGCAAGAAATTATAAAAAAAACATTGTCTAGGACACAATGATATCCCGCAAAACTCTTGTGTTATTCATGCACTTAATTGAATTAGTTTTAATTTCTCCTTTTAATTGCCGCTGAAATAACAGTTTGTATTAAAAGGTTTTTAACCATTAAATTTAGTTTTTTATTTTTCAATAATCGTTTACAATTTTTCTTAGAATGTTCATTTTATTTGATTGTTGGATACTATTAACTAGTAGACTTCACTTAATTCGACCTGACTTAAAACCACGTATGTTTGGCCTGTAGCGAAGATATTAAAGTCTTACTTAAGTTCAGCAGATCACATAAAATGCTCTAATAGCTTCAACTTGTATTAAAACATTAAGGCAACACGTTTAACTTTGTATAGAACTCTACTCACATAACGTGACCCTGTATTTTTTTAAGTGTTATCAGCAAGCCTTTTTATTTGATACCCATTTATTTATTTATTTATTTTAAGCTTTGACCAGCTGACATAAAATCAAAATAATTCAAATTAAAGTAAAGTAAAAATATACAATTATATACGAATCTGAGTGTTAATTAAATTAAATAAATTAATATACTAACGTTAAAGCACTGGAAAGTTCAACAAGAAAATTAGTGGTCCAACATTTGTTGCGTGGATTTTGAAAAGCCCAATCATACCAGCGTTAGATTAGTATTTAGTGGCTACTGTTAAATAAAGAAATAAATATAGTTTGAAAAAACAAAAAAATAAGCTTTTTAAAAACATTGAACTAAAAACCCAAAAAATAATTTCTCATGTAAGCTTAAAACATCTAAAAATTCTTGATTGTCAAAAAAGCGTCTGGCGCTCGATACACGAAAAATATATCACAAAGCGCCCACGCTTTTTTGACAATCACGAATTTTTCGATGTTTTAAGCTTACATTAGAAATTATTTTTTGGGTTTTTAGTTCAATGTTTTTAAAAAGCGTATTTTTTAGTTATTTCAAACTATATTTATTTTTTACTTTTTAGTATGATGTCCTTCAAAAGCCGCTTCATGTATGCTTTATATTAATTTTCGCTTCTCTGAGAGTTATTTACAAACAAAAACAAGCAATTAAAAAAATCAATGTAAACAAAACTAAATTTGGCTAGAAGATTAAAACATCCATATGCCCATACTGGGAATTGAACCCGGACCTCCCGGGTAAAAAAAAAAAACTTAAAAATTGGCTAAAACATTAAAAGCAGTCATTAGCTCATACTGAGATTTGAACCCGAAACCCCCTGATAAGAGTCAGGCACCCTTATCACTAGACTATATGGTAATGTAACCGACGTGCCTTTAAAACCCAATTTATACTTTTTTTTTGAGTTACTCGGAGACAAGTGACGCTAATAAAAAGCTATTAAAAAGGACCGATCTTTTTAGTACTGGGATCGATACCTTCAAGGAGACAAAGCTTGTTATAGTCAAAATTTGTATCACGAAACGGTTCATGAATTAAATAGTTGCTGGAGCAACGACCAAGGTTGAGGGAAAGATCTAATTCGAACATTTAATTTTATTTGACTCAATAGAACGGATGAATCAATTTTGCCGTTTAGAAGATTAGTGATAAATAATACTCAATCAATTAAAAAATGTCTACTTGAATAGCTGTAAAAATCTAGAGAATATATAGTCTTATTGATTTTCATGTATCGAATTTATTGATATTTTTTCTACATACTGGTGTCAGAGAACTCCGCAGTCGGTTGGGTTTCACCGCAATGTTTCAATATAAAACCAAATTTGGTGGCTCTAGCTCAACTGTAGAAGATATAGGCAGGGGGCGGAATGGGTGGGCGTGGCTCCAAAGTTTTTAATCCATTTTTTTGGGGGTTGTTAGTAGCTATCTTTTCCCAAAATTTGGTAGTTCTAGCTGTAAAGGCGAGCGAAATAGCTGCGTTTATCGATTTTGAGTTATCGAATTTATCGATTTGCCAGCCTGCTAGTTATCGTACAACTCCAATCTTGACACTTTAATTTACTATGCCATAGATAAAGAAATTTGCAAAGTTTCCAGTCTCTAACTTGAAGGGTGTGAAAAAAAAATGCGAACATACAGACGGACAGACGGACGGACAGACACCATGACGGACATTGCACAAACCCAATATACTCTTTACCTTCAGTACCGAGTATAAAAATATTTACACGCATACGCACGTACAAACGAGACCATTAAACATGTAGTGTAGCTCAACAAAAATGCAGTTGTTGTTGTTTCCATTCGAAACAGCAACTATAATTTAGGTCAAGCGTATTGTTTACAAATAATAATGCGCGTGTTTGTGTTTGTAAGACGCATACATAAAGAAACACACCAAACAAGCGCATAACAGTTTGGCGCTGGCAGCATTTAAACATCAACGCCACTGTCAGCGTTAGCGTAACAGCGCACGGCGTCACATGTTTTGAGCGCACGAGAGAGCGCTCTCTTGTGCTCGCGCTCATTTTGCGGCTTGCGCGTTGCGGCTGGCATGGTTTGCCGTGGCATGGCAACTCAAAAAAGCTTTCTCTTACGACATTTGTTTGCCAACTCTTTTACGTTCACATATACGTTCATACCCATAAGCACTCTGCCGCATTAGACAATTTTGTTGTATTGAGTAGGTCAAGGACAGTTTTGTGAAAACTGGGACAACATGCGCGATGTTGTTGTCGTAGTCGATTGAAAGTCTTGCTCTCTCTTTCTCTTTTCTGACGTTAAACTCTCGCTTTTTTTAGATTGTTGGAGAAATGAAGTTTTGTTTGTGGGCGCGCAATTTATTTCACTTATTTTTGTAATGTTATTCGAGAGTAAAATACCATTATACTATGTTATGTATAATTTCATATACATTTGTTTATGTATAAGGGTTGGTCTTAGCCCATCAATAGAAACGGTACTATTTTTAAGTTTTTTCTTATAGGTATTGATTGATGTTTATATGTTTTAAAATCGTGAGTTTTAAACTAAAGTATCAATGCATAATTGAATAAATACTTATTTTGTATTGAATATATAAATAAAACTACTTCGTATACATCCTTGGCGACCAGTTTTGCTATAAATGCATGCATATGTATATACCATACATACAACTTATAATTAATATAATTTATTGGCAGTTTGACTTTTGCTGTATTAATTGGTTGCTATTGCCAATTGTTAAAAATATAAAAAAATTAATAAAAATCCAGGTGTTAGTCATTGCTTGAGTTTGACAAAAGGCAGACACTTAACTAAGACCGCGCGAACGTGCAAGTCAAAATCAAAGCTCCCAACACCAAAAATGACGCAAGTTTAAAAGCGTTGCGCTTGGGGAGAAGCGAAACGACGGCGCTCATTGCTTTTGCTAGTGCTTCTGCTGACAAATGCGTCAAAAGATTACGACAGAGCGTCAGCTTCAGCAGCACCAGCGGCAAAGACGGAAGGACGGAACGAGCGGTGACTATTGCAAATCGTAAAAATAAAAACAACAAAACGTGCACTACGACTAAGCCACGTACAAAACAGCGCAGCGCTCTATACATGTTGCATTGATTGCACACATACAGAAACAAGCTAATATTTATATATCACGTGTACGCACACACAGCCGTCGCGGAATCTAGGTCATGAGCGCAAGAGATAGCACTATGGACCAAGTGACAAAAGTGCAAAGGAGATGGCAAGACGACTTCATATTAACATATGCAGCTTTTATAAAGCTTTAATTCATGTATGTGTACGAATGAATTGCGAGAGCGAGTGTGCTCCTGTGTGTGCTGTGTAGTTTTGCTTTGTGGCAGCAACAACAAAACTTTAAGCAATACCAGTTTGTATACTCTGATACCGAAGCTAAAAAGTATATTGGTTTTGAGCAATGTTTATTGTGCTGTACGGCTGTGTGAACGAAATTTTTCAACACCCGTAAAGACTTGCAACTTTTGTTCATGGTTAGAAAAAGTGTCAAGTAACCAAGCACTTAAATATTAATATCACACCAAACTCTGCATACCTCGCTTTAAAAAAAAAAATGATGATACATAAATCTTCTACAGTTTTTGAACTTTAAGTTATCAAATTTGGTGGCTAAAAATGGCTCACAAAGTTTTGCATAAGTTTTTGGATACCAACCCCAAAAGCAGCCACGTCTTTGGTATAGTCTCTAAGTTTGCTGGTATTATAGCTCATGATCTGTGTTTTCAAGTTGACAAACTCAATTAATTTACTATTTTTGTATCGAGAGCATTCCGCAGTCGGTTGCGTCCGAATGCAACATTACAGAAGAATCCAGCTCAAAAACTATGGAATATAAAGCCAAAAAGCAAGGGGAAAGTATAAGTGGTTAAACATCGCATCCAAACTATTGAGGCAGATCTTTAAGGGAAAACACTATCTAGTTTTTTTGACACTAGTTCTAAAACTTTCAAGTTAAAGGCAGTTCCGATTTAGATAGGCGCCACGAATTTATCTCCCCACCAAATTTCGTTATATAGTGCCAATCGATTTATTGTTGTGGCTCTGAAAATTTACTTTAAAAAGCATACAAAAGATATCAGTTTTTTGATGATCAAAAAACTACATCATTAAATTTTCGACTATTGGTTTTTGATTCAGCGGTCAGAAAAACATACATGTCATACATGACATTAAAAACTCACATACAATTGCACACATAAATTTTTGAGTTTATGCTGCTCTCTTAAACATATGCACGGCTTAATGTATTTATGCTACTGCTTACTTCAAGCAATGCCAATAGCTTCTTTTTATCAAAACTGATGTTGATAATCAATGTCTACCATTATTTCTCCTTCTATAATATTATCGTCTTTAGTTATTTACATATGAGCATGAAATAAATTTATCTTGAGGCTTATAAACGAACTTTAATCATAATATAACATATTTTCGGTGATGTTAACAAAAACACAATGCTTATGAAAACAGTACGTATTATTGTCAGATTCGGGGACAAAGCGAAAGGTTCGTGAGGTTTCACAGGTTTTATCTTATCACCAAGATTTAAGAACAGGTCAAATGTTTTGCAGACAAGCCTTGAATATATTATGATGCCTATTATGGGCCTACAAAGACGTTAGTTAATACAGCATAAGATCTTAAAAATAAAATTTTTTTGATAGTTTTCGTTTGTGGTCAAAGTAAGCACAAAGACGTTTTCGAAAATTCTATCAATAGCCCGGACAATTTGGAAAAGCCATTTCAATAAACGAGTAGGTTCAAACTTATTTTAGTGATCAGCATGAGAATTTATGCAAAACCTTAACCAAGATTTGAACAGATGAGTCGGGATCAAGTTCAAACTAATTATTTCTATAATAGACTGCGATTGTCGGTTATCCACAATGAATATTGCATATGTATATTAAAATCATACTTTATTTCGGTTTTTTATCGACCAGGAAATCTATACCTACTTTGTTTAAACTTGCAGGGAATATTCGTTTGTTTGTCATTGATGTATGGAAAAAATCGGATGACTTTCGACACCCTTTAAACTAGAGACTTGAAACATTGAAAACATCTTGGTCCATGTCTTCATGGACGATAGGAATTCGATTACAGAATACCAAAGACCTCAACCAACGAGCACCGGTAGCTTGACGGTTGATTTTGGTACCACCTGGAGGGTTTAATATTAATAAAATGCTCTTGCCAATTAACTATTTAAATTTATATTTTTATCAAAAGGGAATTGGTGGAAGGAGCAGTCGATGCCTTCAGCCAATTCAAAAAATCAAAAAGTTGAAAAAATCAATTTTTAAGTAGATCTTATAATACCTTGTCAAATATTCTTTGCTAACAAAAAGTGATGTAAACTTACCTTCAAGTTTCATGCCAACTTCCAGGCACTTTTGGAATCGACAATATGGACAACGTTTACGCTGCGTCTTATCGATGTGGCAGGAGCGCTCCGCCACGCAAGTGTAGACCTTTTTGTTTTGAACGGTGCGCTTGAAAAATCCCTTGCAGGACTCGCAGGTGAGCAAGCCATAGTGGTAGCCGCTTACCTTATCTCCGCAAACGGGGCACAGCTCTTCGAACAGATGCTTAAAATCTATGGCCTCACCGCCAGAACTGGCACTGGTGCCACCATGTTGACCACCAGCAGCAGTTCCAGCTACGCCTGCAACAGCATTACCGCCTGCATTGCCGGAGATTTGAGCAGCTGCACCAGCGGAGTTGCCACCAGCGCCAGGTGGCAGCAACATGTAACCATTACCTGACGAGCTGCTGCCATTATTTAACAGCTGGGTAGAGTTGCCGGCTGCTGCGTTGCCAGCTCCGCCGGAGCTTTGTTGCGAATGGGATGAGTTGGTTTCCTGATAGCCTGTCGGAAATATGTACTGTGAATCGAAATTGTATATATACGAATATGAGGAAGCATTGAATTGGTTTCCATTGTTGTTGGCAATATTCTGTTGTTGCTGTTGGTAATGTTGTGGTTGTTGCTGATGATGTGTTTGATGTTGCTGCTGCTGTTGATGACTACCCAATTGCAAAGTATAGGCACTATAATCGTTATCGGAATTGCTTAAAGCGTTTGTGTCGTTATCGTTGTTGTTGTTATTGCTGCTGTTGTCGTTGATAAGACTATTGTTAGCGTTGGTGTTGCTGTGCGCTGGACTACCTGGCTGCTGTTGCTCGAGCTGCATGCTAAACGGCGACAAATTCATCGACGATATAAACTGTACAGTCGCCTGTTGTTGATCCATTTCTAATAACATTTCATGAATTTCTACTTCAGGATCTTCTTGCGTTGGTATTTAATAAATACTATTATTGTTTTAAATTGGTGTTGTGAATGTTGATAATAGCTTGGACGGCCGAAGCAAAAAAGTTAATTGCTTTTTATTTTATCTCTAGATGCGTTATTTTCACTTCACTTTGTTTATATTACAATGTGAAATGTTTTTGCACATTGTTATTGCTGTATTACTGCACTTTACATTAAGTTGTTGAATTTGTATTTTAAGAAACATTATAATATCAAAAATGAAGCATTTCAATTAAATTGTGTTAAAGATTTTAATTTTTTATACCACAATTTGTTTTAGCTTTGTCTTAACAAATCTTAAATTATAAGCTTATAAAACTTCAGAAACTGGTTGTAACGGTTTTGTATGAGTTTCAGAAACAATATATTTAAACTTTTTTGCATTAGTTATTCCACTTAAGAATATGTTTATATTATCTTTTACGAATTTACAAAACTGTTTTGATTTGTTGTTGTGTTTTTCATATGTTTTAAATGAGTTTAGTCTTTATTACAATATTCAATTTAGAATTACTGTGGAGAAACCCAAATTAAAATTTGTTTAAAATCTATTTTTTTTTATAATACAGGTACTTTGAGGTGGTTGAGATGTATTCGCACTTAATTATAGACTTGGATTAATAAGTGTACTTGTCGCCAGGTGAGAACGTACTATTTTATACTATACTATTTTTATACTTTGTTTACATGTGCATATAACTTTAGACTTGTTTGTTTGAGTTGCTGCAGATTTAAACTGGCTTGTTGTCTTTTTTTATAATTTTTACAGCACTAAGTTGCCAATTTTTAAGTATTGGTCACATTATATTTAATTATTTGATTATTATTGGCATTTCTGGCAACAAAAAAGTTGCATTGCTCTCTTACTCTCTTAGCGAGAACACAAGACACACGAAAGCAGAGAGAACATAATCCTTGGGCTGTTCCTGCTGTCGGTGCACATTGTCATATAAAAAAGAAAAAGATGCAAATGCAATTTTTTGTTTTTGTTTTGCAGATGTTTTGATGCATTAGAATTTATTGCTTTGTTCAATAGTTTGTTTGTGTTGTTCTTTGGTGATCTCTAAAAATTCGCGAAAACACACATTTATTGGTTAGCACATTTGATGTTGCGTTGGCATACCTAGTATGTACTATATATGTTCATGTATACATATATGAATTACAACTTTTGTATGTAGGTTAATTTGGTGTGCGAAAAACAAGACCAACATCAACCACGTATCTCGATTGACTAAATCCAAGCAAACGGCGAGGATACCCGCCATACACTAAAGCGTCGCAGTCGCAGCTGCGTCTACTTCGATGATGGCAGAGACTGCGCGCAGCTAGCGCTGGCAGCATTTTACTCTCGCTCTCCGCAGCAACATTGCAATATTACGTATGCGACACTTGTGTATCTCTACGTGTTTGGTTGTGTGTGAGCGGTAGCCAGTTTCACTTTCAATGCGCTAGCCTTCTCATTTTTTTTAAAGCTTTTTTCTTGTTTTGCTTTGCTTAGCGTGACTTAATGGCCTGCTTTTTATGTCTCTTGTCGTTGCTGTTTATACAACTGCACAAAAATTATGACTGTGCTAAAAGCGAAAGTGAAACTTTTTTGCTTATCTTTTGGACCACTGTACATGACTACTCATAATATCGAATGTAGCACCGTAAAAGCTCCCAATCTTAAGAAAGCGCTAAGCTTTATTTAGCTATGGCTTTTGTTTAAAAGGAACTCAGTTTGAAAAATGGTTGATTATTGTGAGTATTGGTTTAGAATAGTACGTTAAATTTAACGCCTACAGCTAAGTAGCTGGTGTCTATAACTTGTTCGCGACTTCTGTGTGGACTCAATAATTTGTGGGTTTCTTGGTATGCATTTGTTCGTGACTCTGCTTTCAGTTGAAGTTTTAATTTACACTTTTGTACTCTGATATTTAGAGTATATTGGTTTTCCGCAGTGTCCCTTTTGCAGTCTGTGCGCATAAAATCAACGGCTTTCGACACTCAATGCAAGAGACTTAAAGCTTGTTATCGTGGTCTATGTGAGCTTTATAAAGAATTGATTTGTGGGGAATTGATACCAAGTGGATACACCACCGCACAGTGGGAGAAATGGCCAATGTAGCTCGGATTAATTCAATTTTCACAATAATGATTGGCGCCAATATCGTTTTTGTATTCGATTACTAATATATCCGATAAGACAAAAATATTTTTATTTTTGTTTTGCTCACAATGTTCGCTCACCTGATAGGTGTTAAACTCACATTTGTTTGCAACACTGCAAGCAAAAGCTTTCCCGCCTTTTTCGAGTGGCTACTGCAAATTATTTGTTTATGATCTGTTATTGTGTTTCGTCCCGATATTCTATGTTGATTGTGGTGTTATAAGGAATATGTAGTTTACTAATAAATTAACCTTTCGCAGAGTGGAACTTTCCAGATTCGACTGGATTCGCACTAATTGTTTTTTGTAAAAATTCTAGAATGTCTTGTAAAGCTAAAACTCAAAATGTGCAACCACTTTCGCCCACTTACAGAAGAAATTTATTTTTTTTAGTTAAAATGTCCGTAACCAAGCGAGAGTTATTTTTGGTGTGGCACATAGAAGCTGACACCTCCAAAAAATTTGGCTGTGGATAACTATATATTTGCGAATATTATAGATAAATCCAACCATGAAAATAATCAATGTGATCGAATTTCAAAGCGAATTCGAAATTCTGAAATGGAAATGGAGGGAAAACAATTAGGACATGAGCAAATTTGAAAAAAAGAGTAAGGTCTGGTTGGATAGCGAACTTTTTTTTGATAGACTTAACTAGCTCACATACTGGGAGGCCTCATATGAGTTTTAGTGAATGTCAAGAAAATACATCAATCAATTTCATATGACCATGATTGATGGGAAAGTATTTAATTTAATCGCGGGATCGTCCTCTCAAAAATGTGGAATATGTGATACATCGCCAAAAAATATGAACGATTTAAACATGATCACCAAGTTACCTTGCAAAGATAATTTATTTGAATGCGGATTATCAACTTTGCTCGCTTGGATACGGTTTTTTGAGTGTATTCTGCATATCGCCTACAGAATTCCAATCCAAAAATGGCAAGTCCGCGACTCGGATAAAGAAAAAGTCAATGAAAAGAAGACTGAAATTCAACACAAACTGAGGACAGAAATGTCTATATTGGTTGATAGATATCCCTTTGCCCAGATCAGGTACAACAAATAATGAAAATACAGCTACAAAACTGAACTAGCTGCTCATATAACTGGTGTGCACTTTTCTCTAATTCATCGTTTACGTGTTATTTAACGCACAATTTCTTCTTGCCATGAAATAAATATAGATGCCTTTAAACTTTATGCATACGGAAATGCAACTCTATTTGTTGACCTATATCCATGGTTTTATATGCCTGCATCTGTGCATACAATTTTGATTCATGGTGCAGATATTATTAAACATGTTTCTATGCCTATAGGTATGTTTTCTGAAGAAGCTCTTGAGGCCAGAAATAAAGACCTTAGAAAGTTTCGCTTATATAATTGTCGAAAAAATTCCCGCAAAAATACCATGGAAGACTTGGCACATTCCATTTTTATTTCTTCTGACCATTTTATCACCATGTTATCAAAAGGTTCAGCGAAGTCTTAAAAACAGATTGAACATATAGATAAAGATGTTTTAAGTCTTCTTTTGAATTTAAATATATGTCAGATTATAGTGCATCAGATACTGAATAATTTCAAACTTAAACAAAAAAAATAAAAAATTTTAGCTTATGAAATGTGAATTTAGCTGTAAATAAAAATTAACACGACAACAATCGGTCCATTTTTAAGGGAGCTATCAATAAATCCGTGCTAGATTGCACTTACTTATTGCACCGGTTGAAAATCAATAAAGCCCTTAAGTTACCAAATTTTGTGCGAAGTTGAACACTTCCCGCAAGGGTCTGCATTTAAAATTTCGATGCCATAATATGAGGAAAAAAAAGGTTTTACATGCGTCTTTTCTTCCCTATTGTTCGAGCGGTAAATGCATTTTTGTACCTTTTCCATACCTGTACATACATATGTATACAAGTATATCTGTAAATATGAAAATTATGTCACTCAGTTCGTAATAATACTCGTCCGAAACGGCTTTCAGAAAGTATGACAATCGCCTTCTATCTATTTTCCCGTAAGTGATAAGGGGTGTCTACCACAAAATTATTTTTAGATCAGTGCCAAGTAGAAAAAAATTGTGTGTGTCAGCTCCGACGCACGACTCGAGTTTACTCTTTTTCGGAATAACATAACGGGATTCTTTAATAATAAGTGAATGGAATAGGGAATGTTGGACACACTTACAAAATGTGAGTGCTACTATGGATATGTAGTTCAATCAACTATTTATAATTGAAGCTATTTTTCAAATGTTAACTAAGCGCCAAATTACGCTAATGAAAATATCCAATTATTGCAAATATATTGTTGAAAAACATATCCACAATAGCACTGAGAAATTATTAGATTATTCAACATTCATCGCACACCGCTAATCTGTTCTCGTTTTGTTCGAATAACGGTATTCCTTAATAATAAGGGAATGAATAAGCGAGTTTTTTTAAGTGCTTCTGTGGATATGTAGTTCAATCAACTATTTATAAATGAACCTTTTTTACGATTGTTAACTTAGCGGAAACTTATTTTTATTTATTTATTTATTTAATGTCAGCTTCATAGCTTCATAGCAGCAACCCATCAAAATTAACTAAATTATAATATTAAAATAATATAATATAATATAAGTAATTATAATATCTAAAATATAGTTCAAAATTAAATAAAAAATTTAAAAAGTTAACGTTAAAGCTCTGGGAAATTCAAAATAAATATAACTGGTCCAACATTTGTTGCGTGGATTGGGAAAAACCCAGAAAAACCCAATCAGACCAGGGAAGATTATTGATTAGTGGTTATGATTAGATAAGGCAGAAAGGATAGATCGTTTTAGTACTGGAATTGAGGTCTCCAAAGAGACAAGAGAATAAAGTTTGTTATAGTCAGAACATAATACACGAAATGGTTCATGAATTAAATAGTTGCTCGAGCAACGATCGAGACTGAGGGGTAAAAAGTAACGTGTGGATCTAATGGGAACATTTAATTTTATTCGACTTAGAAGAACTGATGAGTCGATATCACCATTAAGTAGATTAGTGATGAATACTAAACCATTCTATGCTTCAAAAGGGAAGGAAAATTAATTAAAAGAAGTCTACTTGAATAGGGGGGTAGGTCTTTTCCAGGAACCCAGTTAAAACATCTGAGCGCAAACAGAAGAAATTTCCTCTGCACAGATTCAATTCTATCCTGGTGAATCCCGTATTGCGGCGACCACACACAAGATCCATACTCCAGGATGGGACGTACTAGGGATGTATATAGTGTTTTAGTGGTGTAGGGATCATCAAACTCTTTTGACCACCGCTTGATGAAGCCAAGAACGTTTATGGCCTTATTGACCATCGACGATATGTGAGAATCAAATTTTAATTTGCTATCAAGAATGATGCCTATATCTTTAATTTCAAAAACGCGGACAAGTGGTGAAGCATCAAGCACGTAGTGAGCAGTATGAGGGGAACCTCTACAAAAAGTCATGATTTTACATTTTGAACAATTTAAATTAAGTAAGTTATAACGGCACCAAGCCGACACTGCACCCAAGTCCGACTGTAGTAAGTTACATAAAGAATCATCATTATAGGTGAAACATAGCTTTACATCATCAGGAAAATATGCATATCTTAAGGAAAATATGCAATTATTTGCAAATATATTGTTGAACAACATATCCAGAACAGCTTAATATGTTATAAGGGTATCCAACATTCGTCATGCGGTAGTTTTCATAAAAACGTAAAGAAATTTCTTCAGTTGATTTCACTCCTCATATTTTTTCATACCGGGTTACTTATATGGAAATCGATTCTTAAGGAGTAAACTCCAAAAAATCTATTTAAATATGCCAGTAGGCTATTCAAAAAAATTTTTCGACAAAGCAAAGTGTAGTCAAAAATTTTAACATTCAGTGAAGCCAGTTTATTCTGTTGAACTAAAATAAATTTCAAAAATTTACAAAAGTGGATGAGCCGTGCTACAAATTTATGTTCCAATATTCCAAGGTGCAACTACCTGAAATTAAAACACCACCATTGAACGGTTTGCTTATCGGCACAGACAACGTGTTCCTGAAGTCCATCGAATATTAAAGTCATGCTTTCAAATGACATCGTTTGGAGCAACAGAAATAGTTCAAATTAATAATGCTAATGGTCAGCAATACAAAACTTAATTTTATATCAAATGTGGCATTATGTGTACATAAATTATCTAAATAGAAAATTGACATTGATTAAATAAAAAGTCTGCTATAAGACGGAACAAAGTACGCAAAAATAAAATAAAATAAATTTACGTACATGTGTGCGTCTATAATTCTGTACCAAGTCTAATCAAAACAAAGTTACTTAGGAATCGGGCAATAGAGAGAATAGTCGGCGATCGTCAGAACCATTACTAAAAATGAAAACATTCAGTGAGATTTCAATATTCTATCAGTTATGGATGTAAAAGCGGACCCGCATTAATAATCAAATAAGTAATAGCAAAGAAGAAGTGAAAGTAAAATAAATCCTCGAGCATAGAATTGTCTGTTTAAAAAATCCATAGTGAGCTTAAAAATCAGAAAGTATACCTACAACTAAATTTTTTCAAGAGCTCAAATTCATGCAAAAATTACATTACCGTATTCAGCGGTCCTAAATTTATTTAAAAATGCAAACTAATTTAATTTTTGTTAAGACACTTGTGGACCTCCGACCTGGCTACGCTAAGACGTAAACTCCATTAAAGGCCTATCAAAGTTTGGAATATTTGCTTGTTTTATTTTGTATTTTTGATAAATGTAAAATGTTCATAAATGTGTTATTAATTTGATTCTTTCAGTTCAGCCTCCAAATTCTGTGACTTTAATAAGATATTTATGCGAACATTTGATTTGATAGATGTGTAATGGACTGTTTTTCGGTTCAATATTCCGAGTTCACAATCACTTAATTTGTGAAGACATTGGAAATATCAGGACATTTTTTTTTGTGGTAGCTCTTTAAGGGTGGCTACAGTACTTTCTAAACATGAGGAAACGGTTATTTTATTAAAATTGTTTTATTAATTCGATCTTAAAGGTTTAGCAAAGTTTGATAATGACTAAAATGAGTTGCATCGCCCTTAACAGGAACACGCATATTGTAGCGTTTGACGAAAGTCTTTAAAACAAAAATATTGAATTATTTTTCAATTAATGAGTTAATTAATTAATGAGTAAAAACGTTGCAGTCAGACGTAACCGAGTGCGGAATACTCTGATAGCAGTACAGACGTAGCTAAAGTTATATGCATTCTCGTCTTTAACGTATGCAGATTTTTGGGGTCGTCAATTTCTATTTTCCTACCAAATTTGGTGAATAGCTCAAAGTTAGTAAAATGTGGGAAGGGGGGCTGGAGGCTACATGGAGGGCGTGGCATCCAAAGTTTTGCTGCACATCTTTGGAGGATGTCAATCGGTGACGCTAGCTCTAAAGATATAAGCTGGGGGATTTCAAAACAATATTATATAACGGAATATTTCCCTTTCCCAATATCGAAGACAAAGCTGTTGTCTTGAAACTAGCAGCGTTTTTGGACTGCGCTTTACTCCGACGGTAATAAATAGCTCTACAGGTATGCTGTAAGTTAAATATTGTGGAGCTATGATTTTTATAAATTTTCCTTTTTCCCCGACAAATTTCTAACGCTGCACATTTATTTATTTATTTATTTATTATTTAGTATCAGCTATGAACAGCTGACATGAGAATAAAATTAATTAAAATAATCATAATGAAAATAATTAAGTTTAAAGTCAAATTTAAAATTATGTGAAGTTCTGAAAGTAAATTAAGGTTGAAATAATTATAAAGTTCACGTTAAAGCTGCTATATATTCTGTCGACAGTACGATTTGAGTCAAATCACTGATACCACAAATTCGCTTGATAAAGTACTTGATCTGATCGCGGTCCAAACCTTTATCTATCTTGAATATTCATATCAACTCAAGCTGTTTATCCATTTGCCTGCTGGGGCGCTTTTATGGGGTCAGGTTATATTTTTCATGCCACAAAATTATATAAGCCATCTATGATAATAAAGGTATCGTTTCATTACCGATATTTTGACCGTGAACGTACCATATTTCATTAGTTTTTGGGCAGTGTATCTACATATTTGACAGTCGCAAATAAATTTTAAATAAGGTAGGTCACTTATTTGACAACGACCGCACATCGTCATCACCATAAACAATATTATTAAAATAGATGAGTAAACAGCAAAAAAAAAAGCATGACGGTTTTTTGCGAGTTTTCTCGAATTATATATACCCTGATCCATTTCTTTACCTAGTCGTTGGTTCATAAATTGCGAATGATAATGTGCAAGCGTATACCGATTATTCCAGCTTTTCTATAATGTCAAAAACAATTTTAATTGGTAATGGTTTACGGAAATCTCGACCGATAGTGAAGATAATTTTACAAATTATAAAACCAAAAGAACGTATATTTTTCTGAAACGAGAAGAGTTATCGATAAATGTTAACAAACTTGAAATTTCAAATTTTAAAATCTCCATTTAAAATGTTGTTGCTTGACCGATGGAGCAATGTTTATGCGGCAGCTATTGACAAAACAAACGTGCAAGTACAGAATTCGTTTTAATGAAAAGTTTTGTTTCTTTATTTGTCGTAATGGTTTTAATAAAGATCCATTATTTCATTAGGAATGGCTGACATGGCTTTAGCGACAAGGTTGTTTTGCTAACAAAGGTGTTTTCTTTTGCCAGTTTCATTCATTTGCACAAAATCATAATACCTTTTCCGCATTTAATGGGTATTGGGTACAAAAAGCATCAAATACATACACGGCAACACCAGAAGACTACACATGCATAAAAGCAGCAGCTAAATTTAGAAAACACAGTGTTTTTTGCATACGTACAAACATATTTTTGCACACATATACACACATATATATTCTATAAAACAAGTAGGCGCGTTGCAGTCGGACGCAACCGACTGCGGTACACTTGATCTCAGTAAAAAAAAACAGATAAAAATAGACCTGATTGCAATGAGGTGCGGATACGGCAGGAGTGTACGCTGCCACAGTTATCTTCCTACCAAATTTTGTGACTAGCTCAAAGTAAGTAAAATATGGGGGACGGGGGCGTGGCATCGAAAATTTTGCTGCAGATCTGCATATGATGTCAATTACAATCCTCCTACCAAATTTGGTGACTCTAGCTCAAAGTAAGTAAAAGGTGATAAAAGGCTGGCTGGGGGCATCCAAATTTGTTTGGTTTCCTCACCGCCAATCTTGGCACCAAATTTGGTGGCTTTGGCTTAAAAGCTGTGAAAGTTATAGGCGTTTCTGATTTCAAAGTGCAGTGGGCTGGGGAATGGGGGGAAGGCTTGGATCCAAAACTTTGATGCAGTTATTTGAAGGTCATTTAAAGTTGTCTTCCTATCAAATTTTGTGACTCTAGCTGAAACACTTTGGAAGATACACGCATTCCCGTTTTAAGCGAAGCGTTGGGGCGGTTCGGGGTAGGCAAAGCATTCAAAGTTTTAATGAACTTGTTTGGTGATAATCATCACCTATCTTGGCACTTAATTTGGTGGATGTACCTCAAAAACTGCGGAAGTTATAGGCATTTCTGTTTTAAACCAAAGGGGTGCTGGGCGGAAAGGATGGGTACGGCTCCAAAAATTTGATGTTGTTTTTTGGGGGCTGTCCCCAGTTATCTTCCTACTAAATTTGGTGACTCTAGCTCAAACACTGCACGCATTGCCGTTTTTAGCGTGGCATCCAAAGTTTAAAAACGTTGTAGGTCGTCAGCACCTATCTGGGCGCCAATTTTGGTGGCTCTAGCTCAAAAACTGTAGAAGATATAGGCGTATTTAATTTTAAACTGCGGAGGGTTAGGGGCGGAATGTGTGTGGCTCCAAAATGATATATGCAGATTTTTGGGGGTTGTTGTAGCTATGTTCTCCCAAAATTTGGTTGTTCTAGCTTTAAGGGCGTGCGAATAAAGTGGATTTATCGATTTTGTGTTATCAAATTATTCGATTTGCCAAATTACGAAAGTGTATTAAGTAGTGCATTGGTACATATGTACATGTAAGCGCGCGTTTGCCGCTCACACAGAAAAAGGAAAAATATCAAAAATAACAAAAACCTCGATAAGCAGGCATAGCAAGAAATATATGTATGTATGTTTCAAACTAACTTGCATACAATATGTACCAACAACAGTTTACCGTTCTTGCTGTCCGCTGACCCGCCACCTCTCCTTTAATTGACGGGGCGCTGAACGCAAAGGGAAACTGAACAAAACAACAACGTGCTGGCTTGTCGTAGCTGAGACACACAAATTGCACAAAGAAAAAATACCCCCTGAACAAAAATTCAATTAACACTTTAATATATGATTTATATATATATATATATATGCTATGTTTATGCTAGAATATAAACAATAAACAATGCCAGAAAATAAACAATAAACAATGCTAGAATATAAACAAACATGTAGAATTGAAATTATATTTAAGAATCTCAAGTTTTGCTATTCAATTGCACAAAGTTAATATTAAGTTTATACTACCCTTCCAACTTGGACTGTATCAAGCAGACTGAGGCAAAACTCTAAAATTTGTATTTTACAGTTATTCTCTGCCGCTACACCAATACAATCATACTCAGATGAATATGTATATGAAATTTTTCAGTCGGTTCACGACTGCACTCTAAATTTGTTCGTACGTCGAGACCAGCGGATCACGGCACGCTGCATTGTTTGCATGTATTCAACTGGCAGGAATAGATACCCGTGCCTATAGATGTTAACACATCAAAAAGTTGCGTTCCTACAGACGGAATGTCACCATGACGGACATTGCACAAACCCAATATACTCTTTACCTTCGGTATCGAGTATAAATATAAAAATACAAGTTATAAAAATAAAAACAACCAGCAGCAGCAACAAATGGCAACAAGAAACCCAAAAACATATAAATAAACAACATAAAACTCGTCTTAACCTGAAATAAAACCTTGTAACATTTACCCTAGCTTGGCGACGCCACTGCTGCGCTGCTTCTCAAGCTTAATTGAAGTGCCGGTTTACAAACGCTGGAAGGTAACGAAAAGGGAAACTTTAAAGAAGAAGCAAAAGTGCAGCAATCGAAATGGCAGAAACACGAACACTCAGCAGCAGTATAGAACACCAAATTGCCCCTTGGTTTTTTGCTTCTCTCAGCGTTGATCACTTTTGCTTTCAATATGAAATAATCGACATCGGCAGCACTAGCAGAAGTTGAACCAACTGAGAGGCAAAGCAAATGAGAACGCACAAACAAGTTTTCATTTATATATTTCGTCGTCACACTGTCGGAAATAGAGCGCAGCGAGATTCAAGAAACGAGCACGCCAAATATGCTCTCACGGTGCCGCAGTTGCTCGGCTGCCTAAACTTTGCCGCCTCGATGCGCTTTTTCGAGCCCGACGCTTGCCTGACATCATTGAATAATTTAAAAAGTGAAAGTATAGCGCTGTTTGAGTATGTCATCGCAGTCTCTGCTATCGCTCGCTGCCTCAGCTGACCTACATTTTTCTTGCATATACATATGTGTGTACATATATACATATTCAGGTCTATGTTAAAGAGATAAATTTCGATTTCGTTTAATTACGTGCTGCATTTTTATGCTTATGCCTTACAAATTCATACCCATGTACATGTATGTATATGTATATGCATGTACATAATATGTCATTTGCTTAGCGGCAACGCATGCTCGGGTAGTATAAAATATCTTCCAAATTATTTAAGCTATATCCGTAATAAGTTGGCTTATAGACTTATACTATGGATCATATGTTTAATTCAGAAGACAAGAAAATAAACAGAAATCAGTTATTGTGAACATAATTTTTGTTATTGGAAGACACGTGTTAGACTGTGTAACCGAAAATATTGTCGATTGATAACAAAATCTTATGTTTTTATAGAACAAGTAAATAATATATCAAATTTATCGAAGGGAAATGAAAAAAAAGATAAATTGATTCATAACTTTTGACATACTGTGCAGTCTTGTTAAGCGTAAACATGTTTATATGTAATGCGAAAACATATTAACATTTTTGAATGTTCAGTCAAACCTGGATGGTGTAAACACTTGGTGATGTGAACAAAAATTTTGTCCATACCACAAAGTGTGAACACCCAAAACCTGTGTGTTATGAACATAATATTTTTTAAAGAAAACGGAACAAAAAATCTTCAAACCTCTATGAAAACTTTTATTATACATTGTAATTCAATCATTTTTTCATTTGTAGAAAATTCTACGGTCACATTTACACAAAAACAGTTATTTTAATACATTTTTATGGAGCTATTGTGAATTTGAATAAAACCGACAGCTTAAATGATTTAACTAACTATGTAGCATTCATATTTATACATCATGTTATTAACAAAAATAAAAAAAACTTGATTGTGTGAAAAAACTGGTTTGTGTGAACCAATTTCCAAATTTTGAATTTCTTTCTGCTCACACTATCGAGGTTTGCCTGTACTTATTTATCGAAGTTATAAAGCGTGCTCAGATTTTTGATACGGCAAATTTTTGTTATTCCGTTATCAAAGCACTATAACTGTGTTCTGAATGCAGTATATTACCGCTTAAAAAAGATTTCTGCTGAGTATAAAAAGAGGCTCTACTGGTTAACCAAAGGCACTTTAAGAAAGTGAATTTTTTACACAAAGCAAACACTCGTACAATTAAAAAACAATTCAAAAAAGAAAGCGAAAATTTCCAATCTAGCTGAACATCTGTCTCGAAGATACAACGATGTAGAAGGCAGCACAATTAAATTCTAAAGTAGGATACAGGTTTTTGTTTTTAGTTTTAAAATTTACAAACATAGATCAATTAAATCGAAATTTTGTTTTCTAGTACGCCCAATTTTATTCAGGATATAAAACAATATTATAATTAATAAAGTGATGAGTAGCGGTGGCTGCACAAAAACACAAAAAGCAATGCGCAGCACGGACTAATATTATGAGAGCAACAAATCAAAAGCTTCAGCAGAAGCGGTGCTGCTACGCCATCGACGCTGACGCGTCGCTCTTGTTCGTAAACGTTACCGCTGTACAAAATATTTTTTTTTCCGAAAACCTTGACACACTTTTGTGCGCTCGTCGCACACAGGCAAACACATAAAAAAAAATATGCACACATTGAGAGATACTAGCTCAGGGACGGATTTGACCGCAATTCGCCGTCGTTGCCGTTGTGACGAGGTCAGTTTAGCGAGTACGTAAAAGTGTCTGTGCAAAGTTACCTGTAGTTCGGTTTTGACATGTGAATCATTATTGCATCGAGGCATCAATTTTACACGATTATGCCCGAAGGCTTAATGACCATCACTGCTACGTCCGCTTAAGGCTTATACCTAACCTAATAACAAACTCCAAACGTGCAAAAGGATATAATCAAATTGTACCTAGTTGGGTCGGAGATGTTACGTTCTGCCTGATACAAAGACATGCACAAAACCACTTTGGGGGTAAAAGCCATCCCATTGGCTTACCTAGATATTTTCTAGAGGACCATTATAGACGTTGTCCTGCGTTTGCATTTATTAGTTGTCAATTAGTTATCCGAATCTCACTGTGTATACATTCCAATTTGAAATTTATTATATATATATATTTATTATATTTCAACACACAATTAACTGGCTGGACTGAATGTTAAAATTTCTAACTACACTTTGCTTTCTCGATATATTTTTTATATTAATTGATTAGTGCTATAAAAATGAAATGCATTATAAGTTTCCAACACAACAAACACCATTATATATGTCCGAACTGTGATTCAAAATCAAACCCACTTGAACACAGACGAAAAATCTCATCAAAATTTATGCAGCCAACACACAAACAGAAGAATCTTATACTATATAAACCGCATCTAATGAATTGATTTGACCACCGCAAAACGCCTTTAAATTTCACCAAAAAATATAAATAATAAAAAAACACAGACAAACCCACGTACATACTAACATCGACTTTTGATCAGGATATTTCTTAGTTGAGCTTTCGACCAAAGTCAGCTTACTTGTTTGTACTTTTCTTTAGCAAGTTAAAATATTTAGAACAGATTTGTTCGCCCTTCTTAGTACCTCCCTAAAGCCGTAAGTAAATTTGATAGCATTACTTAACTTTTTTTATCAGTTTAAATTAAGTTTTTCTAAATAATAACAGTATAATTAAATAATCTGCCCAAAACTGAAAATAAAGTAATTTTGAATAATTTTGTTCAGCCTACTACTCCATTAATATTCCAAGTATTTTTTGTTGTTGTGCTGTTTTTTTTATTTTTTTTTAATGCCACAGAAGAGCAACAGCACTTACTTAAACGACCGTCGCGCGCGTCAGCAGAGAAAACGCTGCGCCTCCACGAAGACCCGCTATTGACGTCGTCGTTGCAGTTGACAGAGCGCAAAACTGGGTCACGAGGCCACAAAAACAATTGCATCAGCAGCAGTGGCGTTGGCGGTATGGCTGCGTGCGAAAGGCGATAAAGGGGATTGCTGATAGGGAAGGTTCAAGCGCTGCCAGCTGCTCACAATACAACGCAAGTTTAAGCATGCTAGCCGAACAAACGGACAATTTCAGCCCAGCTATGTGGGTGGTAGGTGATTAATTGAAAAGTACATTGGGCTCATGCTAAGGCAAATTATTAGAAATAGGCTATTTAAAGATGTTATATGTTGAAAAGTATTTTAAATACTAATAAAAATAAGAATAGAATGAAAAAATAAATAATGCGACGTTATCAATTATTCGCGGAGATTATTTTCCGTATTTTCCGTAATATCGCCTATTGTTGACACATATGTACATATGCATGTGCTATTCTGCAAGTCGTTGCGACATCGATCTTGAATCAGAAAACATATATTTTTTGACGATGCCGCCTTGTTTAAAAACTATTTTTGTCAAGTAAAAGACTTTAAACTATCTCTGAAAATTGACGAATAACAATAAACGAAAACAAAACGTCAAGTAATTTATTTTTTATAAAATTTTTTGTAAATACATTTTACTCATCTACAAAGGCATCTGCGACGTTATAAAGTTTATATATTCTTGATCAGCTGCAAAAGCCGCGTCGATTTAGCTATGCCCGTTTGTAAGATCGCCTCAATCTCGCATACTGTAAAAATTTACAGTTATCGTTTGTCTACCACGCGTAAATCAAGATTGTTTTAACTTATCGATAGCGTTCTTTCGTTGACAAAATATCTAGAAGTTGAAAAGCTTGAAACTTTGCTTTCTTAAACAATATGTTTAGGTGTCTGCCAATCCGTATGGATAAACTTGTCGATCTCAGAATTTATATTAGTTTTTACAAACAATAGGCAATTGTATGTTGTTTCAAATTATCGTTAACTCTTGCCTTTACAGACATAAAAATATTATCAAACAGAAAACTCTTGAGCTTTATAGTTTGGAACTATCTTTAAAAAAAATAATAATTAAGTATGTACAAAAAAGATGAGAACAAATAAATACAAAATATGATTCAACTGAAAAAGCTGAAACGCTGATATCGCTGTCGGCGTTTTCAGTAAATGTTGTTGTTGCGACCCCGTTGTTTGCTTTGTGGCCCACTAACCTACTTTTTAAAAACAAAACAAGTTGAAGCTTTTATATGTACACTTACTCGCATACATAAGTATGTATACATATGTATATGAATGTGTATGAGCATATTGCACTCTGCTTCTATCTATACTCCATACCGAAGGTAAAGAGTATATTGGGTTTGAGCAATGTCCGTCCGTATGTTTGCAACTTTTTTACACACCATTCAAGCCAGAGACTTAAAACCTTCCACATGTCCATATCAATGGCATAAATAAGGGGAATAGATAGCTTCTAACAACCCCCAAAAACCTACTTCAAAAATTTTGGACCCACGTCCACCCATTTGGCCCACCACCCTCGCAGTTTAAAATTAGAAACGCCTTTATCATCACAGATTTTGAGCTAGAGCCACCAAATTTGGTATTGACGGCCACCAAAAATATACAAAAAAAATTTGGTGCCACGCTTATTCATACTGCCCTAACTGCCCCTGACCACCCCAACGCTTCACTAAAAGCGGTAATGCTTGTATCTTCCATAGTGTTTGAGCTAGAGTTACCAATTTTGGTAGGAAGATAACTGTTAACGACCCCCAAAAAACTGCATCAAAGTTTTGGTGCACAAAATTTGGTGTCAAGATAAATAAAGACGACCCCCAAAACAATGCATAAAAACTAAATTTGGTGCCAAGATTGTTGATGAAGAAACCCAAAAAATATGGAAGCCATCAACCACCCTTCCCCATTTGTTACTAACTTTGAGCTAGACTCACCAAATTGGGTAGGAGGACAGCAATTGACATCCCATTTCCCAAATCTTTAAGGGAGATAGTTTTTTGGGATCAGACAATCTTTGAGGCAGCGTACACCCTTGCCGTATCCGCACCCCATTGCAATCAGGTCGGTTTTATTACTGGTATCGAGTTAACCGCAGTCGGTTGCATCCGACTCGACGTTTTTACTTACTCGACACCGAAGGTAAAGAGTATATCGGGATTGTGCAATGTCCATCATGGAAAAAATTTTGGGTGCAGATGCGGTTGGTGTTTTTAAACAAATTTGCATTACAAATTTTTTTTCGAAAAAAATCGCTTACGTTATTTTTGGAAATAAGGCTCGATATGTTATTATAATTTAAATGTAGTTTATCATTCAAATAAGTTTCCGTAAAAAAAGCCAACAACATATCGCTTACTTAAAAGACTGGCTTTAAATCAAGTCAGAAAGTAGGCTTTAGTCGAATAATCTCTACTAGGGAATACGCTGGATACGCCGGCTTCACTGCGCTGATACCTGATACTTTAAACTTCGAACTATAAACCAACTTCAAAATTTCACAGGAATTCATTATCTTTTTTAAATCTTATAAAATAAATTAATGTTTTCGTTTGTTTGCTCATATCTTCTTAACTACTCATCCGATAAAGTTCCGGTTTTTTTCAATGGGCGTAAACTGTTGTCTTCCTATAAAATTTGGTGACTCTAGCTCAAAAACAGTAAACGATACACGCATTACCGTTTTTAAGGAAGCGTTGGGGCGGCTAATGCAGTATGAATTGGCGTGGCATCCAAAGTTTTTATGAATTTTATGTCGGTCGTCATCACCTATCTTAGCACTAAATTTGATGGCTCTAGCCCAAAAACTGTAGAATATATAGGCATTTCGGTTTTGTCTTTCGTTGGTGATGGTTGTGTTTTTGAGCGCTCTCAATAAGTTATTGTTTTCTTGTGTTTGTGTACGGAGTATTACTTGGCTTTATTTGGTAAACAATTCTAGCAGTGATCGCAAATATACGTTGTATATATTTACGTGTGCATAATAATAGCTGCTGACTTAAATCACATTTAAATTTGCTGTAGAACTAACGCTGCAATTGCTTTAATAAACATACATACATAAGTGTATTTGCATTTGCTTGTTCTGTGCTTGTTCTGTGTTTTCTTTCGTCTACAAACAGCAAACAGCTTGTCAAATTTTCTTGCTCTTGCACTCCAGCATCAGTCCTCTCCCGCTTTCGACCGCTTTTATCCGACTTACTTGCAGTTGTATCTGCCAACGCACTCAAGGTCTCTCGCTTACGCGCTCTCTTGGTTTTTACCGTTTTATCGTGTTCATTGCATCAACTCCTTCACACACAGTTGGTTGGATCATCCAACTAAGATTTCATTCTGTGTAGATCATGGGTCGGCAACGTGCGGCCCATGACGGACGATATTATAGTCAAATGCAATCGCAAAAATCTCATTGATTATGATGACTTATTAAGTACAATAAATGTCGTTAAAATATACACTTATCGTTTTATTTTTCAAACTAAATTGTTTGTACATATGTAAATATTAGAGAGATACCTACTGCAAGTGCGGCCCGCGCTGAACCCTATGAAAAAAATTTGGCCCTTTGGCAACAAAAGGTTGCCGACCCATGGTGTAGATTATGCGATAATGTGATACACATGAAATATTCTGGCTTTATGGCCAAAATACGGGTCTGCTTAATTGCAGACACAGGCCTTAAATGGTATTGTGGGTCCTGTAATGAGGTGGAGAAGGAGTCTACTCGATTCATGAGACAGACTTATATAGGTTGTAAAACAATGCACACTGCATTTAATAACCTATATACCTCGTTTAAAGAGTTGGAGTCTAACTTCAAAACTGGCAAGTTGTTGAGTGATTCGCCGAAGCGTAAAATGACTTCGGGGCCTAATCCGCTCAATGTTCCTCCTGTCTTGGTCACCAAACCCCATTTAGTACCAATCATTGACCACCCAACGGGTCAAATTGATAGCCCGTTAATGTTATTTAACTCGCCGGCAAGAAATCCCAACAATAATTTTTCACCATAACAGGCGTAACATCAACAAGATTTTATACTTATAGAGGGTTCAAACTGCGATTTCCCAACTAACTTACCAGCTCTGGAATCTGGCGATTTTACTCTCTCGGTGGACTGCCGTTTGTTGCTTCGAGAGTTGTGGGCGAATTCGATGTCATTCGACTTGCTGGCTTCGCTAGAAATTGAGCTGCCGTAGCACAGCCAACCAAGCCGTACTGTGTGTGTGAGCGCGATCGCTTCCGATTGCAGAAGCTACTGCGCGCAGCGATCGCGTTCATACACACAGGAAGGTAAGTAAGTAAGGGTTGGCTGTGCTACGGCATGTTGTACCGAAGCCAGCAAGTCGAATGACATCGAATTCGTCCACAACTCACAAAGCAACAAACGGCAGTCCCACGAGTGAGAAAAAAAGCCACGTAACAGAACTGGTAAGTTAGTTGGAAAATCGCTATTTGAACCCTCTATAAGTATAAAATCTTGTTGCTAAAAGTTTATCAAATAATGCTGTTAAATCTAAAAAATAAAATGAAAATACCGCGTTTTGACAGGGTGACAGCGCCATCAATAAAATATATTTAAATTGTTTAAATTTGAGAATACGGACAAGAAGTAAGTACAAAAGCAACAAATAATGCATTTAAGTATTTGTAAACAATTATTTTATTGGAATAAAATCAAGAACATATATTTTCTGATAAAGCAAAAGTTACGTTTCTACTCTTTCAAGAAATACAATTTTTTTTCATAATAATGGTAAGTATTTCAGAATTAAACAATTATATTAACTTAAGAGCTAAACTCCACTTGCAATTACTGTTTTGAACATGTAAAGGCCTGTTGTCACATACACCGTAAACCGAAACCGAAACCGAAACGAAAATATCGATTGCACAAAGAATTGACCAGCGTTAAGTTATCTGCGTTTGTAGAAAACAGGTGATCGTCGGTTAACAGCAACCGAATAAAGTCAAAAGTACTTGTTTTGGTTTCAGTTGCTAATGTACTCGAATTCGATTACTATTGCTAGCAACTGAAAAATACCGATGTTTCGGTTGCAGTTTCTATCGCAGTCGCAAATGTACTGAATTTGGTTTCGGTTTACGGTGTATGTGACAACAGGCCTTAAATCGAACGTTTGGTTATCCTGGATTTTGTCAAACAGTCAAAATTTTTAAAACACTTCGATCAAAGACTAATTAACATCGTTATAAAGCTAAATCCATTAATACTTTTTACTTATTATGATCCAGCTGATTCCAAAATCACAAATATTAAGATAAATTTTACAATTTTACTCGTAAAATCTTTCGTGCCGTAACCATTTCAAGCCTATTAAATCGTCCAAATTTTTGCTGCAGACCTGTGTATGATGTCAATTGCTATCCTCATGACCGCATCGGAATTTTTGGGGATACAGGCATTTATTTTTTTCAACTGCGGGGGGCTGGGGAACGGGGTGGGTGTGGCTCCAAATATTTGATGCAGTTTTGTGGTGGTCGTTAAAAGTTATCTTCCAATCTTCGTCTTTGGTGACTAGCTCAAACACTATAGAAGATAAACGCATTAACGGCAGTATGGATACGCACGACATGCAAAGTTTTTATGAATTTTTTCCTTAAATTTGGTAGTTCTAGCTGTAAGGGCGGGCGGAATAGGTGGATTTATCGATTTTTAGCTATCGAATTTATCGATTTGCCAGCCTCCTAGTTATCGTACAGCTCCAATCTTGACACTTTAATTTACCATGCCATGGATAAAAACATATGCAAAGTTTCAAGTCTCTTGCTTCAAGGGTGTGGAAAAAAGCTGCGTTCATACAGAAGGACAGACACCATGACGGACATTGCACAAACCCAATATACTCTTTACCTTCGGTATCGAGTATAAAAACTTCACCAAAAACCTGTGGTCCAAGCCTACTCCTTCCGCCCAAATCTCACCCAGCCGCCCCATGCCTCTTTAAAAACGGGAATGGGAGTATCATTTTTAAGTTTTTTAGCTTAAGTCAGTAAATTTGGTACGAAGATAGCTGGTGACATCTTTCAACGAAAAACCTCCGCCAGCGTCTTTTAAAATCTGAACCCCTTTATCTTCCACAATTTCTGTGGCAATGTATGTAGCTTATGGCACTTTAAAAAGATCTGCATTAAACAATATTTAAACGCATTATAGACCTAACTCGCTCTCGAGTTATAAAATAGTGCAAAAAAAACCAAGTAAGAAGGCTCTAGTCGAGATACCCTGAACCCAGTTGCAGTCCTGGCGTCCTAAAAGTATGCTTCAAATAATGATCCCTTTAAACAAAACTCATAACTGACTTAACTTTACGATATCTCTGGTGTTTCTTTACCGATTTGGACGAAATTTTGAGAAAAGTTCTATCCTTTTACATTTTCCAAATTCGATATTTTTTGTTATCGATTCTATGTGTATATCGAAAACCAGAGTAATTATCGCTAATTTTAAGCAAACTTGTTCTGCTTATGGTATAGGAGAACTTATATTCAAAATCTGAAGTCTCTAGCTCTTGTAGTCTCTGAGATCTACGCGTTCATACAGACGGACAGACGGACAGACAGACAGACGGACAGAAGGACATGGCCATATCGACTCGGCTATTGATACTGATCAAGAATATATATACTTTATGGGGTCGGAGATGCTAACTTTTGCCTGTTACATACTTTTGCACAAAACCATTATACCCTGATTTACCCATTTTATGGGATCAGGGTATAAAAAAAGTAATGCTAGAGCCGTACTTCTTTGAAATCGGGCTTCTTTTTTCTCTTTTGTATACTCTTCTTTTTTCTCTTTTGTATACTCTTATCAGAGTATACAGGTTTGAAGCCTTCATTTGTTAAAAATTTAAGCTGTTTATAGTCCTGTTGTGAAGAGGAACCCAAGTTAGATCGAGAAGCTTTAAAGCTGCAGCCACCTAACAAGCATGGGACAGCCAAACACGATATACATTATTTTCAAGTTGTGCCCTTGACCCAAAATAAGTAAGCAACGTCAGAAAGTAAGTCAAGGACGTGTACAGCCTCAACCAGTCCGCTGCAAGCGCAACCCCCTTCATAGAGCCGTGTAATAAATTAATTATACTTTCGAGAACAGCTAAAGCTATGCACAACACCCTACAATGTCATGCCCCAATTTGCTTCGTTGGTGACCTTGTTGGCTTTATGTAAAGTGCAGCAACAAGCGGCTGACTTTGACCCATTTAAATCCTTTAGGCAAGCACTAGACACAACTGGGCATGCGAACGCCACAGCCAGCGACGTAAACATTGCAATTATCTATGTCAATGTCAACCGGCGTTCAAGTGGGCGGCAACGCGGCGTTAAATTAACTGAGGCAGAACCTAAAATTCGAGACAAAATACTATAGAAGCGCCGTAAAAAAAACAGAGACAGAGAACGATAAGAGAAAAAGAGATAGAGCGCACAAACTACACAAACCCGACAAATGCTTAACGCTACTGACGCAAACACTTAAACCTAACCGAGCATGACCGTCAATCTCAATGCTTGTGTATGCGCTAATATCCTTGTGCCCAATCTATAAAACATATTGCAAACAAGTAGAAACGTTGCAGTCGGACGCAACCGCCTCCGGTGTACTCGATACCAGTAAAATCTAGTAGAAACGTTGCAGTCGACTGCGGTATACTCGATACCAGTAAAAAATCCAATAAAAAGAGACCTGATTACAATGGAGTGCGGATAGGACAGGGGTGTACGCTGCCTTAAAGATTGTCTGATGTAGAAGGGGATGCCAAAAAGCTATACTCCTACAAAATTTGGTAACTCTAGCTCAAAGTTAGTAAAATATGGTGGAAGGGGGGCTGCTGACGGTATGCGGGGGCATGGCATCAAAATTTTTCTCATCACCAATCTTGGCAACAAATTTGGAGGCTCTAGCTCAAAAGCTGTAGAAGATATAGGCTTTTCTGTTTTTCAACTGCGGGGGGTTAGGAGAGAAAGGGGCTGTGGCTCCAAAAGTTAGACGCAGTTTTTTTGAGGTCGCTAACACCTATCTAGGCATTTTTGGCATTTTTGGCTATGGCAGAATGAATAGGCGTGTCATCCATAAATCCGTTTTATAAATTTGGTTGGGGGTCGTCAACACCTATCTTGGCACCAAACTTGGTGGCTCTAGCTCAAAAACTTTAGAAAATATGGGCATTTTTGGTGTTAAACTGCGGGGGGCTGGGGGCGGAATGGGTGGGCGTGGATCCAAAATTTTTGAGGCAGTTTTTTGGGGATTTTTAGTAGCTATTTTCTTCCCAAATTTTGTAGTTCTAGCTGTAAGGGCTTGCGAAATAGCTGGATCTATCGATTTTGCGTTATTGAGTTTATCGATTTGCCAGCCCCCTAATTATCGTAGAACTCCAATCTTGTCACTTTAATTTACTATGCCATAGATAAAAACATATGCAAAGTTTCAAGTCCCTAACTTGAAGTTGTGGAAAAAAGTTGCGAACATACGGACGGACAGACGGACGGACGGACAGACACCATGACGGACATTGCACAAACCCAATATACTCTTTACCTTCGGTGTCGAGTATAAGAACACAAACATTAATCAAGTGAAAACGGTCGCACCTGACAGCAAAATACTCTTTTAGTTGTAAAATAATTGGCGGTGATTCTGCTTACAAAAGGGATATGCGGCCGGCAGGAGCGGCTGCAAACTTCACAGTTCTGATGCAGTTCTTTGGGATGCCACCAAAAATACTCTGAGTGACAATAATAATCTGCAAATGAAACATGGGAACTTATTTTTAGCTTGCTATATATATAGTAGTTAACACTTGCGAATCGAACTTGTTTTTTATAGGAAGACGTGAGATTCTGCACTTGAATGGCAGCTACATATATATAATTGCCTGGCCTGGTCGACAGCAGTAAATTGAAAATACAGACCAACACTTCAGCTCGGTTCAAGAACTGATAACCAGTTTGCATTGAAACAGACGGACATTTGAACAAAACTATATTGACTAAGCTGGAGACGCTGATCAAGAATATATATACTTTATGCACAGAGAAAAACAAGTAGAAACGTTGCAGTCGGACGCAACCGACCAGCAATAAAACCGATAAAAAGAGACCAGATTGCAGTGGGGTGTGGATACGGCAGGGGTGTACGCTGCCTCAAAGATTGTCTGGTGCAGATGGGGATGCCAAAAATCTCTCTTCCTTCCAAATTTGGTGACTCTAGCTCAAAGTTTGTTAAAGAAGGGGAAAGGGGGGCTGGGGCGGTATGGGAGCGTGGCACCAACATTTTTGCTGCAGATCTGTGTAAGATGTCAATTGCTATCCTTGTACCAAATTTGGTGACTAGCTTAAAAATAGTAAATTATGGGGGAAGGGGGCTGGGGGCAGTATGAGGGGGGGGGGGGGGTGGCATCATAATTGTTGATGCATATATATTAATAATGTAAATTGATATCCTCCCACCAAATTTGGTGACTCTAGCTCACAGTTAGTAGAATATGGTGAAAGGGGGCTGGGGGCGGTATGGGTTGGGGCATTATCCAAATTTTTTGGGTTTCTACATCAACAATCTTGGCACCAAATTTGGTGGCTTTAGCTCAAAAGCTGTTAAAAATATAGGCGTTTTTGATTTGAAAATGCAGGGGCTGGGCGTCATTAACAGTTATCTTCCTACCAAATTTGGTGACTCAAGCTCAAACACTATGAAAGATACACGCACTACCGTTTTTAGCGAAGCGTTGGGGCGGCTAGGGCAGTATGAATGGGCGTGGCAAAGTTCTTAAGCATTTTTGTGGGCGTCGTCATCACCAATCTTGGCACTAAATTTGGTGGCTCTAGCTCAAAAACTGTAGAATATATATGCATTTCAGTTTTTAAACCGCGGGGTGGCTGGAGGTAGAATGGGTGGGTGGGGCAAAGTGCTTCATCTTTACTACACAAATCAAAAATAAAAAAATTTTAAACTTAAGATGTGCCCATTATAAATACTGAAACCAAGTGCGAAAAATCTACATTCAAGTACGATTCAATCTAAGCGGCATTTCATAAAATTTTTTTTGTCGCTGTTAAAAATTGATTTTTATGTGAATAATTTAGCATTGTTCTTATTATTTTTAAAAGTTATTTAAATCATCAAAATGCCAAATGAGCTGTGCTAAACCAACTTCACTTAACATAAAAATTAACTGGAATAATAATGTGTTTGGAATCGGCTCAACAGCTAAAGCACTCGACGCATTAACCGGTGGTCTCAGGTTCAAATCCCGTCACGTTAAGCATAAAAACAAACAACATAGCATCAACATCTTAAAATGCTCTTGTTGCGCTAAGTTATCTATCTTTGAGTTAAAAAATTAACCTCTAAAATGTTTCATTTCAAATCTAAAATGCCTCATATGAAAAACTAAATGTAGGCACTTTATATCAAAAATGAAATATTGTAAATTGAAAATGTTAAATTTAAAATTTTAATTTAAAATTCCATTATAATATTTAAAAAAAAAAAACGGTTAAGACCCGAAATCATTCCGAAAAATATTAAAATCTAGGTGTAAATTATACGATTTACAAATTTTTTTTGTGTTCGGGATCTTAAATACACTTTTTTAGGTTTGTACAGATTTTATTAAAGCGTGGTGCTTTGTCAGCTTTTCTCACATTATTAAGCTTGCAATTATTACTTTTTATTTGAATATATTATTGAGGCAGTTCTTCTTAAAATTATATAGCTGAAGCATCAGAACGCGTACAGAAAAGTGCATATGTAGCGACACTTTTTTAACGTAGAATACGTTATTCGGCAAGGTATGCATGGAATTTGAAGTAAAAACTTTTGCGACCATTTCGCCGCGTTCATTATGATTCTTTTATACCTTATACATACCCAAAAATGTCTTAGAGAATTTGTGGGAAATTTTGGACCAGGCTATTCGTAAAATAAAGATTTCCAATAAAAACGAACTAGAAAGTGTGCTATTGGAAGAATGGCAAAAAATCCATTGGAAACCACCAGAAAATTGGTTTCCTCCATGGGAACTCGTCTGGCGGCTGTCCAGAAGCAGAAAGGAGGACACACAAAATATTAAATAATATATTTATATTTATTTGTTATCTTAAATGGAGTGCACGAAATAAGCTGCAGCATGAAAAAATACTGTTATTATGTTATTTTTTTGTTTTTATGATTAAGAAGTTCGTTTTTACTTAATAAACAAGTTAATATCCCTTATTAAAATACTGCGTTTAAATTTTTGTGTTATCTCTCAAAGTTTAGCCGAAATAACGATTTGAATTTTTATGTTTTTACTGCACGAAATAAGCTGCGAGCCACTGTAGATTTCTAGGCCTCTCTTTCTTCAGTTTTTGGTGGACATGTATATTAAAGTGGAGAGTGAGCGTTTAAGGATTATTGCCTCAAACCAAACAAAAATGCGAGCAGAAAACTTAATACATAAACAAGAATGATGTGGAATTAGAGCCAAACAATTTAGCTCAAATGGTAACACTTCCGGCGTCATTTGTAAAAAGCTCGAGTTATCTTCATGAGTACACGCAGGATGCGCTCATTGACGTGCGTAACTACGGAAGGCTTGATCTACAATTCAAGTCAAAATTCAACGGACAGACATGACTTTGAGAGGTTTAACAGATGATCACCGAGAGTATCATATTTTCTATATTCATAGAGTAGAAGTCAAAAAGCACCACAGCAACGCGTGGTCCGGGTACACTAGTACTTCTATATTATTTAGTTTTGTGATATAATTTTTATAAAATTATCAGGAGACTGACAACCTGGACAACCTGGACATTATGAAAACCAATATATTTTACTCATTTTAATTTTATTGTTTTGTCATTACGTCTTTTTTGTTTGATTAATTTGAAATGTAACGTGTTAGAGACACAGCCCGTATGTGAAGCCGAAAGCGCAGACCATCGATTTTTTTATAACAATTGTTTCATCCCAAAATGGTTTGTATCAAATGTATGTATAGTGCCAAGCTCTCCACTGTCAGCTGTCTGGTGGAGGCAAAATACCTAGTGAAACCCCCAAAATGTGCATCAAACGATCTTAAGACGCAGCACCCACCCTTGCAGTTCACATACTCACTCCTTGCTTGCATACATATTAACTATCCAACTTTTTTTGCAGTATTTTCTGTTCCATTTTTATTTGCGGTTTTTAATTTGTAATCCAAGTTTTTTGTTTTATTGTCAAAATCTTGTTATACTCGATACCGAACAACTTTTTTCGACACCTTTAAAGCTAAAGACTTGAAACTTTGCTAATATTTTTCTTCGGGTGGGACGGATAAATTGTCAAGATTGTGTTTCTTCGCTTTCTGGGAGGTCATCGATAAATTCGATAGCTCGAAATTAATAAAGCCACATATACCACTTACAGCTAGTGTTACCAAATTTGTTGAAAAGAATGCATTGAAATCAATAACGCCAATATCTTTTGAGCTAGAGCCACCAGGTATAGTCAAGATGGGTAAAGATATCACACAAAAATCTGCATCAAATTTTTGGATGCCATGCCCACCGATCACACTAACAGCCCCCACCTTAAAGTACTGGTGTACGTATATCTTTCTTCTTTCCGTGGCATCCCTGAAAAATCTGAATCAGCCAATCTTTGAACGCTTTATAAACCCCTGCCGAATCCGTACCGCATTGCTGCTTTTTTTTCGAGTATACTGCAGTCGGTTGCGTTTTTACTTCTTATTGCTGTATATTTTGCCTAATTTAATCACTTGCAATATGTATGTGAATTTTGTTATGAAATGAGCAAGGTAAAAAGTAAGCATGTGGTGGAAAGTAAATATACATACATACATATTCTTGATTAGCATCGCAATCTGAGTCAACATATTTATATCCGCCTGTCTGTCTGTTTTATGTAATCTCGGTTTTTTAACTATCGATTTGAAATTTTTGTTATTGATGTTGTTATTATAGATGTATAACAAGCAGGTGTTTCTCAAACGATTTCGATTAACTTTTTGCAGAAGCCCATACTCTGTCTACAGTATTAGAATAATTTTTCAAATTTTGCTATCGTTTTCACGCTGGTATCTATAACCGGAAGAGTTATCGATATTTTGAAACAAATTTAGTCTGCTTCTGGTTTAATGTCTCTGAGATCGGCGCTTTGATGCTGATTAAAAATTTATATCGATTCGGCTTTTAATGCCAATCAAAAGTATATACTTTTAACGAGGTTTGAGACGCTGTTGCGTTGAGATTATACAAACTGACTAATTATTGACATTGCTCAAAATCAATACACTCTAAACCTTCTGAATAAATATGAAATACATTAATATAGCCTCGATTACACTTTTTGCTCTTTTTCTACACTTTAAGAATGTAAACTCAATTTATCATGAAATGTGTTACGCATAGAGGGAAGCATACTCGACCACATAAGGAATAATTATTTTTGACCAGCATCGCGAGCGGAGTTGATATAGCTGTGTCCTTCTGTCTATCTGCTTATATTCAAACTAATCCCTGTTTTTTAACAACCGCTTTGATACTTTGGTCAGGGTCTTCTTCTGTCAAAATCGGTCAGATAGCATATAATTCTCTGCAAGCCAAAACAGCTTTCTTACTCGTGCAATAATGTGCAGTTAGTACTTTGTGTTCTGACCAGTCTTTCTTTTTATATGTTCAAAATTATTTTGCTGCCCGAAACACTATTAAATTATATAAATTATCTCAAACAAGGGAAATCACTTCATTCCAAAAATTTAATGTTTAACGTTAAACCGGTAACTATCGTTGAATCGGAGTTTGTAAACTAACTTATATAGACTGCACAATTGCTGACAAGAGCTTTTAGGGCTTTCGCGTCTCAAAGTGTCGGAGGTAGACCCCTTGTATGCTTCGCACAAGTGTGAGCAGGCGCGAGAGCAGATTTTTGTTTCACTATCCTTTGCGATCATCGTTCGGGCAAAATGTTGACCAACAACCAATAACTGTAAAATTTTTTATACCCTGAACCCATAAAATGGGTAAATCAGGGTATAATGGTTTTGTGCAAAAGTATGTAACAGGCAGAAGGAAGCTTCTCCGACCCCATAAAGTATATATGTTCTTGATCAGTATCAATAGCCAAGTCGATATGGCCATGTCCGTCTGTCCGTCCGTCCGTCTGAATGAACGCGTAGATCTCAGAGACTACAAGAGGGTGAGACTTCAGATTTTGAATATAAGTTCTCCTATACCATAAGCAGAACAAGTTTGCTTAAAATTATCGATAACTACTCTGGTTTTCGATATACACCAGGAATCGATAACAAAAAAATATCGAATTTTGAAAATGTAAAAATGGCGGTTGGTGTAATGGGTAACGATAGAACTTTTCTCAAAATTTCCAAATCGGTTTAGAAACACCGGAGATATTGTAAAGTAAAGTGAAGCATAATTTTAGGACGCTAGGACTGCAATTGGGTTCAGGGTATCTTCTGGTCGGGCTATCCCGACTAGAGCCTTCTTACTTGTTTGTATTTGGGTGTGTGTGCGTTTGTTTCGTTGCTTGCCGGACCTGCCTGTCGAGGTTTTTAATATTTTTCATATTTTCCCTTTTCTGTCACGGCGGCAAACGACATCGACACAAATGCACTACTGAATACACTTTCGAAATTTGTGTGCAATTTTGCATTACTGTATGGAAGTTGAGTTGGCAAAATTGATGTCTACTGTCATAAAACTAAAAACATGTAAGAGTATTATTGACCAGCATTTTAATACTGATATTTGGCTTTGTTCATATATGCATATGATGCACTTTCAAATGTGTGCTTAGCAATTGCATATCATTTCTTAAACAGTCTCAACTATTATGATTTGACAATTAATGAACAAGTTAAAGAAATTCATAAAAAATGCATTTATATTAACACAAAACTGTGGGAAGGGGGCTGGGGGCAGTATGTAGGGGCGTAGCATCAAAAACTTTTTTGAATTTGTTTGGGTGTCGTCATCACCTATCTTAGCACCAAATTTAGTGGCTCTAAAAACTGTGGAAGATACAGGCGTTTATATCCTTAATCTGCGGGGGAGGGGGCGACATGAGTGGGCGTGGCTCCAAAATTTTAGATGAAATATTTTGCAAGTTGTTAGTAACTATCTTCTTCCCAATTTTGGTAGTTTAATTTACTATGCCATAGATAAAGACATTTGCAAAGTTTCAAGTCTCTTGCTTGAAGGGTGTGGAAAAAAGTTGCGTTCATACAGACGATCGGATGGACAGACACCATGGAGGACATTTCACAAACCCAATATACTCTTTACCTTTCTTTACAGGTGTTAGAAAAACTCAGGCTCGAGACAACTGCCTTTATCTGTGACACCTTAAAAGCACGTGCAGTTTCTAGCCTACCTGTTTATATTTGTCTTGTAAAGGGATTTTTAGCACTTGAATCCTTTAGTGGTAAATTTTGTCAATAAAAGAGGTCCTCAGTGGCATTTTGTAAAAAAGGTTAATTGTTAGTCTTCTTGAATGCCGATTCGACAGGCGCTTATTTAGTTTACTGCAAACAGTTGCATCGAACAGTGGTTTCTAAAAAATTTACAAATTAAAATGAAATTCATTTCTGATCTCTCTGTGTTTAATAATTAAGTGATACCGACGTTTGGTGCCAATATTTGCAATTAGATCCATCGGCTTTAAAGAGCAAAACGAGAATTTGCTCAAGACACTTTAGCACGGAATGCATTGGCGTTGGAAACTTGAGATTGGGTGTAACCTAACCATTAATCTTGGTAAGTTTATTGTTTACAAACAGATCAGGGCGTATAACTAACCTGCTTTGTAAGTTTCTTATGAATCGATCCAGCTATTCAAAATTACGACCACGTTGTTTACCCAATGCTATCGGGCCCTTCCAAGAAATTAAATTTCCGCGTCTATAGTATTCCACAATGCAAATCTGCGCATCCAAATACGCTATTTAGATTTCCTTGTGAGGTAACTAAAAGACAGGAGTGGCTAAATCGTTATGAAATGATAAATGACTTGCAAAAACAGTTGCTCATTTGCGAGAAACATTTCGATGCAGCGATGATTGGAAAAGGACGGCTGAATAAAAATACAATTCCTAATGTAGTAGCGAAGGAATCCCAGGTGGCAGATTTGAATGACACTGGAAACTTAATACCATTTGATTCGAATGTGGAAAACACAGTTATGTGTTCTAATTGCGGAACATTTTGCAAGAATATGCACTTTTATAGCAAGCGTTGTTCCAAGCAGGAGACTCGCCTAAAGCCCTTGGAAAATTAATTGGCAGAAAAGGAACAATATTTTCAAAATGTAATAGACATGGAAAAGCAAAAATTAGCGGGTTGATTATAAAGGCGGTAATTTCTGACCAGAGCTGAATAAACTTCAAATGTTGCAATGACATGAAGGCGAATATGAATAATTTTTTCTCAAACCGGTCACAAAATATATTGGGTTTTTGACTATTCTCATGACTTTAAAGCAGTGGTGTCCAAAATTGCAGCCACGCGTGGTTGAAATGAAAAATTCTGCCGGCGTCGCAGCCGACACATGTATAGAGAGAGAGAATATGTGTATTCTATAAATACGCTCGGCAGCTTGTTCTCTTACGATGCGCGTGTTCCGCTGCATTTGCTCTCACTAGTCATGTGTTCGGCTAAAGCGCAAAAGTCAAACGCGCAGTTATTCGCTGGGCTACATTCAATGAGGAAAGAACATATAGCGCATGATTTGTACTCTGCACCGAAAAAAATGTTTGGTATCAATAGGGAAAATGAGTTATTTTTTATTGAGAATATGGATGGTAACGCTCAATGTTTATTGTGCCATTACATTGCATGTCGCTTTACCTTTGATATAATTAAAAGGCACTACCAACTTTGCCACGGCGGCTATAATGAAATAAAAGGGAGGGAGAGAGGTATAAAAATTTTAGAGATGCAGGCAAGACATTTTTTAATGTTTATAGCTGACAATGAAGAAATCATCCAACCTGACAGCAATAAAATTGATAAATCTTCGCTAAACTTAGCATCTTATACAGTTGCTTTAGGTCTGGCCAGACAATGCCGCCCACTTAGTGATGGAAAATTTTTTATAAATTTAACGACAGATGTGTTACAGTGCTTTGGAGAGCAGTTTTAGAAAGCCGTTGAAATTTGTAAAAGTATTCCAATATCACGTAATACTCTTGTAAGCAGAACTGAAGATATAGGCAGCTTAATTTATTCCGAAGCAGGAAAGCGCCTGGAAAATTGCGCATTTTTTTCGATATCTCTAGACGAGAGTACCGAAATCAATAACATTTGCCAGTTAATAATTTGTGTTAAAACAGTTGATGCTAATTTAAACTGCTTTGAAGAAGTTTTTGATGTTGTTTCTTTGCACGGCAATGTAACAGGAAAAGTTTTATATGACGTTTTAGAATCCCGTGTCTTTTCAATTGTGAATAAAAAAAAAATGAGCGCTATGTGCACAGATGGTGCAAAAGTAATGAGAGGAAATAATAATGGTCTCGTGGGAATGATAAGAAAAACCGGTCTGTTTTGTCCAACATTCCATTGCATTATTCACCAGCAAGCACTTTTCGCAAAGGAAATGAAAATGAAAAACGTTATGGACACGGCAATTAAAATTATAAATAAAATAAGAGGCGGACACAATGCACTGACCCACCGAAAATTTAAGAGTTTCTTAGAAGATTTGCATGCAGACTACGGAGATCTTTTGCTGCATACAGAAGTGCAATGGCTCAGTCGCGGAAAGAGTTTGGAGCGGTTTTTTAATTTAAGACAAGAAATTTTATTATTTTTTAAATCGTCACCAACACCGACTACCTATGACTTTGTCATTGCATTGGAAAATAAAGAATTTCAACTGGACTTGGCGTTTTTATGCGACCTAACAGAAATGCTAAATGACCTGAACCTATCCCTTCAAGGCAAAAACACCAATATAAAGCTGCATTTACTTAAAGACCAACTCAAAAACAATAGCCTTAAATCTCTAAAGAAAACTTCACTCATTTTTTCTGACTTAAAATTTAATAATTTGGACTTCTTTCAAAATTATGCCAACATCGTAACATCAATTGAAAATAATTGCAACCAAAGATTTCAAGATATAAGCTGCATTAAAAATTTGATAGATCTGCACGACTACCCTCTTATATGCGAAGTCCAGGAACATAACGCAGAAATCCAAAGCGATCTAAAACAATTACGTGATGATATTGAAATTCCTTTAAAAACTGGCGAGCATTTCTGGCGAGAACTCGATAATAAATATTATTGTCTTAAAAATGAAATTGGTAGACTATATTCGATGTTTGGTACAACATATAATTGTGAGGTTGCGTTTTCCACTTTAAAAATAATATTAAGTAAAAGTCGCAACAAACTAACCGATCAGCACCTATCAGATCTCTTACGGATTAAGGAATACAAAGGAGACATCGATTTGGGTGAGTTGTGCAAAAATTAATTCTCAATGAGCTAAAAATCCTAACCTTTGTTTTCTTCTTTTTAGCACGCCAATATCGACAATACAATACAAATATGCTGCGCATCGATTTAATTTGTTTTATGTTTGAATCGAACGAATTTTATTTTTTCAGTGTAAAGCAGTAAAACGTCTCGTTGCCTTCGTGTTTCGCTGCTTCGCACACAAGCGCAACGCTTCATTGTATGAGTTTGGACATCACTGCTTTAAAGCCATCCGCAATAATTTAGTGCACAATGAACTCAAAGCTCCAAATGGCGATGTGCGATGGGATGTGATAAAGAAACCATCTATATGCTGTATAGCATGTGCTTCCACAACCATCTAGTTTGTGAATTATTTCAATGATTGCTTTGACTTATGCGATGGAAAGTCTCTACGTCATCTGAATCCAATAAAGCGAGCAGTTATAAGAGGCAACCGACAACTCGAAACACTGGATAGTCGCATTGACTATTTTAGTTCGCTGCATTGGGCAACAAAAATTCGATCAAAAAGTATTGATACCTTGCTTAACTCTCTAAAATCGATGAAGGACATAGCGTTGGAGTTTTTCAAAGATCCAGAAATAAGGTAAGGTTTAATATATTTATACTCGATACCGAAGGTAAAGAGTATATTGGGTTTGTGCAATGTCCGTCATGGTGTCTGTCCGTCTGTCCGTCTGACCGTCTGTCCGTCTGTATGAACGCAACCTTTTTCCACACCCTTTAAGCTAGAGACTTCAAACTTTGCAAATGTCTTTATCTATGGCATAGTAAATTAAAGTGTTAAGATTGGAGTTATACGATAACTAGCGGGCTGGCAAATCGATAAACTCGATTGCGCAAATCGATAGATCCAGCTATTTCGCAAGCCCTTACAGCTAGAACTACCAAATTTGGGAAGAAAACAGCTACTATCAATCCCCAAAAAACTGCATCAAAAATTTTGGAGCCACGCCCACCCATTCCGCCCCCACTTAGTTTAACACTAAAAATTACCATATCTTCTACAGTTTTTGAGCTAGAGCCATCAAATTTGGTGCCAAGATAAGTGTTGACGAACCCCAACCAAATTCATAAAATTTTTGGATGCCACGCCCATCTATACTGCCCTATCCGCCCTCAACCACCCCAACGCTTCGCTAAAAACGGTAGTGCGTGTATTTTCGATAGTGTTTGAGCTAGAGTCACAAAATTTGGTAGGTAGATAACTGGTAACGACCCCCCAAAAACTGCATCAAAGTTTTGGAGCCCTACCTACCCATTCCGCCCCCAACCCCTCCACAGCTTAAAAACAGAAATGCTTTCTTTTATAGTTTTTTAGTAAGAGCCACCAAATTTAATGCCAAAATAGGTGATTATAGCCCCCAAAAAAATGCATAAAAACTTTGGATGCCACGCCAATCCATACTGCCCAAGCTGCCCCAAACCGCCCCAATGCTTCACTAAAAACGGGAATGCGTCTATTTTCCAAAGCGTTAAAGCTAGAGTCACCAAATTTGGTAGGAAGATAGTTATTAACGATCCCCAAAAAACTGCATCAAAGTTTTGGAGTTCAGAGCCCCCTGCATTTTGAAATCAAAAACGCCTATATTTTCCACATTTTTTGAGCTAGAGCCGCCAAATTTGGTCCCAAGATAGGTGATGAAGAAACCCAAAAAATGTGGATGGCGCCCACCACCCATACCGCCCCCAGCCCCCCTTCCACCATATTCTAATAACTTTGAGCTAGAGTCACCAAATTTGGTATGAGGATAACAATTAACATCATAAATAGATCTGCAGCAAAACTTTGGACGCCACGCCCCCCCCCCCCCCGTACCAGCCCCCAGCCACCCGTTTCACCATATTCTACTAACTTTGAGCTAGAGTCACCAAATTTGGTATGAGTATTGCAATTATCATCATAAATAGATCTGCAGCAAAACTTTGGACGCCACGCCCCCCCCTTCCACCAAATTCTACTAACTTTGAGCTAGAGTCACCATATTCAGTTTGGGGATAGCTATTGACATCATAAATAGATCTGCAGCAAAAGTTTGGATGCCACGCGCCCCCTTACCACCCCCAGTCACCTTTCCCCCAAATTTTACTATTTTTGAGCAAGAGTCACCAAATTTTGTATGAGGATAGCAATTGACATCATACATACGACCCATCATCACCATGCCACGACCAAAGAGTAATAATATTTAAACACTTTTGTTGAGAAAATGCACGTTGGTAAAGTATTAAAGCTGCAACAAATACGCAAGAGAGGCACAAACGATGCTAATGAAAGACATATGTCGCTCTAACTTTAATAAACAGGGTTGGCTGTGCTACGGCAGCTCATGTTGTAGCGAAGCCAATGACATCGAATTGGCCCACAACTCACGAAGCAACAAACGGCAGTCCCACGAGGGAGAAAAAAAGCCACGTAACAGGACTGGTAAGTTAGTTGGGGAATCGTTGTTTTAACCTTCTATAAGTATAAAATCTTGTTGGTGCAGGAGCTGAAAGAGCTTTTTCTTTGGCAGGAAATGTTATAACAGAAATAAGAAATAGATAAGGACCAAAATCTGTAGATCCCTTAATTTTTCATTCTTTATTTTTTAAATTTAATAGAATTTGGGCTGGTTTCTCAATGTCCAGTTCAAGTGCCAATTAGTAAATCTCGGCATAACTTTAATGCTCGTGCTAAATCAGTTTGGTTATCTTAATGGAAAGTTAACCTTATTCGTTCAGATACGGTCGCTCTAATGGTGCTGTCAACCCATTACGACCAAATGAGCTGTTTGGTATGGAATTTTGTTTGCTTGCTAAATTCATAACAATTGCTTAAAACAATAATTTTATTGAGCCCGGCTGAAAAATATAAACGGCAACGTGGGAAAAACGTTTCGGTTGCTGAGGAGCATGCAGTTGATGTTCTTGTGGAGTCAAGTCAAAATATTTTGGATCATAATAAAATAAATACAATGAAGTGTCGGATTGAGTAAGGTGTTTGCCTAACTATGGTTTTAGCGATATTAATATCGGCCCTTTGACGAAGCATAAATGTTAGCCGGCACTCAGGCATCAGTTACGTTTATCGCTCGCTAAGCCCTAAACGAACATTGAGAAACTCAATTTTGACTAAACTTTGGATAGTTACGCTAATCGGACATTGAGAACCCGGCCCATGATGTAATAACATAAGGTGGTCCCGTCGGCAACAGAAATCCACTTATTTATTTATTTATTGTCAGCTATGAGCAGCTGACACGAAAATAAAATTAATTTAAAATAATTATAATAAAAATAATTAAGTTTAAAGTAAAATTTAAAATTATATGTAGTTCCGAAAGTAAATTAAGGTTGAAATAATTATAAAGTTACGTTAAAGCTCTGGGAAATTCAACAAGAAAATAAGTGGGCCTACATTTGTTGCGTGGATTGGGAAAAAACCCAGAAAAGCCCAATCAGACCAGTGGTAGACTAGTGATTAGTTGTTACGATAAGATACGGCAGAAAGGATAGATCGTTTTAGTACTTGAGTCGAGGTCTCCAGAGAGACAAGAGAATAAAGCTTGTTATAGTCAGAACATAATACACGAAATGGATCATGAATTAAATAGTTGCTTGAGCAACGATCGAGTCTAAGTGGTAAAAAGTTACGTGTGGATCTAATGGGAACATTTAATTTTATTCGACTTAGAAGAACTGATGAGTCGATTTCACCATTAAGTAGATTAGTGATAAATACTGCACCATGCATAATTCTACGGTTCAACAGGGAAGGAAGATTAATTAAAAGAAGTCTACTTGAAAAGGGGGGTAAGTCTATTCCAGGAACCCAGTTAAAACATCTAAGCGCAAACAGAAGAAATTTCCTCTGCACAAATTCAATTCTATCCTGGTGAATTCCGTATTGCGGGGAACACACACAAGATCCATACTCCAGGATGGGACGTACCAGGGATGTGTACAGCGTTTTAGTGGTGTAGGGATCATTAAACTCTTTTTACCACCGCTTGATGAAGCCCAGTACATTTATGGCCTTATTGACCATCGACAATATCTAAGTATACAACCTGGGACTCCATCTGGACCAGGCAAGAAGCCGGGTTTGATAAAATTCAGGTCGCCTAGCAGCGTACACTCTTATACAGTACAGTTATAACTGGGACATATATACAGTTTGACGTTTGCACTTGAAAAGGATAGGAATTATTGCAACTATATAAACTCGATGAGTATACTGATTGAAAATACTCCTCAAATAGATCAGCCACTGCTTGATCGGAATTTGCTTTTGTATTATCAAGGTAAACCGAGGATGGCAAGCATGAAGATTTACGTTTTGAGTTAACAAATTTATAAAACTGTTTCGGATCGCGGGAAAAGTTTGATCTGCAACGATTGAGATAATTGTTATAACATAAAGTGTTTACAAAAATAAAATTAGACTTTGCTTTTATATACGAGGACAATTCCATTGTATTTCCAGGCTTTTTATAGGATCTTTGTCTTCACGTTTTTTAATTTTGATAGTTCCCTCGTAAACCAAGGTGGTTTATTTTCACTTGAAGGAACAGTGAGGGGAACACCGATATCCAAATGCGAATTCTTGTAAAAAATGGTGATGGCAGTTTCTAGAATAAAGGTGAGATCAATTAGTATGCTGAAGAAGGTCATTCAATTTAGTAAAGTTAGTTTTACGAAAACATCGGGTCTTTAAAGAATTTTTAAATGCTGGTCTAAGGTGAAAAGGTTCAAAGGAAAGTTCTAAAGTTGGATGGTAGGTATCTTCAGGAAGCACTGGAGGGTATACTCTACTAACATTACTACAATCAGAATCAGAAACAAATATCAAATCTAACATTTTATTACTACTGTTATGCACCCTGTTAACTTGTGATAGGCCTAACTCTAAAAGGCCATCGATAAAATCATATTTTAACACATAGAAACTCTATACCCGGATGATCATGAGAATGAATCTGTTCAGAGAAAATACAAGAGTCAACAGCTATGAGAACACCACCCCCTTTCGGCTGGTGCGATCGCATCAGTACAAGTTATACTTATTAGGCAAAACGGAATAATCAGATATATTTGGTTTTAACCAGGATTCTGTGAATGCAACTATCTGTGAATCAAAGGATAAGCTGTTTACATAAAGTTTAGAAAGTTTAGTGTTAACGCCTTGAACATTTTGTTAGGACAAGCTAACTACTTTTATTAGTTTTTTGCCGTCGAAGTTGAGGCAACAGGATGGATAACAGGCGGTGCACTACTGATTCTTATACCATTATTAACATTGTTTCGCCGATTAACATACTCCTTTACCACGAGCTTTGGTGGCCAAAACTTTTCAGAACAAATTGTTGTGAAAAATTCGGGCGGAACACCTAACTTGAAAGAAGATATGTGTTTAAATTTAAACTTTTCCACATGATACGAGGGGAATCAATGTTACTTTTAACGTAGGCATTTACATCCTCCAATCAAGTATCGGAGGCAAGCCTTGACACGAATATGAACTTATTTACGGAGACAACAACAAGAGGCTTGTGGACCCCTGCTGTACCTAAAGTAGAATTGGCACACAGGCTGTTGAAACAGAAAGATCGGGAGTTATGTTCTTAGATTGACCGTTAGAGTTTAGATTTCTAACAGGCGAGTTAAATAACGTAAGCGGGCTAGCAGAAATACCCGCTGGGGGATTAATGCTAGGCACCAGAAGGGATTTGGTGCGCGGAACAGTTGGGACAGCAAGTGGATTAGGACCCGAAGTCTTTTTCTCTTCGGAGATTCGGTCATCACCTTGCCATTTTTGAAATTAGACTCTAGCTCTTTAAATTACATATGCAGGTTGTTAAAAGCAACATGCATAGCCTTAAAAGCAGCATGAGTCTGCCTCATAAGTTGGAAAGTTTCCTTCACCACCTCGTTGCATGGCTCACAGTACCATTTCAGGCCTGAGTCAGCCAGCAAGCAGTCCCTAATTTTGGCTGTAAAGCCAGCACATTTCATGTGTATCATGTTATCGCACAATCTACACAATATAAAATCTTGGTTGGTTGTTCCAACCAACTTGCAATTGTTACTGCAGCAAACAAGCATTTTGATTTTATAAAATAAAAATAAAAATTAAATTAATTATTTATAACAATTAATATGCAATATCAAAACAAGGTAATGTGCAAATTTAAGAGGAAGAAAGTTTTGAGGCAATGAGCGCGACAAAACGGTAAAAAGATAAGCGAGAGAGCGTGAGCGCGTAGGCAAATGCAACGGCAAGCATGGTTGAATTATACATATATATATATATATAATTCAACCATGACGGCAAGTACGTCGTATAAGAGCGGACGATAGCTGCAGCAGACTGAATGCTGGGGAGCGAGAGCAAGAAAAATAGACAAGCTGTTTGTTGTTAGTGGACGAATACACAGAGTAAACAAGAGCAGAAAATACGAATGTATATATGTACGTATGTTTTCTTTATTTTTAAGCAATGCAGCGTCAGTTCAGCTGCAAATTGAAATGACTATTAAGTTTGCAATATTTTGTTATTCACACGTGTATATCTGCGATCACTGCTAGTATTTGTTACCAAATAAAGCCGAAAGAAACACCGTAAACAACACAGGAAAATAATAAATTACTGAGAGCACACAAAAACACAACCGTCACCAACGAATGACAAACGTTATGCTTGCAATAAGTGCGAGTGAAAAGAACATAGTAAACTGAGTGTCGTATTGAGTGTGAGTGAGGCGGCAATGTGATTGTTGATTAACCCTTAGCATGTCCGTAGGTTTTGAATATGCCATTTAAAATAAGAAGACGAGACATTATTTTAAAGTTAATTTTTAATAATTTAGAATTACCAATTAAACGTTGCTTTTGGTTCTTAATACAAATTTTTTGTTCGAGTATTTTACTTTAAAATATATTCTATAATAATCTATATGAAAAGAAACTTTAAATCTATCCAGCTCTACATATTGTGCTGCGCATATTAATTTTTCTTTGAAATTTTTTGTTATTTTAAAATTTTCTTGTGTAAAACTCACTCCCGTCACAACTTTGCAGCAAAATTTGCAATACTTCATATTAGTGCACGCTTAAGGGTTAATGAACAAGAAAATAAATTCGTCCGCACACAACCTTTCTCGTCAACAAGCAAACGTGCAATGAAATAAGTGTATACTTCGTAAAACTTCGACTGCCGACGGGACCACCTTATATTATTTCATCATGCCACAGATACGCGGATGCGTCTTTGGACCCGACCTTTATTGCAGAGTGAGTGCTCGCACTCGTCTTTACTGTGTCTTAAGACACCCGGATGTCGAAAACACCAGGGTGTTTACAGGGTGCACTTGTAGTTGCAGTGCACCTTTGCAGTTCTCTGGTGAGTTAGCAAGCAAAAAATAGGAAAGCAACAAATGGACACAGATTTGTAGCATGTTTATGTTTGTAAAAAATTAATTTATGGAAACTTGGTATTTATTTTAACATTATATAATTGCATTCAGATACCAATAGTATCGATAATGTCGACATTGTACATGCGACTTTTGATTTTGTGATCGAGCTTCACGCACACAGCGGCATTTTAGTGCGTCCACTACTCGTACCATATCGTATCTATAAATTAGTTTTTTCTCTGCTGCTAATCGTTGTATCACTAGCTTTATGTTTATTTGATGGTTTGCATGGTATAGTTTGTAATACGTTTTTAAGACACATTGAATCTTCGGCTTTATTGTTGTTTTTATTATGGTATTTTCGTACACTTATTGTATTCACATTAGTTTCAAACTGTAAATTTAATTTAATTGTAAATTTATTAACTGTTTTTGAATTTTGTTTTTTAATTGGGCATTAATATGTTGAACACTTCGTAATAGTTTTTGAAATTTTCCACTATACTTTACTACTAAGTAAGAAACATACAATAGAATATTGCCAACAACTGAATGCCTAGCGTGTACAGTGAACTTATCAATATTCGATTTATGTTTGATACTTACCCCCTTGATCATCTATCTCTAGTCCAAACTCATCATCCGTCGACGACTCATCCTCTGAGCTGAGATTAGAACTACTAAAATTGCCTGCCTGGTGTCGTTGAAGTTCTTGTTGCTTTTGTTGCTGATGTTCGTTTGTACTTGTATTTTTATTTTTATTTTCGGCTGCGCCACTTGAACCTGCAGCTAACTCTTCGATGCTTTGCATTGACCTATGTTTGGATGTACTCATTGTAGCTATTGCTTCTGTAAAAGTTGTGTCAGCCAAACCATTACTGGACACAAATACCACATTCTTTTGACTTGTACTTGGCTCCACCTCGAAGTCCAATTGATGCACCGTAGGGGAACTTGGGTAACTGGATGTGCTTACAATCGATGTTGCTCCCTTCAAGTTTTGTAAAGGCTTTAGTTGATGATACTCTACAAAGTTTGGCATAACCGTATCGCTGCTTGTGAACATATCACTGCTGACCACTGGCTGATTGTTGGTTTGGTTGTTAAATAATATATTTGCAAATGATGGCATTGTGACTGATTCTAATATGACCGGTCCCCCGCCGCCGCTGGTGACTGATGAAACTTTAGCATGGTTGTTGTTGTTCTTGCTATTAATGTGCGGAATAGGACCGTCAAAGATACGTTCACACATTCCGCTTAAAGAGACGGCACCATCCAATTGCCTGCCATCGATGACCTGCATTGAACTTAAGTTTTCAATTAAATTGGGATTGAGCTGTTGCAGAGGATGCTTATATGTATGGTTATTGCTGTCACTATCGTTGTTGTGATGAATACCAGCCGAAAATATAATTCTGCTGCTGCTCTCAGCTAACATAGGTACATTAATGGTATCCATAATGATGACTTGTTTATTACTATCTTTCGTAATGCACTTTCCTTTTTTTGTGATTTTAAATGTTGAATGGCTGTTATAGTGCGCTTTTCTTCTCAATTATTTAGATGTAAAGTTCCATCTGGAAAAAAATCGTAAAATTTTCTTAGTTAAATTGAACAAAATGGTAACACATTTTGCAGGCAGCGAAAATAAACAGTTGTCGATCAAATTTTAAAGTTGTAGATAGGGTAATGTGCTAAAATACTTTTGGGGGCTCAGAAATAGGCCCCAGCCAGGGCCCGAAGAAAATATTTTATTGGAGTTTACTCCTTAAGAATCGATTTGCATATAAGTAGCCCGGTATGAAAAAAATATGAGGAGTGAAATCAACTGAACAAATTTCGTTACGTTTTTGTGAAGTCTAGTGCATGACGAATGTTGGATACCCTTATAAAATATATGTTGTGGGTATGTTGTTCAACAATGTATTTGCAAATAATGGCATATTTTCATTAGCGTAAGTTGTCGCTTAGTTAACAATTGAGAAATTGCTTCAATAAAAAATAGTTGATTGAACTACATATCCACAGTTGCACTTATATTTTGAAAGTGTATCCAACGTTCGCTAGTTCATTCTCTTATTACTTAAGAATCCCGTTATAATTCTTTGCAAGCATGTGTGTGTATGCGTGTATTCGAACAAACCGAAAACAGAATTGCGGTGGACGATGAATGGTAAATTCTCAAATAATTTCTCAGTGCTATTGTGGATATCTTGTTCAACAATATGTTTGCAAATATTTACATATTTTCATTAGAATAAGTTGGCGTTAAGTTAACAATTCAAAAATAGCTTCAATTATAAATAGTTGATTGAACTTCGTTGGCACAGTTGCACTTATATTTTGTTAGTGTGTCCAAAATTCGCTAGTTCATTCTCTCATTATTCAAGAATCCCGTTATAATTCGTTGCAAGCATGTGATGGTATGCGTGTATTCGAACAAAACGAAAACAGAATTCCAAAGGTTTTGTCATTTTGGAAGAGGCCGAGTAGCACAATTTCATTTCAAGTACAAAAACATAAGATTTTGTCTTCCAAGGCAGTCAAATTTCAGTTTTGCTATTGCTGCTCATTCATACTCTTCCCAAAATTTACCCTATGACACTTTCCAACAATCCTTGCCATACAGGTACGCAAAGTTGCGAACAAATTTCGAAAGTGTATTCAGTAGTGCATTGGTACATATGTAAAAGGAAAAATATCAAAAATAACAAAAACCTCGGCGAGCAGGCACAGCAAGAAATATATGTATCAATCGCACTTGCATACAATATGTACCAACAACTTTTTACCGTTCTTGCTGTCCGCTGACCCGCCGCCTCTACTTTAATCGACGGGCCGCTGAACGCAAAGGGAAACTGAACAAAACAACAACGCGCTGGCTTGTCGTTGCTGAGACGCACAAGCTGCACAAATAAATTTGGGAGACATATGTGCAGCGAGATGTACTTTGCCTAACGGTAATCACATTATTGTCGTCTCAGTATGCATTTCTGTTAATCAAAAGGTTGATGATGTAATCAGTTTCATTCATGAGAAATTGTTAGCTTATACAGAAGGTGGATCAAATCTACTAAAAAAAACAGTATCATGTACTTCCGCTAATACTAAGCGGCGATTTTAATATCAACTTTAATAATGATGATGGATTGAGATTAATACAGTTTTTAAAATCTGAACTCAATTTAGATATTATTTCCGAAAGAACATTAGGGACAACGAGGTATGGTACAACCATTGATGCCGTATTTTCAAGATTTTTAACCCACATACCTACCAACGTTCATGTGTCGTATTTTAGTTACCATAAGCCTCTTGTCACAGAAATTAATAATAACGACGACGCTATTGATCAAATTAATTTTTAAAATAGTAATATAAGCTTAGATGATAATTATAAAATAATAATCTGTCAACATAAACTTTTGTTATTTGTTATATGTTAGATGTATAAAATAAATGCAAATAGAATAAAAATATATATACCATTTTATTTTTATTTTATTTTCATTGATTCGTTTATAAACGATTTGATATCGGATTAATCTTTTAATCTTTTTCTTAGACTAGTAAGCTTTTTGTGCTTATTTAGGCAGTCAATCTGAAGGAGTAAACTCCAGTCGTGCGTTTGAGCTGACACACACATTTTTTTCAAAAAAGCCCGGTCCGGCTCGGAGTAAAAGCATAAAAATATAACATCGCTTTTAATGTCCGATTTGACCACAAATTAATTTTTTTGTTTTTACTGCACACAGCTCCTTGAATTTTACCTTCAAACATTTTTACAAAATCAAAGTTGGCGTCGTGAAGCTACGGTCGTTGTGGGAAAGTAAGCTCGATTACTCTTAATGATCGAAAGAATATCAACTAGAGCGATGATTTACGCATGTGCGATATTTAATCTATAAGAAAATAAGTGTTGCAAAGTGCTTTTGAGTTAGGAAGGCCCGCCGGGCTTTTGAGCTAAGGCCCGGGCCCGCACGTAAAAGTCCCAGAAATGATGTTTAGGCCCATGGCCCGATAAATATGGCCGAAGCCTGCCGGGCTTCAAGTACGGACCGTGCCCACCTCTACTCAGAATTATTTGTATTATTTCCGGGAGAAATAAATAAAAAAAATAATGAGTAATAGTCGTGAGTTCTATGTATCTTGCAGAAGCCTAGTTTTTAGCTCAAGAAACTTGGTTGGCTACTACCTTGGTTGATCCACCTTCTGTATAAGCTAACAATTTCTCATGAATAAAACTGATTACATCATCAACCTTTTGATTAACAGAAATGTATACTGAGACGACAATAATGTGACTACCGTAAGGCAAAGTACATCTCGCTGCACATATGTCTCCCAAATTTATTTGTGCAGCTTGTGCGTCTCAGCAACGACAAGCCAGCGCGTTGTTGTTTTGTTCAGTTTCCCTTTGCGTTCAGCGGCCCGTCGATTAAAGTAGAGGCGGCGGGTCAGCGGACAGCAAGAACGGTAAAAAGTTGTTGGTACATATTGTATGCAAGTGCGATTGATACATATATTTCTTGCTGTGCCTGCTTGCCGAGGTTTTTGTTATTTTTGATATTTTTCCTTATACATGGAAAGTGTCATAGGGTAAATATTGGGAAGAGTATGAATGAGCAGCAATAGCAAAACTGAAATTTGACTGCCTTGGAAGACAAAATCTTATGTTTTTGTACTTGAAATGAAATTGTGCTACTCGGCCTCTTCCAAAATGACAAAACCTTTGGAATTCTGTTTTCGTTTTGTTCGAATACACGCATACCATCACATGCTTGCAACGAATTATAACGGGATTCTTGAATAATGACAGAATGAACTAGCGAATTTTGGACACACTAACAAAATATAAGTGCAACTGTGGCAACGAAGTTCAATCAACTATTTATAATTGAAACTATTTTTCAATTTTTAACTTAACGCCAACTTATTCTAATGAAAATATGTAAATATTTGCAAACATATTGTTGAACAAGATATCCACAATAGCACTGAGAAATTATTTGAGAATTTACCATTCATCGTCCACCGCAATTCTGTTTTCGGTTTGTTCGAATACACGTATACACACACATGCTTGCAAAGAATTATAACGGGATTCTTAAGTAATAAGAGAATGAACTAGCGAACGTTGGATACACTTTCAAAATATAAGTGCTACTGTGGATATGTAGTTCAATCAACTATTTTTTATTGAAGCAATTTCTCAATTGTTAACTAAGCGACAACTTACGCTAATGAAAATATGCCATTATTTGCAAATACATTGTTGAACAACATACCCACAACATATATTTTATAAGGGTATCCAACATTCGTCATGCACTAGACTTCACAAAAACGTAACGAAATTTGTTCAGTTGATTTCACTCCTCATATTTTTTTCATACCGGGCTACTTATATGCAAATCGATTCTTAAGGAGTAAACTCCAAAAAAGTAGACAGCCTGTTTTAGGTCACACGGGCGCATAGGTTTACCGTAGAATACGTCAAAAATTATGAATTATTATCCACATAGATGTTTTATTTAAACTGTGTTTGTTGTCATTTGGCTTTTTTTTTGCTTTTTGCTGCAACACTGGTTAGCATCTCTAATATAAATAATACAAACATTGACTTGAAATATAAATATGATATAATTTATTAAATCAAAATTTCTGCATAATATAGTCTAAAATTGTATTGTTGTTTTTATTTTTATTTAATGCAATAACTTTGTTCTGTTCACTGTTAACTTTTCACAAGTTGCGAAAATCAGGGCTGCCACCGTAAGTAAGAGTTATTGATAGTTTAGTTGATATTTATATGATATTTTTTCACGGGCATATTAATTGTTTTGGTGCAAAGCCATAATTAAATGTGCAACAAAAGCAATAAAACATGATTTCGAAAACTTGCACGCAAATTTCTGAATTTATAATATTGGGGTCAACATATTTTATTGTGATATAATTGTTTGTAGCTTAAGCTGAGCTTGTTCACCCCTGGCACGGAAGAATTTATGTATGAAAATTTAATTATGCCCAAATATCTTAAGGAAATTTCCACATTTAGAAGCTATCAGTCATGACCGCATATATATCATACGAAAGGAAATCAAGTCTACTTTGTATTAAAAAGTTTTAATCGATTCTATGGCTGAATTTTTGAGCAATTTTCAATTGAAAAGAAAGTAGTTATTTTTGCACTGATTTTTTGCCACAAAAAGTTATTAATTTGGCAAAAGTATTAAATATTTGAATGTGGGAATGTTTGTTTACCTCATCTCAACTTAAATCCCAAAAAACCAGAGTAATTGATTGATTATTGAGATTGCTAGAGCAATTTAAAGTCTTCAAAATGAAGCAAAATTTTGCATGTTTTTGGTCTCATTTTTATACCCTGAACCCATAAAATGGGTAAATCAGGGTATAATGGTTTTGTGCAAAAGTATGTAACAGGCAGAAGGAAGCATCTCCGACCCCATAAAGTATATATATTCTTGATCAGTATCAATAGCCGAGTCGATATGGCCATGTCCATCTGTCCGTCCGTCAGTCCGTCTGTATGAACGCTTAGATCTCAGAGACTACAAGAGGGTGAGACTTCAGATTTTGAATATAAGTTCTCCCATACCATAAGCAGAACAAGTTTGCTTAAAATTAGCGATAATTACACTGGTTTTCGATATACACATGGAATCGATAACAAAAAAACATCGAATTTGGAAAATGTAAAAATGGGGGTTGGTGTAATGGGTAACGACTTTTCTCAAAATTTCGTCCAAATCGGTTAAGAAACACCGGAGATATTGTAAAGTAAAGTCAGTTTTTAGTTTTGTTTCAATTGATCATTATTTGAAGCATACTTTTAGGGCGCAAGGAGTAAAATATTTATTGCAACTGGGTTCAGGGTATCTTCTAGACGGGCTCTCCCGACTAGAGCCTTCTTACTTGTTTTAATAGAAAATGTAATCACTTCATATACACATATAATTTAAAATAAAGGTTAAAGTCTTGGCTTTAAAACGAAGGAAAATCTATTCATTTGTTCATGAGCAATGAGCGATTTTGTGAAGCAACCATATTATAACAACAACTTTTTTGGATAGCACACTCATTTCCGTAACGTAAGACGTATTCTACGTCAGAAAACCACATTGGTTTACAAGGGAACTATAAAAATTTAAAAACGTGAAAACAAGATGCTATAAAAAATTTTAAAATTCTGGAAATACTATATATATATATTTTTATAAAATATATTATTATTATAAAATATAAAAATATAAAAACTCAATATATAAAAATATAAAAACTCAAGAAAAAAACGATCACGCCTAGGGATGGCAAAATTTTTGTTTTTTTTTTTTTTTATGTTTTACATATATTCATTTATTTATGAATTCATAGGGTACAGTATAAATGTTTTATCATTGATTTAACCATGATTGCAGGAATAAAAGTTTTCCCAAACGTTTTGAGGTAAGTCTGTTTCTTTTTTTCTTTTCATTTCAGTTCTCAAATGCCTCATAACTGCAGAAAGCGCTAAAGGGTCACTGAAATGAATTCTTTTGAATCTGGGGTCTAATAGAGTCGACGCTGCCAGAAGAAACATGAGCTCCGTAGATCCAAACCTACGATCAAACTCATTTAAAATATTTTTTAGTTTTATGGCGGCAGTATGAACAATGATTGTTTTTACCAATTGTTGGCGGCCACAATGCACAAGCGGGATTACTTGGCTGAGAGAAGCACACTTTTCGCCACTTATTTGGACTGTCATTGCTTCTAATGGCCGTTAAATGTTTAATATTTCAATAATTGCATTTTTATTTGTTAACAGTTCTCCTTGAGTCTTACATTGTTCTTCAGTGTTATAAATGGTAGGCAGTACGAGACAATGGTGTCAATAACTATTAATTAATAGAGTTACCAATAAACAAATTATAATTTTAGAGCCTAAAACAATCCTAGTTTGCATAAAATGTAACTAAATATTATAATTATTAAAAAAAAAATTGCGATTATTTACCCATTACTCGATTAATAATCAATTAATCTACAAAAAAATAATCATATAATTTAATCGTTTCTTGCCCAAAATTAATCGATTATTTCATTTCATTCGATTAATCTTGCCATCCCTGATCACGCCACCTTTGCCCTTGGCGCGACATTGACAACGCTGACAGGGGGACCAGCGAAGAAGCAGAAGGTATAAAAGGAGCCGTTCGCCACAGGTCTAGGAGTCAACCGAAATTGAGAATAAAGTGAATCATAAACTGAGAACGGAGCGATATAATCGTTACAATCGTGTACATTAACAAGGAGTGTAGAGTTATAAAAACGAGAAGTGGACAGTGAAACAAGGAAGGACACGCTTTAGCATTAAGGATATCTACAGGGAAATATCCTTAAAAATAGTTAATATCTAATACGTTTAAAGAGTAATAAGTACGGAAAATCAACAAGCCTTGTGGTGTGTTGAAACTGTGCAGCAATCTCTAGCCAAAATCGAATATCAGACTAGTGAGCCTGGCGAATAACAGGTGCAGCTAAAGTCAGAGCCTGAGAGTAGGAGCGACTATTGGCGGAATCCTTGCGGTGTCAAGGAAACCATAGTAGAGCCGGCGAAGATCAGGCGTTGCTAGCTTAAAACCTCGTCGAGTAGGCAAATACTACGTCTGAAGCGCCAGCAGTACTAAATAAAGCCACTGAACAAGAGCCTTGTGCCGTTCCGTCCGATTACAAGTCCGAAAACAATCATATTTAAGTGTATAACGAAATTGTATTACTAAGAAGTTCTTAGTAAGAACCAAAACGGCAGTTTAAAGCCAAAATATATGTATTAAAACGAAAACAGATTGTGTAATTATTGCCGGAGCCGCCACAATATAAATTTGTTGACAAGTTCCCATCACACCGCGAGTGTTAGCCCGGCTAAACACCCGTGACAGACTTAGGTTCGTTACAACACGTTACGTAACATTCTGTCATACTTCGGTTATAGAAAAAAGTTAAATTATTCGTGAATTACAAATTTTAAAGAAATAATAATTTATACGGACGAAAGGAAATCTTTATACAGTTATATATATAATTATTTTTTCGGAGCATAAATAAAATGCATAGCTGCCAAATTGAGCTAAGCAACACCGAATTGCGAATTCAGAATCATTGATATGAATTCGACATGAGTTAGTTGGTTATCAATGTACACTGAGCAGTGCGAAATTCGATGAAGCACTTAGTAATAATAGTTATTAAATCATGACTTAAACTAATGGACTAAAAATATTTTCTGACATAAATAATTTAAACGGAATTAATATTAAAGCGGTGTGATATATTGGGGTATAATTTTCGATAATCGATTAAAAATTAAAGTTATGATGAATGGCAGCCCTATCATCTGGCGTAAATAAATCGTACGCCGATAGTTTAAGATTGGCGGGAATCCCAAGTTTGTATTGTATTCGCTAGTGTTTATGCACAAGTACATAACTTTAAGTGGTTTTATTAAAGTGAGCTTATGTTGTTTATAATGGAATGACCTCAAAAAAAAAGAGATTTGTATTATCAGCTGTACTTGGCCTATAAAAGCTGTCATGCTGTCTTGCCAGCGCAGCAGTGCCACTGCAACTTGGAAATCGGCTAAAGAACAACCAAAACCAAGTAAGAAGGCTCTAGTCGGGATAGCCCGATCAGAAGATACCCTGAACCCAGTTGCAGTCCTTGCGTCCTAAAAGTATGCTTCAAATAATGATCACTTTAAACAAAACTCATAACTGACTTAACCTTACGGACGAAATTTTGAGAAAAGATCTATCGTTTTACATTTTCCAAATTCCATATTTTTTGTTATCGATTCTATGTGTATATCGAAAACCAGAGTAATTATCGATAATTTTAAGCAAACTTGTTCTTCTTATGGTATAGGAGAACTTATATTCAAAATCTGAAGTCTCTACCTCTTGTAGTCTCTGAGATCTACGCGTTCATACAGACGGACAGACGGACAGACAGACAGATGGACGGACAGACGGACATGGCCATATCGACTCGACTATTGATACTGATCAAGAGTATATATACTTTATGGGGTCGGAGATGCTTCCTTCTGCCTGTTACATACTTTTGCACAAAACCATTATACCCTGATTTACCCATTTTATGGGTTCAGGGTATAAATAGTGAAAAGTTTATAGAACATATAAACGATGTTGAACGCAATTTAAAGGTGAAGGCCACGAAGAAGAAAGCAACAATGCTTGGTTTTTTAACAAAGATAAGTTTACCGTTAAAATGTAATAATGACATAAGTTTTATAATAAGTAATCCAAACCTGGTCATAATTATTATATATTTCTAGCTACCTATGAAAACATCAAGCACGCCAGTAATAGTGAGGCCCAATGTTCCCTCGACTTCGCGTGCTCTTCAAAAAAAAAAAAACAGGTACATCTGCTTGCATATGTTGTATATTAATTATGTTATTTTTTTATCGCATGTGTCAATAATACCTATTCTTAATTTATATTCTCGTTGTCTAAAGGATTCTCTTACGGAATCGATAGTCGCAGTCGCTGGACACGAATGCACTGCCGTCAAACGAAAGTTGACCGATACCCACGATGAGCAGAGTCAGAATACTCATGAGGAAACTGTGCAGACACTGTCTACGGAATCACACACGACTTTAGACATCACTAAATATGCTGCAAGCAAACCGGCTCAGGAAACTCATATGAAGAAAATTGGTCTAATGCAACAGAGAATAAATGTTCTTACTCATGCAAGGGACACTGATGTCCCTGATGAGAAAAAAAAGCTACTCCAAGAGTTACAAGAAGAAGAGAAATGTTTAGTAAAAAAATAATTAGTGGTAGAACTCACGAGGGATGTGTTAACACCTGTTTGTACCTGTTTGATATATATTAGCATAAAAAAGGAAAGAATGGTTTATTGAATTAAGTTACTTTTGCAATAAATAAGATTCTTGGATATGAACGATAGCTTGCCTGCTTTACGTATTCTATGACCTTTTGATACCTACCCCACAAAACACATGCTCTAGCAACTGATATACACCTAGCCAACCAAGTATCTTGAGCTAAAAACTAGGCTTTTGCAAACACTTGTCCACAAAACTATTTTTCTTCCCCCATAATTGCGCTTGAGAACAAAAACAAGATTTTGTCTTCCAAGGCAGTCAAATATCAGTTTTCTATTGCTGATCATACATACTCTTCCCAATTTTTACCCTGTGACACTTTCTAACAATCCTTGCCATACAGTTATGCAAAGATGTACACAAATTACGAAAGTGTATTAAGTAGTGCATTGGTACATATGTATGTACATCTAAGCGCGCGTTTGCCGCTCACACAGAAAAAGGAAAAATATCAAAAATAACAAAAACCTCGATAAGCAGGCACAGCAAGAAATATATGTATGTATGTTTCAAACTAACTTGCATACAATATGTACCAACAACAGTTTACCGTTCTTGCTGTCCGCTGACCCGCCACCTCTCCTTTAATTGACGGGGCGCTGAACGCAAAGGGAAACTGAACAAAACAACAACGTGCTGGCTTGTCGTAGCTGAGACGCACAAATTGCACAAAGAAAAAATACCCTTTGAACCAACATTCAATGATTGTCAATGAAAATTTTAATATATGATTTTACTATGTATATATATATTGTTTATGCTAGAATATAAACAATAAACAATGCTAGAATATAAACAAACATGTCGAATTGAAATTATATTTAAGAATCTCAAGTTTTGCTAGTTAATTGCACAAAGTTCATATTAAGTTTATTTGACCGAAGATATCATGCAGGATCCAGCAGAAGCAATCTGGCTTGGTATAGCTTTCACGTTCGTGTATCGCTATATTTTTTACAGATAATAAAATGCGCGGATGAATCCTGCTGTTCAACACCGAGAAGTGCTTTGAAATCTGTGTTTGCGGATACTTTCATGCCGCCACCTTGCCCAATAATGCAAACCCCAAGCAAGCTCGAAGTACCCAATTTGCTAGACAAAGGAACATCCAAGTTTTCGCCACTTCATGTGAGGTTGTCCGCTGATCTGTCATCTCCTCTAGAAGTATTTCAGCAGATGCCTTACGATTTCTTTTTTCCATGTCTACAATTCGACCTAAATAATAGAGTATGTCCAACCTGTGGGATCTATTTCACATCTTGCAAGAGTGTTCAAATGCACTATCTTTACATGCATGTCAAGACTGTCCCAGACCATTGTGAAATAAAAGTACGGCCACAGCGCCTTGCTGCTAGAAGGACGAAGGTGCTTCTCTGCATTGTGTGACGTTATGAAACATCGTCTGAGGATGCTGACTGGATCGACGAAGACCAAGCTGATGCAAGTGGCTTAACAATTCAAGATGCGTCTTTGTCTGCGCTCCAAATGGCAGTGATGAAAGAGTCTGAGTGGCTAGCAAACCGGTCGACAGAGGAGCAGTAACTTATATAGAATTGTTTTCATAGATCTACTTGAATACTTGGTAAATATTATTTTTTAATTTTGTTAGGAATACGATTTTATTTCGAGTACAATGTTTCATTTCAGTTAACTTTCTGTTTATAATTGCAGTGCCAAAGGATAAAATAATAATTTCATTTTATTTTAAGAGTTCATTATTTAAAAAATAGCTAAATGTGAAGCCAAAAATGTATTAAAAATAAACCAAAAACGCAGGTGCTGCGGATTTAAAATCTAAAAAAAAATTGTCACTTGCGTAATATTTGAACGCTCCCTTAAGACACCAAGTTTTTAAACCTTATTCGATTAGGTTAATATTCCAAATAAGTAACAATAGAAAGCTAAATTAAAATCAAAAATTCTGTTCCAGAAAACGAGTATATAAACATATAAAATTTTCTCCACAATTCTTTTAAACAAAAAAAAAAAGTTTTTGTGGCTTTACATTTACAAAACATGTATCCTCGTCAGCGGGCTCTACTTGATTGAATCAAAGTGGTTATTTGCAACGTTGAAAATAGTCATAAAATAGTTCTTAGTTGCCCAGATAGCCATAGAACGAATTCGTTAAAGAGTATTTATAACCAATAACTGAAAACTGAAATTTGGGTCTGTGTGTTTATGACTGTTTCGGAAGTTATATACAATTGCCATGCACACATTTAAAGGTGCAGCATATGCATACATGAACACACACAGCCAAATATCTGTATTAAATTTTTGGTCATTAATACTCTTTCATGTTTTCAGTTTTATGGCACTAGTCAATAATCTTGCCATCGCAACTACCATACAGTTATGCAAAAACATACACAAATTCCGAAAGTTCAGTAGTTCAGAAGTGCATTTGTCGTAGTCGTTTACCGCCGACAAAGAAAAAGAAAAAATATCAGATATAACAAAAATCTCGGCAAGCAGGCCCAGCAAGAAATATACACTGAGTCAAAAAAGTATTGGCACACTTAACAAATCAGAGTTTCCTGTGCAATTACTTTTCTCCCAATTAAGCTTTGTCAAAATGGAAAACGGTTTTCATTAAACGCATTTATTAACAACAAATTCCAAAAAAAAACATGCTATGGTTTCTTAGCATAACCCTAAAATGTAAAAAAAGGGACAAATTTACATCAAAAAAGTAATGGCACACACTGTATTCTAGCTGCGCGTTTGTCGCAAAAACGGTGAACTCCCGTTATTTTTCACTTTTTCTTTCAACTTAGACGTTCGTTTTCGGAGTAGAATATGATTGCAATCACTTTTGATCGCAATTTTAACAGAAGAGCAAAATGGCAAGAGGTGCAGAAATTTCAATTGAAGTGCGTAAATAGATCATAAAACTGTACTTGGAGAATAAATCTTATCGCGAAATTGGCACCATTATCAGCAAATCATGGTCCAGCGTGCGGAACATTGTGATGCACTACTTAAACACTGGAAAAATAGCACCTGAATGCAGATCAGGCCGCCCAAAAAAATTAACGGAACGCCAGGAGCGAGTTGTAGTGTCCACAGTGGCACAAAATCCAAAAACCTCGGCCGTGAAATTATGCGAGAACCTCCAAGGATCGTTTGACATCAATTTCACCCCACAAACTGTACGGAATACCCTATATAAGGCTGGGTATCATGGCCGAGCTCCTCGACGCAAGCCCTTCATTTCGGAGGTCAATAAAAACAAGAGGCTACTATTTGCCAAACAGCATTTAAATAAGACGGATTTGTTTTGGCACACTATTATATTTAGTGATGAGTCCAAATTTAATCTATTTGGGTCGGACGGAGCACAGAAGATTTGGCGGAAGCCTAATAAAGAGCTGCAAGAAACTAACTTGCTCAAAACAATAAAACACGGTGGAGGTAACGTGATGATTTGGGGGTGTTTTGCGGCGTCTGGAGTTGGAAACCTGGTGTTTATTGACGAGAGAATGGACAAGCATGCTTATCGCGACATTTTGAAGAATAATTTAAGTCCAAGTGTCGAGAAACTGGGCCTTAATGGCACGAATTGTCAGTTTCAACAAGACAACGATCCCAAGCATTCGTCCTATCTGGTGCAGGAGTGGTTAATATATCATTGCAAGCAGTTCAAAACACCCCCCCAGTCGCCGGATTTAAATCCTTTTGAGCATGTGTGGCACCTACCTGAGCGGAAGATACGATCTCACCACATTACATCTAAGGATTCGTTAAAACAGGCATTATCTTCAGAATGGATCAAAATAACACCTTCTGAAACGGCAAAGCTGGTGAACAGTAAGGAGGCCCCACACAGTATTAGCGTGTTTCAGTTGCAAAGAATAATACGATTATCTATCTGTGCCATTACTTTTTTGATGTAAATTTGTGGCTTTTTTTTACATTTTAGGGTTATGCTAAGAAACCATAGCATAAATTTAGTTTTTTTTTTTTGGAATTTGTTGTTAATAAATGCGTTTAATGAAAACCGTTTTCCATTTTGACAAAGCTTAATTGGGAAAAAAGTAATTGCACAGGAAACTCTGATTTGTTAAGTGTGCCAATACTTTTTTGACTCAGTGTATGTATCAAACGCACTTGCATACAAATACCTACAAATATTAACCGTTCTTGGTTGCGTTGAGCGCAAGGTCAAGTGAAACAAAAATCTGCTCTCGCGCTTGCTCACAGCTCTTGTTAGCTATTGCAATATCTGTATATTGAACGTCTGTGACCCAACTCAATGCTAAAGACTATTTTACAATGGCACTGCAAAAACAGACTAAAGTCCTATTTACATTGGCGCGAGACGCGAGGCGAGACTTGCGTTCGAATTCGATAGCGTGGACACTCGCTGCAAAATATCGCATGTCTATTTACATTGACGCGAGACGCGAGGCGTGTTTTTTTTATTATTTGGCATCATTATTTCGGTATAACCTTTCCCTTTTATCATATAGAATAGCTTTTCTCTTATTATCATAAGAAGAGATTCAATTTGCTCGCAATTTAACTTTTGTATTGTGCTACAAAACATATTTTACATTAACTGCAGCTGATCAGCTGTTTTTCACGCTTCGCCAACGCGAGGTTTTTTCATATTTTCGAAATTGAAAGCGAGGGACGCGCGACATCTAGCGCCATTATAAACAAACACATTGACTCTCATGCAATGAAAATGTTTGCGACACTCGCGTTCGAACACCGCCTTGCGGCCTCGCACCAATGTAAATAGGACTTAACAGCGGACAAAACAGAAACTCAATTTACTTTAAACTTTACGTATTTGCTCCGAACATTTTACCGAAAAATGAAATCTCCCATACTTCTGGAACACCTACGGTTTTGTTTTAGAGATTTGAAAACCTGCTCGATCCAAAATCTCTAGAGGTTTCTGGCACACCCCTGAATATGAATGGTTTTGCAATTGAACTTGATTTTTGTGACCATTTTATTTATTTATTATATATTATCTAATAATTGCCAACATATTATTATCTATTATAAGTATATAAAGTTATTGCCAGCCCTACACTTGCAAATAAATCCTTACACATAATACTTTCTTGTTTTCTTGTGTTTTCTATGGGCATAAGATATACAGTATCAGACAAAACTAAAGCACCCCCCTCGGGCATTTTTTTCATTTGATAATTTTTTTATGAAAACAAAGCTGTTCATTTATAGTGTTTGTGTTTTTTAATTTGTAATATCCTAAATATTAATAAACACAAAAGTTTAGCATGATTAAATTAATAAACAAAAATTTTGAACCAAAAAACCATTTTTTTCAAAAATAGCAAGCGACAAAACTAAAGCACCCCCTTTGAAATTAATCCAAAAAAAATTTTAAAATTAATATTTCGTTGCGTATCCGTTAGTTTTATCACACAGGCACATCTTTTAGGATTAGATGCTATAAAAAAAAAATTAGTGATGTCCGGCGAGATTGATTCCCAGGCTATTTTAACAGCTTCAAACAGATCTGCCTTGGTCTTGCAGTTTTGTCTGTTAATTTTTCTGTTTACTAGCTCCCACAAGTTCTCAATTGGGCTTAAATCCGGTGATTAAGCGTGCCAACGAAGGACTTCTACGCCATTCAATCAACCGTTCAATTATTTCGAGGCTGATTGCAAATTTATTGCATTCTGGTCGCTCAGATACTATTCATTCTGGAGGAAGGCCACGTAAAACCACGCGGCTAGAAGATTCTCTTATTAAAAGGACTTTCCATAAGGATCCTACAGCATCTGCAATTCAAGTACGAACCTGCTTGGAATTGCAAGTTAGCCATAGAACTGTCCAAAGAAGGGCGGTAGAGGCCGGGTTTATCAGTCGACGACCAGCACGCAAACCTTTTATATCGCTGAAAAACAAAAAAGCCCGGATTGAATTTGCCAAAGCCCATCTCAATTGGAGTGTTCAGAAATGGAAGACTGTGCTTTTCTCAGTCCAAGTACAACATGAAGAGTTCAGATGGTATGTGACGTGTACGAAGACCTAATGGGAACAGCTTTGTTTTCATAAAAAAATTATCAAATGAAAAAAATGCCCGAGGGGGTGCTTTAGTTTTGTCTGATACTGTACACCAGAGCTCCGTGGCTCAACTGTCTCATTCAGCTGCTTCTCTGCTAAGCACCAGACACATTGTGTAACGATTGTTCGAAGCTGGTTATAGTATAGAAATATAAAAAAAGAGCAACTTAAACTAAAAAGCTTTACTATTAAAATAACGAATTAATTGACCGCCGCGAAAACCACCTCTATTTTTGACTCCTTATTGTTTCTAGCTTTTTCTTTGAGGTATAAGAAAAATGTTGCACTTATGTTAAGGACATTTCATGATGTTGATGCACTTCTGAAAAGGCCACAACTGCTTACGCAGATCAAGTTTTTGACTTGGGTCAAATCCAATTAATGTTAATTATAATTCTTTTTACACTTTAGACCAACACTAAACATTTCGGCCTATTTACATCTATTGATTATTCATCACTACTAAGTATAAAATAGAGTCGCTTTCCCTGTCCCTGTGAAACCTTCAATCTTTAAAACTAAGCAACAGATTTTGATACGGTTTTTTTTAAAGATAGAGTGAGTGAATAGGAAGGTTAATTAGGGTATTCAGTTGCTATGCTATCGTTGTAAAGTAATAAAGTGTTATTTGAAATCATTAGAACAAACACAGGAAAGCATGTTTAACACAGCAAACATGCCCCTGGGTATGTTTGCTTCTATTGAACTATATGTGTTATTATGGGGTTGCCAGACTATGTATAAAAATAGCTTTTTTCCGAGATTATGGATGTAATGAAATTAGGTCACACTAGGCGTGTTTTGGTTGTTAAAGTAAGTAAATTTTATTAAATATTAATTTAAAAGACTAAACTGATGTTTTTAACAGTGGCAGAAGCGACAAAAGCAAAAAGAAGGCGGGTTGAGTAAAATGAAACGCTGGAGCGAGGATGATGTGCGTAATATGATTGTGCTTGTTCAATCTCATACGAATTTTGAGATAAGGTTACACGTAAAAATGCATTGAACATAGTACATATAAAAATATGTTTTTTTTTGTCATAGAAACCATCGGCAAGAGTATGATGTGCGTAATATGATTGTGCTTGTTCAATCGCATACGAATTTTGAGATAAGGTTACACTTAAAAATGCATTGTACATAGTACATATTAAAATATGTTTTTTTTGTCATAGAAACCATCGGCAAGAGTATACTATAGCAAAATGCTTGATGAGTTGAAAATAGACACCAAGTGGCATTTGGCAAGTATTATCACAGTAAAAGGTTAATTTTACAACATACATAAATATTTTTCATATTTGCAATTTTACAATTTACAATTGATTTATTTCAGAAAAAGTTAACTTTGACACGCTGACGGAAATATTTAAAAAAAAAAAAAGTAGCCGTCAAGGAATATGACACAATGGATGCTTCTGTTGTGTTTGATTTGGAAAGTGATAACTTCGGCCAACTGTCATCAGATCAGGATGTGTCACTGGTGGATGAATGCGAAAAACCCATATTGAAAAAACGGCGGGTACACACTTCAATGGAGAAGCTGTGTAATTTTGAAGATGAGAGGTTGACTTTGCACCGCGAGCATTTGGCATTGGAGAAAAACAAGCACGAACAGCTATTACATTTTTGGAACATAAAAAACACGAACACTTATTGAATTTAGAGCATGAAAAACTGAAGCTCAAACAAAAAATAAAAAAATAAATAACTGCACCAAAAACTCGGTCTGTTATCATGCCGATCGTTCCACCATCTCCTATTCCAAAAAATGTTGCAATTTTCTTGATGGAGGCTGCTTCTCCTGATGAGCCAAAGCGGCACAGCACAATTGCAACCTGTTAATCAACCGTCATTTGGGACCGCGTACTAAATTAACAATAGCCTTAAATTCAACTTTTGTAACCCGCAGCATCTTAAGAAATCGCTCCTCATTAAAGCGCGGCAAAACTTTTGTTCGCCAAATAAAAGACTTTGGAACATGATAATTTGTTCCCCGTCGAGGCGATGACGACCACTCCTCCATGAGCTCGTCCATCGCTTCATCGTACGCAACATGGTCATCATCTGAAATTTTGCAAATGCTTAAGTTGTTTTTTAATGTTTTTGCCATAGCTTCAGCCGTACTACCGACAAACTCCAACTCCAGTAGGGCTAAATCGACCTTCCGTTTAATTAATTCATTTTTCACTCCTGCTCTTGGCATATTGATATTATTCAACAACTTTTTCTTTTATTTTATTGCTTTCAGCTTAAAAAATTTGCTCAATTCAATTTAACTATCGATTGTATTGTCATCGAACTGGCAAACAGCTGACATAGCAAAAATACGACAAATAAAACGTAAAAATTGCACTCACTAGCTACACTGTGTTATACTTAACACTTTACGACTATAGCATAGCAACTGAATGCCCTAAATATGTAGAATAATATCCATTAAATAGTGGATGAAACTGCCAGTTATGTATGCGTGAACTGCTTAATTGACATAGTTGAACTGCTTGATTGACAGTGAACTGCTTGATTGACAGTGAACTGCTTGCTTTAGAATGCTATGCAAACAATGTCAAACCGCTTTCATAGCAAATACTAATAATATAACAATTTTTTACTGCGGCACAAACTTATAATATGGCAATTTGTACATCATACTTATAGAACTGAGTAAATTTTGTCATGTCTGGAAGACATCGTCGTTCATACATAGGTCGTAGTACTGTGAATGCCAGAAGATTACGTTCAGCAAGAGATGAAGAATCGTCAACGGTTTGTGAGGCTCGCCGCAGTCAGCTTCGGGATAGATATAGAGCTGAGAGAGAATCTTCAGTAGAACGTGAGGTTCGCCGCAGCCGATATAGGGATAGACATCGAAAACAGCGAGCAAGAGAGTTACTAATTCATGGGTAAATAAAGAAAACTGCCATGAATTACGAACCTTCGATCTTAAAAGAACGATCGTAAAGTATCAATAGGTAGAGTAATAGCGAAGGGCGGTGGTGAGCGAAGCGAGCAGGGGGCAACCGCCTAGTAATTATTATAGATTATTACAATAACAGATTTAGCGTTTGCCCTCGTCAGTGGCTGTCGATCAATTACTAAGCGATTTGCATTCCTGGACGTACTTATCGGTATTTACAAAGTATCGGTAGATTATTGGTTTTACCATAGAATCGTTAGGCGAATGGTTATTAACTAGAAAAAGCTTAATACACTTATAAAGCCCAAAAAAGCCTAAAAATTAAAATACATTTTGATTTTTGAGCATTGATATTTCGTAAACCAAATGAGCTATCAAAAATTGTTATTCAGTTTTTCGCATTACATCACCGAGCTCTATAAAAATCTACCGTCAAATCGTGGCGCCAGAAAACCTGCATCTTCGGCTGGATATTTTACTTCTGAATTTTAACATATGCACAAAACTATTTTCTAGTATCTTATTTTATGAGTTCATGATATAAGAAAGTCTAACAAATTCGCCATTTTATTAACCTGCATTGCTCTAAACGTGCAAAATAAAAAAAATACATTGATTTAAATGATAAATCTTCAAAAAAAACATCCACACGAAACTTTTAAAGAACTTATTTAACTTTATTTTTCTTTGCTATTGCAGCTGAAAAGCTAGTAATTCACTTGGCAGGGTACAGAAAGATCTAATAAAAACTTACTTTTGGTGCTTAACAATAAGCAACAGCATCTGTGGCTGCTGCCTCTGACGTTAACAGCGTTACCGCATGCGCTGCTGCATAAACAGCGATTACGACAAAGAAGACGCTACCAATCCAGCTACTCGTTGTGTGCTCGAACTGTGCTTTTGGGCTTTTCGTTTTTTAAACCAGTTGTTGCCGAAAGCAAAAGTGTCATTACTTTTGTTGTTGTTTACAGCCCGTTCGCATTCTCTACTTGTTTTGTACACTTTATGCTTTATTCGCACACAGCAGAATAACTTGTGTGATTCATGCTGCCCCTATAGCGCTGTTTCTTTAGCGAACAATACTAATGCAGTTTCCGCCTGCGCTGGCAGCAGCTGCGATGCCGACGTAAAAAGCTTTTGCAGCATATTTATTTTCTTATTATTATTATTATTAATGCTGTTGCTATTCAGACATGTGTTCTTATCATTTGCGCAGCGCCTCTCTGTTGCTAATTTTTTTGTCGATTTCTGTTTCGCTTAACGTATTCGCTATTAGTTTTATAAATAAAATATTTTTATGCGCGGCGGGGGCGTAGGTGTCGGCGGATGCTGTTTCTTTTTGTGTGAAAACGGTTAATTTTTTGCAGCTATGTCCAATCAGACAAAAAAAACTTTTTGCACAAAAACACAACGAAGGGAACGGCGAACATGCGCAACAATCGAAAAGCTCTTCTTACAAAAACAGCGAATTGCAATTCCCTTTCACACACTGAACCACGACACACAATTAATTCACGCATACACTTCTGTTGTTGATGCGGCTGGTTGACAGGGGGCGCTCAAATAATTTTGTTGCTACTTTAGCAGTTCTGCTCCAATTCTATGACACAATATATTATATATGCTCTTATGCACACAAGTATGCAGTTATATACATATGCATGTGTTAAATTCACTAGCTTTTAAGCACATTAAATATTTTTTTTAAGTTTTGTGATAACATTGTTATTGCAATATTAAATTGCAGTTCACGGTATGTTTTGATGTCGACTTCACTTTCGTTGCAACTCATGCCACGGTGCTTGAAATAAGTTTCGTTGCATTTTTGCCTATTTGTTTATTCCACATTTTTCGTAAAAATTATGGACGGCACACAACACGCGAAAATTAGGTCTGTAGGCCAACACGAACGGGAACACAGTAAGATTAGCAAAGATGTTGGTGTAGGAAGAAGAAGAGGAAAGCACACAATAATTTCGTACAGACATATACACACGCGCTTAGACAGATGACCGTGACGCGGGGCAAAGGACGTGTAAATGGCAGTAAGCAGCTGCGTCAGCGTTAAAATTATTTTTGCCCTTTAAACGCGCATTTGAAGAACAAGGACGGCAATCGAATGGTAACTAGCAAAAAGCTTTCAGGTTAAGTCAGTCGCACACCAAAGCAACTGTGTACAAGCACAGACAGTCTAATAAATAGACTGTGCAATTGGCAGTAAAAGCTTTTTCTCATGTATTCAAGCTGGGAACTTCTGCTGGTTTTGCCTGGTTTTGCTTTCGCTTCAGTAAGTATGAGCGAGCGCGAAAGCGAATAGCATGTCGCAGACGTTTTTGTTTCACTTGCCCTTGCACTCGTCGTCAAACGTACGACAACTAAAAACGGTAAATGTTTGTAAGTATTTGTATGCAAGTGTTTCATGCATGTATTTCTTGCTGGGCCTGCTTGCCGAGATTTTTGTATATCTGATATTTTTCCTTTTTCTGTGTCGGCGGCAACCGACATCGACAAACGTACTACTGAACTACTGCATAAACTTTGGAAATTTGTGTGCGTTTTTGCATTACTGTATGGTAGTTGCGATGGCAAAATTGTTGACTAGTGTCATAAAACTGAAAACATGAAAGTGTATTGGTGACCAGAAACTGAATACAGATATTTGGCTGTGTGTTCATGTTTGCATATGCTGCACTTTTAAATGTGCGCGTGGCAATTGTTAATCATTTCTTAAATCGTCTCAACTATTATGATTTGACAATTTATGAACCAATTAGACAAATTCATTTAATTTAAACATATTTATTTGTTATAAATTTTTTAATTATTCAAAAAATAAACTTAATCCTTCTCTTAAAACCATTATATTATAAAACAAAATATATTATCGATGTCCGTAAAAAATCTTATGTTTTTTATAGTTCGAGCTTTGTGTCAATTTAAATACATTTTTAATGAATTTCTATTGTTCATAAATTGTCAAATCATTATAGTTAAGACGGTTTAAGAAATGATATACAATTGCCACGCGCACATTTAAAAGTGCAGCATATGCATACATGAACACACAGCCAAATATCTGTATTCAATTCCTGCTCATTAGTACTATTTCATATTTTCAGTTTTATGACACTAGTCAACAATTTTGCCATCGCATCTACAATACAGTTATGCAAAACGCACACAAATTTCGAAAGTCTATTCAGTAGTGCATTTGTCTATGTCGTTTGCCGCCGACACAGAAAAAGGAAAAATATCAGATATTACAAAAATCTCGGCATGTAGGCCCAGCAAGAAATACATGTATCAAACACTTGCATACAAATACTTACAAACATTTACCGTTTTTGGTTGTTGTACGATTGACGACGAGCGCAATGCCAAGTGAAACAAAAATGTCTGCAACATTGCTACTGAAGCGAAGGTAAAACCCGGCAAAATAGGCACAGTCTTTATATAAGACCGACTGTGGTCACAGTCTTGGTCTTAGACTGTCTGTGCTGTGGTACAAGCCCTGAAAAACTTTTCAAAGCGCCAGCTTTCGGAATCAAATGTAGCTAACGCGGTACGGTGCCATCTATTTAATCTTTCGTTAAACAGTTTCTTGTTTGCATTGTTAAATGTATTATCAATAGCTAGGGGGTTCCCCCCTGCTCGTTTCACTCATCAACCCCCCTCGCGTTGCACGATTGCTTTTACAATTTAAGCAATTTAAGTAAAGGCCTGTTTACTCTAGACATAACTTTAAAAAAAATAACTTATCTTAATAAAAAATATCTTAAGGAATAGTTGCATTTACTCTCGATATAAATTAACTTAATAAATCAGTGCGGCAGTGCTGTATAACTATGTAAGCAGTGTTGTTAAACAAAGAAAAATAAACGGGGTATCAACTATTGACCACAACAGCATCAAAACAGCAGCAAAGTGACTTTATAATAATGGATAAAAAAACAACAGTAGCCTTTGCAATGTATATGAATTAGATGATTAATTGTTAAACGTTGTTGACTAACGTTTTGCAAGACTGTTTTCGAACAGCTGTTCGTAAATCAACACTGTTCGACGTAAGAAAATTAAGTTATTTCTGCAACCTGCAGGTTCAAAATTGAGATAAGTTATTTTATGTTGAGAGTAAACGCTAACATTGAGAGCCATAATGTAGATTGAGTCAGCTGACTCTTAAGTTATTTTTTCTTAAGTTATGTCTTGAGTAAACAGGCCTTTACCCAGAACATTAAATGATCGAACAGCTCTTTGTCATTGTTTTGATAATTATAACTAGCCAAGCAGCCTTTATTTTTTGGCGGATCGTTAAAATATTTGCTTGCTTTATTGTAGAAAAAATCTTTTTCCTGCACCAACCAAATAAATTTATGCTCATCCATTTTAATTCAGCTGTTCAATGTAATTGGAACATAATTCGAACTAAAATATGAACAGGAACGAAAACTTCTGTTTTCTGCAGTTTGTCAGTTCAATTCAGTTCAAGTTTTGGGTAACCAGCAAACAGTGTTTTACGTCTAGTTGTACTAGATTGTTTTCTAAGTTCTAATTCAATTCAGTTCAAGTTCGGATAACTGGGCCTTTACTCTGACCACATTCGAAATTGACTCAAACGACTTTCAGTTTCATCTGCATTTTCATTAGCATGCAACAAACGCAGTTTTGTTGAGGCGGGTTTATTGGATCAAATATTTGCCATTTAAATTAACATATGTACATGCATATGTAATTAACGCTGAAAATACTTCGCAGTAATGTTTGTATGTATTGTAAAAAGTATATAACGGATATCACTTAAATACCTCGTATAATCACTAAAAATCAGATATTAAGTTACCACTAATTGTTTATTTTTTAATATTCAGAACTAATAAATCACGTGTTGGTGTGCACAGAACGAAACAATTTGTGTTTACGTAGCTAGTGTATTGCCTTCAATATAACGGTAAATGTTAACATTTACTGAGAATTTGACAAGACGATTCTAGCGCGCAGCGATCGCGCTCACACGCACGGTATGGCTGGGTTGGCTGTGCTACAGCAGCTCATGATGGAATAACATAAGGTGGTCCATTCCGTAATTAACAGTCCCTTATTTTGTGTACATAGCACTGTTAGTGTAAATGTAACGCGGACAGCGTCTGTTGATTAACCCTAAGCAGCCCCTCTTGATAAAACAAACAAAACTTAATATTTTATAGTCTTATTTTAATTAATTTTGAATTTGCAATTAACGTCTTCGGGGTCAAACTCTTCAGTATTATTTTCGTTGACTTTAATAGTATGACTAGTAAACTTGTGTTTAAATTGAGCCAGACAACAATGCAGTATTCTTAGAAGAAGAATAAGAAGACAAACACAAAACACACAACATAGCTACCAACAATTACGGACAAAAGTAAGTCTGCTGAAACATATAAAAACATAAACATATATCGGCACGTTAGGGTTAACAAATTTTACAGCGATAATTCGTCCGCACCCAACCTTCTCGTTGAACAAGCAGTGAAGCACTGAAAATACTGGACAAGCGAGAGAGCGACTCTGTTGGGAATGGACCACCTTATGTTATTTCATTATGCAGCAGCTCATGTCGTAGTGAAACCAGCAAGCCGAACGACATCGAATTCGCCCACAACTCACGAAGCAACAAAAGGCAGTCCCACGATAGAGGAAAATGTGTTAACACCTGTTTGTACCTATTTGCTTGCATAAAAAAAGAATAGTTAATTGAATTTAGTTATTTTTGCAATACATAAGATTCTTGGATATGAACGATGACCTTCGGATACCTGTCCTACCCCACAAAACACATGCACTAGCAACTGATATGCACCTAGCCACCCAAGTATCTTGAGCTCAAAACTAAGCTTCTGCAAACACTTGTCCACAAAACAATTTTTCTTCCCCCATAATTGCGTTTGAGTAAGAAAACAAGGTTTTGTCTTTCAAGGCAGTCAAATATCAGTGTTGCTATTGCTGATCATACATACTCTTCCCAATTTTTACCCTATGACTCTTGTTGGCACAGTAGTGTATTTTTAATATTGTAAATTATATTGAATTTTGTAAATGAATTTATAGACTATTGAATTTGTAAGTCGCACTTAAACATGAGTGTAAACATGGTTTCACTCATGCTATTTAACATAGTAACTCGTCTAATGATAAGCGTAACATATAAGTAACATAGTTAAGTCACTCATTCTTAGTTTCGTGGGCTTCTCACTTGTTCTTAATTGTTGTAAAGTCAGTCGCTAATTTTCGCTTGTAATCGCTGGTTGCGCCAGCGCATTAAAAATTGAAATCGTTCTACATCGTGCATTACTTTTTAGCCACAGCTAGACTGCTAAACCGGAGTCTCGTTTTTTCGTTAACAAGTAATTTGATCGTAAAAAAGCTTACGATTTTTTATTGGCGCCCGAGCAGGGACATCGGTTTCGTAATTGTTAAACTCGCCCAGAATATAAAAAAGTGCATTTTTCGTCGTTTCGGCACTTATTCATTTTCGGTGCGAGTATATTCTAGCTGTTGGACAAACTACACAGTGGAGCAGTTTGGAGGTTTAAAGGAAAGTTTGTTTAAATCATGCCGAACAACCAAGTAATTTTTGATACTTTATTCAAATAAATACTTATAAATTAAAGTGAATACTTTATTAAAATAAATGTGTGTGAATTTCTTTACGTTGAGTTTCTTGCACAAAGGCAAAGCTGCAAGAACAGCCATAAAAGCGACAAAGTGCCGCTAAGTCCATTCCCCTTTTGTTAGGTGCAAAGCGCCAAACTGCAAAACAGCATCAAAAGCGACAAAGTGCCGCTAAGTTCATCCCTCTTTGTTAAGCTATTCGTTAACTCATACTCAATAGCTGCTACATAAGTGGAGTGTTATCACAGTTACTGTAAAACTGTGCGAGGTTCAGTTGCTCTTATTCAGTGTAGTTAAAGGTGTCTTAAAACTGAGCGATTAAGCTCATACTCAATAGCTGCTTCATAAGTGGAGTGTAATCACAGTCACTGTAAAACTTTGTGAGGTTCAGTGCAGTTAAAGTAGTCATAAGACTGTATAAAGGTAACATACAGTGCCTTTTAAACAGTGCGTGCACCTGCAAGCCATCAGCAGTGTTGAGTTGACTTGGAATCTGGCTATTCTTTAATTGCAAATTAATTCTTAATTATTTATTGCTTGTATGATCTATATATATGCGCGGCTGAACATTAAAAATACGTACGTTGTAATTGTGTTGGCGTTATTAGCACATATATAAGTTTTTGAGCGCATTAATTTGTATAATAATTAATTTAACTCGGCCCAAGAAACATACTAAAAAATAAATTTCAAAAAATGAGTAAGGAAGATAAGGAACCAGTCGCAAAAGACGGAAGCTCGAGAGTTAATACAAAATTATTAATGGCCATGCAAAAGCACGAAAAAGTTATGGGTGATATTTTACGTATGAGAACAGCATTTGAGGAAAGAACTATATCGTTCGATAAGTTCCAACTGGGATACAGAATGCAGCTTCTTGAAAATTATTGTGAAAAGTTAATGGATATCCAGGCAGACATTGATGCACTTAGCCCAAACAATGATTTAAGAGCGTCTGTCGAGGATATGTGCATTGTATCCAAGGCTTTGTATCAATCCGCAATAAAAGCGAATGAGTCTCAGCAGGTAAATTTCGGGGATAGTAGTGGTCGTCGTCATTCCTCACAGTTGCCAAAAATGAGTCTTCCGAAGTTTAGTGGAAAACATGCCGAGTTTAAAAACTTTATAAGTCTTTTTGAGAGTTTGGTTCATACTGATTCATCTTTAACAAATGTTGAAAAATTCAATCATTTACTTTCTTGTTTGAGGGATGATGCTTTGGGAACTGTCAAGGCGTTTCAAATATCGGATTGTAACTATGAAAAAGCGTTAGCTAGCTTAAAAAGTGTATATGATAACAGATGTTTAATTTTCTTCGACACAATTTCGCAACTACTCGACATTCCCCACCTATCAAAAACCTTCTGCTTCAGGCTTAAGGTCGTTGATTGATGAAATATCGGCTCTCTATGCATCGCTACAATCATTGGGAAGTGAAAAGGAAATAAATAATGCCATTTTAATTCACATTGCAATGTCCAAAGTAGATAGCTCAACAAAATCTCGGTTTGAAGAGCAACTAGACTATAATACTCTCCCGACGTGGTCAGAGTGTGCGGCTCAGTTAAACCGACGATACCAGCATTTAGCTGCTGAAGAAGCAACTAAAAACAAAAGTAAGCCTACCCACTCATCGAATAAAGGTTATGCAAAATCGTCGTTTTCGTGTGCAAAAACAGATCGGCGACCTGAATCAAACTGTCGTTATTGTTCAGCGATGAATCATACATTAGGTAATTGTCAAGCTTTCATCGCTCTGTCGGTAATTCAACGTTTTGAGTTTACAAAACAGAATCGTTTGTGCATAAATTGTCTTAATCAAGGACACACAGTTAAGAATTGCAGGGCCACAAGATGTCGAGTATGCTCAAAATCCCATAACACACTTCTTCACAGATACGGGGGAGAGCACCAAGCAACTGTGTCCGGCTCACTACCGCAAATGCAGTCACAACAAATGCAGTCACAATCACGCTCTGGAGTTTCTGACCCTCTGGTAGCTTACTCAAGTCATGTTGCTAGTAGCGATCAAGTAATTCTTGCTACTGCGTTAGTAAAGGTGCGTGATAGATTTGGACAGTTTCAAATAGCACGTGCTCTTTTGGATTCTGGGTCGCAAATAAATTTCATTACAGAGGACTTAGCACAGCGTTTACGCTTGCATAGAAATGAATCTTGCATCAGTATTACCACTATTGGAAAAAATGACTCTGTAGTACGCCATAAAGTTCACACGTCAATTCTTTCTCGGGTCAATTCTCATAATTTCGCCACAGATCTCTGGGTTTTAAAGTCAATATCGACATATCAACCAGATCATGAGGTCAACATTGCCCAATTGAGTATCCCAGCAAACATTGAGCTGGCTGATCCTCGGTTCTACAAGCCCGCAAAGGTTGACTTACTGCTTGGCGCAGAAATCTTTTTTGATTTATTGAGTGTAGGTCAAATAAAAGTTAGTCCCCAGCAACCATTAATCCAAAAAACCTTATTTGGATGGATTGTGTCGGGAAAATACACTAGAAGTCTATCGGATAGAGCTCAGGTATGCAGCGTCACCGTCGCTGAAAACAACTGCTCTCTCGACTCTCTGGTGGAAAGATTTTGGGAGCTGGAAGAAGCTCCAGAGAGATCGAAGGCTGTATACACAGCTGAACAAGTTGCCTGCGAAGAAAAATTTAAGCAGACCGTAAAAAGGGTTTCGTCGGGTCGTTTTGAGGTCAAGCTGCCTTTCAAGATGAACCCAACAGTGTTAGGATTATCTTTCGAAACGGCCAAGCGACGGTTTCTTGCGCTAGAGCGCAAAGTTGCAAGCAATACTGAGTTAAATCGCATGTATCAAGAATTTATGAGAGAGTATCTCAGCCTTGGTCACATGTCATTGCTTCTTACCCCTCCTGCAGGACACCATTATTACATTCCACATCAATGTGTCCTGAGACCTGATAGTAGCACCACCAAATTACGAGTTGTTTTTGATGCGTCCAGTAAGACGTCAACCTCGATTTCATTGAACGACACTTTAATGGTGGGTGCAACTATTCAGAGGGAGCTATATTCTACCCTTGCAAGATTTAGATTGAATAAATATGCCCTAACGGCTGACATCTCGAAGATGTATAGGCAAATTAATATTGCCAACGAGGATCGGAATTTCCAACTGATCTTGTGGAGGGAAAAGTCAACTGATGTTCTCCAAACTTATCGTTTGAACACTGTCACTTATGGGACAGCCTCAGCTCCGTTTTTGGCTATCCGTTGTCTCTTTGAGCTGTCAAAGATTTATGCTGAGACGCATCCTTTAGCGTCAAGGGTGATTTCAAGCGACTTCTACGTGGATGATATGCTAACTGGAGCCAATACGTTACACGAGCTGGAAGTTATTCGCAGAGAAGTAACAGAGGTGTTAAAATTTGGGGGCTTCGATCTAGCAAAATGGGCCTCTAATCATCCTCGACTGCTGACCAATAGAGGGCCAGATAAATCTCTTATGTTTGATTCATCCACTTCAGTAAAAACACTTGGCATGAAGTGGAATCCTCAGAATGACGTGTTTCATTACAGCTTAGAAGACTCGTTCACTACCTTACCACCAACAAAACGCAATATCTTGTCGGTGACGTCCCGCTTGTTTGACCCTTTGGGTTTGTTGTGTCCATTGATAACCAGAGCAAAAATCTTGCTTCAGGAGTTGTGGCGACAAAAGTTGGATTGGGATGAGTCAGTTCCAATGAGTCTACATACCAGTTGGAACAGGTTCAAGCAGAATTTACTAGAGCTAAACAAGATATCGATTCCTCGATACGTCTGTCTGTCCACGTACACAACAGTACAAATTCACGGCTTTGCAGACGCTTCAAGTGAAGCCTATGGCTGTTGCATCTATGTTCGTACCAATGGTGGAAGGAACAGTTTGGCAAGACTTTTAACCGCCAAGTCACGTGTGTCTCCTCTCAAGACGAAGTCAATCCCAAGGCTCGAGTTGTGTGCAGCTCATCTTCTAGCTACGTTGTGGGTTCAAGTAGCCCCATTGTTGGAAAATCTTAAAGTCGAAAGTATCAATTTCTGGTCGGATTCTCAAGTCACACTATACTGGTTGAAAAGAGATCCATCCACACTAGCGACGTTCGTTGCAAATAGAGTAGCCGAAATCCAAGAGCTTTCAGAAAATGTTGTATGGCGTCATGTGCCTACAGAACAGAATCCAGCTGATTTAGTTTCGCGTGGGACAGATGTCGAAGGTCTAAGGTGTTCGCTCTGGGAAAACGGGCCGGACTTTTTGCTTACAGATGCTGACAAATGGCCTTGTCTCCACCAATTTGAAATCTCTCGTGACTTACAGCTGTCCGAAAACAAGAAAAGCGCGGTAGTATGTTCAGTAGCAAAAAGCCAAGCAAATGTAATTGTTGATCTTATCGAAAGATGTTCTTCGTATAACAAGCTACTTCGTATCATGGCCTACGTGCATCGTTTTATTAAAGGAAAAAAACGCAACCGCGAGGCAGTTATATCAGCAAGAGAGCTTAAATTGTCGTTTCTCAGATTTATCCATGTACTTCAAAGATTCGAGTTCAGTTCAGAATACGTCAAATTAGAAAGGTCGGAAGTTTTGGTTTCAAATCTTCAACGTTTGAATCCCTTTATACACACGATCGAGCTGGATGGTGCTAAATTTCGTTTAATTCGCGTTGGAGGCAGGCTATTAAATGCTCAAATTCCATATGACGCCAAATTTCCATTGTTGTTGGCTCGAAATTCTCAATTCGTTAAGTTGTTTCTTCGTAATTTGCATCAAACACATTATCACGCAGGTGCCAAGGTGATGGTGTCACTGCTAAGGCAGCAGATTTGGGTAATTAATGCTCGAGAGGCGTGCACAAAGATTGTTAGGAAATGCGTCCACTGTTTTCGATATAAGCCCGTCCTACTTGGGCAAATAATGGGCAATTTACCCGCTGATCGCGTGAGGCAAGCTCGCCCATTTTTGATTTGTGGAATTTTGCGGTCCATTTTATGTCTCGTTACGGTTACGTGGGAAGCCACCTATAAAAACTTATGTGGCGGTCTTCGTGTGTTTTACGTCAAAGGCCGTTCACCTGGAGCTCGTTGTTGATCTTTCTACTGACAGCTTTTTATCTGTTTTTAAAAGGTTCATCATGGTCGTTCATCCCACCGAGGTCACCACACTTCGGCGGGTTATGGGAGGCAGCCGTCAAGGCCGCCAAACATCGGTTGCTACGAGGGGTCGGCAACGCCAAGCTCAGCGCAGACGAGCTGAACACTCACTTGATGGAGGTCGAGGCCCTGCTCAACTCTCGCCCAATCGCATCGCCAGGCAACGATCCCAGCGATGGAGAAGCGCTCACGCCAGGCCACTTGCTAATCGGGCAGCCTCTTCTTTCGCTGCCCTCAGAATTAGAGATCGGCGGAAGCTGCAGCAAGGCCAGCTTCGGATATTTGAAGCGGTGGCGAATGCTGTCAGCACTCAAGCAGCAGTTTTGGCAGAGCTGGTCCAAGGACTACCTGGCCAGTCTGCAGCAGCGCAACGCGTGGAATATCGTGGTCACAGATCTAATGACAGGCAGTCTAGTAATAATTCACGAGGACAATCTGCCGCCGCAGCGATGGCTAACAGGTCGCGTGGTGTCAACAATATCAGGCGACGATGGTAAAGTGCGTGTTGCGGAGATTCAGACAACAGGAGGCATCATCAAGCGCGCAATACACAAGTTGGCTTTGCTGCCAATAAATACCACAACCCATGGAGTTAAAGTGCCGGAGGCCTTTAACGGGGCCGGAATGTTGGCACAGTAGTGTATTTTTAATATTGTAAATTATATTGAATTTTGTAAATGAATTTATAGACTATTGAATTTGTAAGTCGCACTTAAACATGAGTGTAAACATGGTTTCACTCATGCTATTTAACATAGTAACTCGTCTAATGATAAGCGTAACATATAAGTAACATAGTTAAGTCACTCATTCTTAGTTTCGTGGGCTTCTCACTTGTTCTTAATTGTTGTAAAGTCAGTCGCTAATTTTCGCTTGTAATCGCTGGTTGCGCCAGCGCATTAAAAATTGAAATCGTTCTACATCGTGCATTACTTTTTAGCCACAGCTAGACTGCTAAACCGGAGTCTCGTTTTTTCGTTAACAAGTAATTTGATCGTAAAAAAGCTTACGATTTTTTAACTCTAACAATCCTTGCCATACAGTTATGCAAATATGTACACAAATTACGAAAGTGTATTCAGCAGTGAATTGGTAGATATGTAAATGTTAGCGCGCGTTTGCCGCTGACACAGAAAAAGGAAAAATATCAAAAATAACAAAAACCTCGATAAGCAGGCACAGCAAGAAATATATGTATTTATGTTTCAAACGCACTTGCATACAATATGTACCAACAACATTTTACCGTTCTTGCTATCCGCTGACCCGCCACCTCTCCTTTAATCGACGGGGCGCTGAACGCGAAAGGAAACTGAACAAAACAACAACCTGCTGGCTTGTCGTAGCTGAGACGTACAAATTGCACAAAGAAAAAATACCCCTTGAACCAACATTCAATGATTGTCAATGAAAACTCTAATATATGATTTTTATATATATATATTGTTTATGCTAGAATATAAACAATAAACAATGCTAGAATATAAACAAACATGTAGAATTGAAATTATATTAAACAAGTTTTGCTATTTAATTGCAGAAAGTTCATATTAAGTTTATACTACCCTTTCAACTTGGACTGTATCAAGCAGATTGAGGCAAAACTCTAAAATTTGTATTTTGTATTTGTATTAATCATACTCAGATGAATATGGATATGAAATTTTTCAGTCGGTTCACGACAGCACTCTAAATTTGTTCGTAGGTCTAGACCACATCAAAAAGCAACACAACAGAACTCTCGAGTTAGTTGGGAAACCGCTATTTGAACACTCTAATGGCCGATTTCTCAATGTCCGGTTAGCGTAACTATCCCAAGTTAAGTCAAAATTGAGTTTCTCAATGTTCGTTTAGGGCTTAGCGTGCGATAAACTTAACCGATGCCTTAGTGCCGGCTAACATTTATCGTTCGTTAAAGGGCCGATATAAATATCGCTAAAACCATCGTTAGGCAATTACCTGATTCAAGCCGTCACTTGCGTTGTATATGTTCTATTATTATACAAAATATTTTAGTTTGACTTCACAAGAACATTAACTGCATGCTTCTCAGCAACCGAAACGTTTTTCTTACGTTGGCGCTTAAATATTTTAGCCGCGCTCAATAAAATTAATGTTTTAAGAATTTGTTTTGAATTTGACAGTCACAAAACAAAACAAATACCACACCAAACAGCTGATTTCCTCGTAATTAGTTGGCAGCACCATTAGAGCGATAGTATCTGAACGAATAAGGTTAACTTTGCATTGAGAAAACCAAACTGATTTAGCACGAGCATTAAAGTTTTGCCGGGATTAACTAATTGGCACTTTAACTGGTCATTGAGAAACCGGCCCTAAGTATAAAATCTTGTTGAATATGATCATGTGCAGATACGTATGTATGTACATATCAGTGATTCCAATATTTTTTCCAAAAAAAAGGACAGATTGAAAAACAAAGGAAAAAGGGTGGAAATGAAAAAAGAAGGCGGAAAAAAGGACAAGTTTTATTTATATGTTCAATAGATCCAATTCATGCTATATATTCATTGAGCAAATTTTAGTTATAGCAAAACAACTAATGCCGACGCAATCCGAATCTTAGAATAAAATACATGTTAATATATATGCAACTAATTTTAAAAAAAGTAAATGTATATATATATAATTAGCTTACGGTCAAAATTACACTCAACGTCTCCAATCGCAGTCGATTCCAAATTAGCTTGGCTAAATACCCTCACTACTTCCGCATTCGACCATGGCAACGAAAGTAGTCAGGGCAAAGCTACCAGGTCCGAATAGGGGCTGTTACCTGCGCTGTCTCGATATTTTTTTACCTCGGACCATAAATTTGTAGTATTTTCAACATTTTCCCATTCAATTGGTGGACGGTAGCGTATTGTGCATCTATTTTGTTCGAAGAACACGATCCACCGAAAATGCGTCAATTGTTTTTAAAAATATATATAAATTTCTTTATATTAATCAATTTGACTTCTGCAAATTAAGCTTCTATATGCGTACATGATATTGATAAATGTTTTCTATAAGAGATGTTAATAAAACATCAATTTTAAATTTGTAAAAAAAAACAATTTAGTTTAAAAATGCCAGATTTCCAGATAAGAGAACTTAAATAAGGACAGAATTCCGGATAGGGGATGTTTGTAATTTTTTCCGGCTGAAGCAGTTAAAAGCCGCATAGATCTGTCCGAAAAAAGGTCAAATTGGCAACACTGGTATATATGTACAGCAAAGAGAGAGCATTTCTCACCATCAGCGACTTTGTGCTTCTCTCTTCAAGATCTGTCCTTCTTCAGTTCGATTAGTGTGGCAAAGAAAAGAGAACAATGGTAGACTTCTTCTTGAAGCAAGAAACTTTACGAATATCGCACAAAGCACAAGAAAAATTTGACGTGCGGCTTACGTATTTTATTAATAACTTGTTCCCTAGAAGACCCATCATAATTTTTTTTAGAGTATAAACCGTGTGTAGGAAAATCATAATAAACTGAAAAAACCGGAACTTTATATGGTCTTGTTTAGAAGATGTATAAAAAAATGTATATTCATAGTCACTAACCAAATAATATTTAAATTTTTATTGAATATAATAAAATATTGGCATAAAGGGTATTTTAAGGTCAGACAGGTCACATAAAAACAACCAGTGCAATTCTGTTTTGCCGAAAAGCACAAAATGCACAATTTAAGAATACGCTTTGTACCAAAACTTAATAAAAGTCAATTAAAACACAAATATATTATAAAATATATATATATATATATATAATAAAATATATGTATATATATATAATTTTAATATATATATAGATTTAAACTATTTAAACACAAAATACGATGCTTTTAGTGTTGGTTAATTAAATTATATTTATCTTGCATTATTGATTACTAACGGCCCGGTACATGCTTCGATTAGTATAAGGTGAAATATTGAAAAAATTTATTTGTAACATCAAATCCATTTATTCAAACAAAACAAGTAAGAAGGCTCTAGTCGGGATAGCCCGACCAGAAGAGACCCTGAACCCAGTTGCAGGCCTTGCGTCCTAAAAGTATGCTTCAAATAATGATCACTTTAAACAATACTCATAACTGACTTAACTTTACGATATCTCTGGTGTTTTTTAGCCGATTTGGACGAAATTTTGAGAAAAGTTCTATCGTTACCCAATACACCAACCCTTATTTTTACAATTTCCAAATTCGATATTTTTTTGTTATCGATTCCATGTGTATATCAAAAAACAGAGTAGTTATCGATAATTTGAAGCAAACTTGTTCTGCTTATGGTATAGGAGAACTTATATTCAAAATCTGAAGTCTCTAGCTTTTGTAGTCTCTGAGATCTACGCGTTCATACAGACGGACAGACGGACAGACAGACAGACGGACAGACGGACGGACAGACGGACGGACAGACGGACATGTCCATATCGACTCGGCTATTGATACTGATCAAGAATATATATACTTTATGGGGTCGGAGATGCTTCCTTCTGCCTGTTACATACTTTTGCACAAAACCATTATACCCTGATTTACCCATTTCATGGGTTCAGGGTATACAAATTTAATGACTCAAAACGTAAATCTTCATGCTTGCCATCCTCGATTTACCTCTGTTTGCGCTTTGAAGTATTAATTGGGTTCCTGGAATAGACCTTCCCCATATTCAAGTGGACTTCTTTAAATTATTGTTCCTTTTCTGTTGAACGGTAAAATTATGCATGGAGTAGTATTTATCACTAATGGTGAAACGGACTCAGCAGTTCAAACTGTACATGTAGAAGACCCCTTATACTAGTCACTACTTGCTTGATGCTTCACCTTTTGACCGCGTCTTTAAAATTAATAATTTAGGCATATAAGGCATATCTTATAAGTAAATGAATATTTGATTCTCACATATCGTCGATAATTAATAAGGAAATTTATTTTATGGCGTTTTCAATTCCTACACCACTGAAATGATATATACTTCGCTATTACACCGCAGCCTTGAGTATGGACCTTGTGTGTGGTCCACGCGATTCGGGATTCACCTGGATAGAAATAAATCTGTGCACGAGAAATTGTTTTTCTTTGCCCTAAAAAGTTTAAGCTGGGTTCCTGGAGTTGACTTACCACCTTATTCAAGTAGACTTCTTTTAATCAATTTCCCTCCTTGTTTAATCGTAGAGAGATGGTGAAATCGACTCATCATTCTTTTGAATCGAATTAAATTGGATCTACACGTTACATTTTTACCCCTTAACCTTGTTCGTTGCTCGAGCAACTGTTAAATTTATGAAATATTTCGGGTATTTTACTCTGACTAAAGCGGGCTCTACTATATTGTCTCTTTGGGGGCCCCAATTTCAGTACTAAAACGGTCTATCTTTTTGGTTCATATTATTATTAATCTATCACGCGATGCGGAGACCGCATTCAATGCGCGCCCGTGATGTTCGTGTCGTCCTTGCGGCTCAAAACAGAAAGTGCGACTTTATTCTCCACGTTAGGGCAGCTGAAAGCAGGCCCTTGTCATGTCTCTGTCTCTTACCGATGGACTCAAATCCGAAGGGGAGCTCGGTCGTTACTTTGCAATAAAATCTCACAGAACAGCAGTCTTTTCCGGATGGTGTCAAGCTCGTTGAGTGGACCAAAACCATCCTGCCGGACTTCAACCCGGCAATCCCACCGCGGCCACAGACGGTCTGAAGCCGCACGAAAGAAGGTTCTCATTGAGGTTCTCGATAGTGGCCACAAGGAGAGCCATATCAGGACGAGGAATCCGCAGAGCTTTACAAAAATGCGGTTGCCTTGCTGGGTGAAGTCTACACCGGGGAAAAGCTTGATGCGGTCGATTGAAAGTATGTTCCAAGTATATCCAGGGCAAGAGTTGAGGTTTCTGCGAAGCCAGAGGAACCCGAGAGGATACTCAAGCTCCTGCAGATGAGTAACCCCGACCTGGTTACTCAGGACTTGAGGATTGACAAGGGTTAGGCGCCGGAAGGCAACAGCCGGCAAGTGATCCTCGTCATAAATGATGAATCTGCTGAGGCCCTTGCCGTAGCCAACGGCTTTAAGACGATTAAGATCTGAGTTTATCGTTGGGATGCGGCTAGTAAGCATTCTGGGCAAGATGACGCACCAGCGGCGAAAGGCGAATACCTCTAAATGACTCTTGGACAACGACCAGTCTAGAGCCACTGGAACTTTTGGTGGAAACCCACTTTCCCGGGTGCTCAGTCGAAGAACCACTAATCCCTATCTACAAAGAATTTCGTGAGCATTACTCCACTATCATTCTCAAGAGATATCATCTCATGGGTCATTCGCAGCTTCTCGCCCTTTAAATCCTTTGGCCCGGATGGAATTATATCAGCCCAATTACAGTATGCAGGTGATTTTGACATAAACTGGCTTCAGAAAATCTCAGATATCAAGACGACAGGTTCGATCCCCAAGCCTTGGTTGAACCTTAAGTCAGCATGAATTAAATGTTTTAATGGACCTTCTCTGGCGCGCAACACGTCCACGGCTGGTTCATTTTCGAAATTCAACTCATGACAATACGGGCATTTTTTGTCTGAAGCACCAATTACGATTTTCAAATGAGCATAGTATTCAATATCGGTCTCATATTGGAATGCAAAACGCAGGAATGCCCCCGTTGGCTTTGTTGGTAATTTGATTTGCGTCTTTTGACAGTAAAACGGAGTGATTGTCGTTGTTCCGCTCTTTAAAAAAAACGTACCACAATTTTGACATTTATAGACGATTGCAATAAAAGTTTCTTGCGATATTTTGTAATGCTTAATTTTTTTTTTTGGCAAACATATTTTTAATATTTAATTTTTCACGGAGAACATTTTCTTTTAACAACTGTGCTTTTGGCATATATTTTTTATTCAGTAAATAACTATAGTTATTCTTTATTAAACATTCAAGTGCTTGGTGCTATAACATGCAGTTTTAAATGGGCTGTCTGGTCTTTTTCTATTGCTAGCTATTTTTAAACTAACATAAAATTGACCATGTGAAAAACATGATTCCAAATTCACACCATAACAAAGTGTTTGCCCTTGGGTCTTATTGATGGACATCGCAAATGATAAACAACAGGATATTGTAATCGTTTGAATTCAAATGGCATATCAGTTGGAATCATAGGGATACGCGGTATCAAACAAACTTCTCCTTTTGATTTACCACTTAAGATCGTAGCTTCAATCAAATTTGGTATGACTTTTTCACTGCCAATCTGGTGCTATTACACAGTTTTGGTGGATTAATATTTCTCAAAAATACTTATAATCAAAGAACCAACTTTCAGATTTAAGCAACGCGTTGGAATACCAGCCGGTTCCAGTGAATATAAAAATTGAATTGGAAAACTCATTGCCGCATCTTTATTCATAACACTGTCAATTGATTTGTATGTCATGACTTCACATGGCAGTTTCACTTGAATTTCAAAATTTATAGCATTGATATGCATGTTCTTCGGTGCTTAAATGGCGCGGTCTCTCATCCAATCATGATTTCTGTAATTCTGAAGAATATTTGGCAAAACACATTCTATCAACTCATCTTTCTATTGCGCAATTGTAAAAATTTGTTCGGTACAGCGATCAATCCGTTGGTACTGTCGATTTGAATTTAGCCATCACCAATTTCTAACAATTGTTTTGAAAGCTTATGGGCAGCTGGATCATTTTGTAGGTGAATACGCATATTAGTGCTAATTTTTGTATATATCTCCAAAGAACTGATGACTTCAAACAGGCATTTATTTCATCAGCAGGAGTTGATCGAGGAAAGACAGGCAATGTTTGTCGAAAATCCTTGCAAATATATTTAAAGGACTTGACTGAAATACAACACTCCACATTCATATGAGCATTAAATATTTTTGATAATAATGGACAATGTCGAGCCACTCAACAATATTCAACTTCAACGTCCTGGTTACGCATTCTAGTGGTTGTCGAAAGTCTTTGCAAATATATTTAATGGACTTGACTAAAATACAACACTCCACATTCATATGAGCATTGAATATTTTTGATAATAATGGACAATGCGGAGCCACTCAACGATTTTCAACTTCAACGTCCTGGTTACGCATTCTAGTGATTGCCATTTTTCCATTATCATTAGGTGATCAACGTCGATAAAACGGATATCCATCACTGCCCGTTATTGTATGAGTACATATGGCAACGCACCTCTCCAAATATACATAGTTTCTCAATTTAATCCATGTGCTTTTAAATTTTGCCGAAAAACACGTGTTGTTAACTTCGGGGCTTAAACGGCGCGTTCTCTCATCCAATCATGATTTCTGTAATTCTGAAGAATATTTGGCAAATCACATTCTATCAATTCATCTTTCTATTGCGCAATTGTAAAAAATTTTTCGGTACAGCGATCAATCCGTTGGTACTGTCGATTTGAATTTAGCCATCACCAATTTCTAACAATTGTTTTGAAAACTTATGGGCAGCTGGATCACTTTCTATTAATGTTCGGTGTCAATATTTTTTACATATCTATATATATAAAAATGAATGTCTTTTTGTGTGAGGCTTACACTCGAAAAATATGCTTGATATCAAACTGAACCGTTATATCAATTTGTTCAGCGAGTCTTGAGGAAGGTTTCTATATAGGTTCGACACCCCTCAGGTAGGTGCCGGTAGCTGTATATGCCAATTTTCAAACATACATTATTTTAGTATAAAAAAGGTAATAATGAAAAGATTATTATTATTAATTATCATTATTATTATTGATTATCATTATTATTATTAATTAATTATAATATTAATAATAGTAATAATAATCTTCTATCCTCTGAATATATAAAAATGAAGAACAGTTGCTTTTGAATGCTCTTAGTTGGCTTTTTAAACTATATTTTGAGATAGTAAAGTGAAGTTAGAAATTTTTACATTCAGTCAAGCCAGTTTATTGTGTACGAAACTCAAAATTATTTTTAAATTTGAATCCGTTGTGAAAAGTCAGTTCATTTAAAAACCCGTGCCGAGACCAAAAAGAAATCATAAATTTTTAAATTTGAATCCGTGTGTGAAAAGTCGTTTTATTTGAAAACCTGTGCCGAGACCGAATAGAAATCATAAATTTTTAAATTCGCTGAATTTAACTGGATTACCAATTAAAAATCGGATCAGTAATCATTATATTGCGGAATATAAACCAGCCGGTGAAGAAATTAATGAACAAAGTCATCGAAGCCACAATTTTGAAAGGGAAATATAAAGGGAAATATAAAGGTGAAGACGTTTTAATTCTACGGATTCGGAATACCAACAAAACAATTTATATACGCGCAGGAAAAAGCATTAGAATAATTAAATAGTAATCGATAACACAGGACAATGTCAGTCGCGTGTGTGTTTTTGGGGCAGCAAAGCGCACGGGGTTAGCTAGTCTCCAATAAACTGAGGACAGGCAATGTTTGTCGAAAGTCCTGTGTTGCATCTTACTGCAAACTTTCTGTCATAGAGAAGCATTGTTTGGAAGCATTATTTTGATCATATACATCAGAACTTCCAACCAAACTTTGTCGAATGCTTGAGAAACATACAGAAATATACATCGCAGTATTCTCGATTTTCGAATGCACCTCGCATCTCTGATGTTCGATTGACTTGCTCAATTTGTTTTGCGGATTTAGAAATTGATGAAAGCAAGAATTTTTCAAAAAGTTTTGATAGACACGATAATAAGCTTGTTATCTTTTATTGACTTTTACCATCTATCTAGAGCTGTGCAATGATTTTTTTTTGGGTTCATTTGGTGCAGTCGGTAGTGCAAATAAATTTTTTGCAAGATTAGGTTGAAACACGTTTTTAAGGCGAGTAGCAAATGTGCTAGCTCTTTCTACATCGCTGCGGGCTCAGCTGCCTGTTAGGTTTCTTATAGGCATATCTGTCGATATATATATATCGATTTGTTCCGGATTTATTTTATTCACTAGCCATATTAATGTGCTTGCGGCAATCTCTTTTTTTGCCATTCGATGGAGTACATATGGCAACGCACCTCGCGAAATACACATAATTTCACAATTTAATCCATAAGTGCTTTTAATTTTTGCCGAAAAACACGTGCTGTAGTGTCAGTTGTCGACTGTCCTTCAAATAAAATGAAACGAATAAAATTAAGACGTTCTGTTTCCATTTTGGCATAATTTTAGCTAAAACTGCACGACTTATTCGGGATCGCCGTGCAGGATTCAGCACAGGTAAAGGGTCAACAGACTTATTTGGTGCATTATATTCTCGCTGCAATGCATCAGCTTGTGCGCTATCATTTGCAACTTGTGATTGCTTTAGTAATTCCACATCATTTGCATTACGCGTTCGCCGACCTATAAGTGCTCGTCTGGCTCGTGGCTCAAAACTTACTGTTTATGTAAATGCGTTTAACAATTTAATTCAAAATAAATTTGTACGTCTAGTTTCTTTTTGGTCTCGGCACGGATTTTTAAATTAACCGACTTTTCACACACGGATTCAAATTTAAAAATTTATCTTAGTTCCGAACACAATAAATTGGCTTGACTGAAAGTTACACTTTACTATCCCGAAATATAGTTTGAAAAGCCAACTGACATTCAAATAGGCATTTACAAACAAACCAATTATTGGCGGACCACCTTTAACATTTAGGGGGATGAAAAATATATTCGAGCCGATTCTCAGACCTACTAAATACGCAAATTCAATTTCTTTAAAATCGGTCGAGCCGTTTCGTAGGAGTTTCATTACGCACCGCTTGACACGAAAATTTTATATATTAGATAGATGTATGTGTTATGAAAAAAGCGTAGTTTGGCCACACTGATCGTGTCTCTGCCTCTTTTCCGGCTCCGCTGATGTCAAGCGCACGCAATTGTGTGAAACCAAGGATAGAAACTTAAATAATAAATATAATCATTAATCGTTTTACGAATAAATAGAGAGTTTATAGCTCAGAAGTGGGAGACGCATAACGCCCAATAAATATTCGACGCCCAATCTACAACAATGGGCCTGAATGAGGAGCAAATGATGAAACCCTGAAGGCACATAATGTGGTAGTGCCGCCGCTGTCAACGATAGTACAAATACGCAAACTAGTGTCAGAATTGTCAAAGTCTGCTGCCACCTCGCTGCCTGCCGTCCAAGCTTTAACTTTGCCGTCGACCAGTTCTGCTGCCGCCACACTGCCTGCCGTCTCAGCGCCAATGTTGCCGTCGACCAGTTCTGCTGCCGACTCGCTGCCTGCCTTTCCAGCATCAACTCTGCCGTCATATGCTACTGCTGTCGACTCGCTGCCTGCCGTTCCAGCGCCAACTCTGCCGTCATATGCTACTGCTGCAGACTCCCTGCCTGCCGTTCCATCGTCAACGCTGAATGCCGTTCCAGAGTCTGCCGTTTCAGTGTCAACCTTGCCCTCATATGCTCCTGCTGCTGCCTCGCCGTCTACCGTTTCAGCGTCAACCTTGCCTTCATATGTTCCGGCTGCTGCCCTGCCGTCTGCTGTTCTGGCGGTCACCCCGCTTACCGTGTCTTTGAACCTGGACGAGCATTTAGCTAACTTACGTAAACAGAAGGAAGTCTTGGAATCGCAACAGCAAATTGCGAGTTTGCAACAGGAGATCGGTGTGTCTCCTGGCGTACCCAGTCAGCTGGTAACAGACATTAGTGTGATCGAGTCCATGGTCCCGCGGATTTCGCGGGATGTCAACAAGTGGATCAGCGACTTGGAGGACGCCTGTAAAATACTCCAACTAGATGCCCGCCTGCGACTGCCTTAATTCCTGAGGCTGAGCTAGTGGATCTCATCATCGATGGACTCCGAGACAGCTCGCGAACAGTTGAAATGCTATATGCAGCCAGAACCATTTTCGACCTGAAGACGCTCCTGGAAAGATACGCAAGACGACGAGTCCAATCCAATGCGGGCAGACAAGTGGCTGCTATGACCCAGCCTCTGCCTCGACAGCCTGCCGTCACAAGTGATACCCTTCCGTCCACGGATGCCGTCCCTGCCGCAAGAGATGTGCGGTGTTATAACTGCTCTTCATCCAAACACTACAATTCCCAGTGCCCGAAGCCTACGAGACAGTGTGGGAAGACTGACCATGTGTACAGAAACTGCCCATTCAAGATTGTGAATGCCGTCGCCACCAATGCTGCCGCTGCCGACGCCGTTAACCATCCGTGTTGCGGTAATACCTTAGTAGATAAAGTAGAACATCTACAGATGATGAGTGTTGACTTTGTGTCAAATCAAGTGAAAAGCAGTGAGATTACAAATATTTTCTCCCTCCTTGACTCGGGTGGTCCTAGAAGTTTTATTCGGCAATCTGAAGTGCCTTCCGCCTGTAGCTTGAAGTCAACCCCGTTGAACTGCCGCGGTCTGGGAAACAATCGACTTGTGTCCCATGTGCCATACGTATCTTTAGTCAAACAGTATTACACACATTTGATGTACTGCCAAACAGTGCCACAAATTTGCCAATGATTTTGGGCAGAGATTTCTTTTGTAAATTTAAAATCAAGTACTCCAAAAGTCGATTGTTGGCCCTAAAAAAATCTCGAATAGATTGTAACATGAAACTCACTGCTGTCCTTAATTCACTTGATTTGTGTAGAACAGCCCCAAAAGAGTCAACCCGATCGTTTGATGATAATGAGGTTATGCCTGCCGAACCACAATCGTGTACCACTGAGATAAATTGTTCCGTCATGTCTGATGATTCGCTGAGTGATGCCCTTGCGGCTATTAATGCATCTGAGTTACCTGCTGTAAGTGAGGATGAGTTTAATATAGAGTTTACCCTGCCGTCAGAACAAGCTGCAAAGTTGCAGTCTGTTATTTTCGCCTCTTATGTTGATGTCCCTTCAGAACTGATTAAACCGACCAGTTACAAAATAAAACTCGAATTGACAAGTCAGACCCCCATTCTCTGCCGTCCCCGCCGACTATCCCATCACGAGCGCAACGAAGTGCGCCAGATATGTGATGACTTATTAGATGCCGGCATTATGCGTCATAGTAGTTCCCCTTACGCTTCCGCTATAGTGCCAGTTAGAAAAAAAATACACTAATGGGTTTTAGAACTCATGACCGATGTTAACACCTGTTTGTACCTGTTTGATTGCTATATATTAGCAAAAAAAAGAAAAGAATAGTTTATTGAATTTAGTTGTTTTTGCAATACATAAGATTCTGGGATATGAACGATAGCTTGCCTGCTTTACGTATTCTATGACCTTTTGATATCTGTCCTACCCCACAAACCACATGCACTAGCGACTGATATGCACCTAGCCAACCAAGTATTTTCAGCTTAAAACTAGGCTTCTGCAAACACTTGTCCACAAAACTATTTTTCTTCCCCCATTATTGCGCTTGAGTAAGAAAACAAGATTTTGTCTTCCAAGCCAGTCAAATATCAGTTTTGCTATTGCTGATCATACATTCTCTTCGCAATTTTTACCCTATTACTTTTTCTAACAATCCTTGCAATACATTTATGCAAAGATGTACACAAATTACGAAAGTGTATTCAGAAGTGCATTGGTACATATGTAAATGTAAGCGCGCGTTTGCCGCCGACACAGAAACAGGAAAAATATAAAAAATTACAAAAACATCGATAAGCAGGCACAGCAAGAAATATATGTATGTTTCAAACGCACTTGCATACAACTTGTTACCGTTCTTGCTATCCGCTGACCCGCCACCTCTCCTTTATTCGACGGGCCGCTGAACGCAAAGGGAAAGTGAACAAAACAACAACGTGCTGGCTTGTCGTAGCTGAGACGCACAAATTGCACAAAGAAAAAATACCCCTTGAACCAACATTCAATGATTGTCAATGAAAACTCTAATATATGATTTTTATATATATATATTGTTTATCTTATATATAAAAATCAAATTCTGTTTATTTGTGTATGCTTTATAGACTCGAAAACTAAACAACCGATTGACTCCAAATTTTCAGGATATGTTTGTCTCGGTGTCTGTAATGTTTCTGTCTAAAAAAAATTCAGAGTCGATCCTCTGGAATGTGCTGTGCGGGTGGTAAAGTTGTATTGCCCGAATACTAAATCAAGTGCCAGAGCCTTTATTGTCATTAGTTTCAGGTAAACCAAATGTAATCTATAGCACTCAAAATCATGAAATACTAATAAATGATGTTATGGGACTTCATAGGAACGAAGGCGAATTCGAAACATTTCTTGAGCAAAATACGGAAATACAATTCGTGTTCCCAAATGACATCCTTCGGTGCGAGTAAAGTAGTTCGACACAACTTTATGGCAACGTTTCGAGTGCAAGGCCAGATATATCATCACATGGGATCAATGTTACCAATCCCAGATGCAGAGCATAAATTTTTGCAAATTTACTTTATGGGACAAGCGGATGATAACGACCAAGTGCAACAACGTCAGCATTACAACTCCGGTACAAATCAACTGATTGTCGCCGAATTGCAAGTTATGTTTCATGCTAACAACCAATTAGTAAATACGTTCAAACAAGCTAAGGATGATCCACGATTGCGTTCAGATGATCACTTTATCGCAATTCATGCTGATAAAACTCCAGCTGGAGAACACCAACGACGTTTCAATGCGCCTACAATTGATGATGTAGCAATATTAATGGTTGGTGATCCAGTGGCATCACGTGACATAATTATTCGTCGCCGCAACGAGAGTATGAATAGAATATCTGAAACACATCGCTCATACGACGATTTATTTATTTGTTTATGCCCCAAATGGAAAAACCAAGAACATTGTATATCGGCGAGCATTACAATAAGTTTGAATTATTCGTTAAACAGATACATACATACATTGCGCAATCGATAGATGAGTTGATTGAATGTGTTTTTCCGAATTACAGAAATCATGATTGGTTGAGAGAGCGCGCCATTTAAGCACTGAAGAACATGCATATCACTTTATACGTAGCGAAGCACGTACCGGGCCGCTAGTACTAGAATATAAACAATAAACAATGCTAGAATATAAAAAAACATTTTATTTATTTATTTATTTATTTATTTATTGTCAGCTATGAACAGCTGACATGAGAATAAAATTAATTAAAATAATCATAATGAAAATAATTAAGTTTAAAGTAAAATTTAAAATTATGTGAAGTGCTGAAAGTAAATTAAGGTTGAAACAATTATAAAGTTAACGTTAAAGCTCTGGGAAATTCAACAAGAAAGTAAGTGGCCCAACATTTGTTGCGTGGATTGGGAAAACCCCAGAAAAACCCAATCAGACCAGTGGTAGATTAGTGATTAGTGGTTACGATTAGGTAAGGCAGAAAGGGTAGATCGTTTTAGTACTGGAGTCGAGGTCTCCAAAGAGACAAGAGAATAAAGTTTGTTATAGTCAGAACATAACACACGAAATGGTTCATGAATTAAACAGTTACTCGAGCAACGATCGAGGCTGAGGGGTAAAAAGTTACGTGTGGATCTAATGGGAACATTTAATTTTATTCGACTTAGAAGAACTGATGAGTCGATTTCACCATTAAGTAGATTAGTGACAAATACTACACCATGCATAATTCTACGGTTTAACAGGGATGGAAGATTAATTAAAAGAAGTCTACTTGAATAGGGGGGTAGGTCTATTCCAGGAACCCAGTTAAAACATCTGAGCGCAAACAGAAGAAATTTCCTCTGCACTGATTCAATTCTATCCTGGTGAATCCCGTATTGCGGGGACCACATACAAGATCCATACTCCAGGATGGGACGTACCAATGATGTATATAGCGTTTTAGTGGTGTAGGGATCATCAAACTCTTTTGACCACCGCTTGATGAAGCCAAGTACATTTATGGCCTTATTGACCATCGACGATATGTGAGAATCAAATTTAAATTTGCTATCAAGAATGATGCCTAAAGCGGGGTTTACAATGTCAGCGTGGGATTGGAAAATGTTTTGTTTCAGTCTGACACACCTATTTTTCACATAAGTTTGTCTCCCTCATTTGCAATATGTAACCGGTCTCATATGCATCTCAGCAAAAAGCAATTCGAAAATGGAGTTTTAAAAGCTGTCAATAGGTGTCGCATTTTCGAAATTAGCAACATGTGCTTGAAAGCACCAAAGCTCTAAACCTCTATTTTACTCAAAATGGCTGTCAATAGGTGTCGCATCTTCGTTAGCTCCAATGTTTTTACCTCAATTTTACTCAATACAGAGGTAAATGTTAATAGAATTCACTTTTTAATATTTATTTAGTACATAATAACGAATATATAACAATAAAATCCATGTCATGTAAAAAAAGCAAATCGTTTAATTTTCGCGCCATTTCACGTGTGTCAGCTGTGTTCGAATTTTGCCCATGCCCGAGCCTATCCCGCTGCATCAAATGCTCTCGCGCCCAACACCGTCGAGCACTTCCCTGCGGCTGCTCCTCTTCAAGTTCAGCAGCAATAGCAACAGCTGCTTGCATCATCATTGTATGATGAGCTACTAAAATTTTTTGTTGTTGTCGTCTTCTCATTTTTTATTATTTATCAATTCTGCTTCACTTTAAAAATTTTTGCCACAAAAATGAAACAATCATCAGCTGTTCACAGCTCATAGACGGCTAACAGCTGATTTCGAAAATTCGAACATACTTTCACGCTGACATTGTAAACTACCAGCGTACGTCTCAGGTTGGTAAAAGCTTTAATCCAATCTCACGCTGACATTGTAAACGCCGCCTAAATCTTTAATTTCAAAAACGCGGACAAGTGGTGAAGCATTAAGTACGTAGTGAGCAGTATGAGGGGTACCTCTAGAAAAAGTCATGATTTTACATTTTGAACAATTTAAATGAAGTAAGTTAAAACGGCACCAAGCCGACAGTGCTCCCAAGTCCGACTGTAGCAAGTTACTAAAAGAATCATCATTATAGGTGAAACATAGCTTTACATCATCAGCAAACATAAAAACACGAGAATTAGTAATAACTGCAGGAAGATCGTTAATAAAGAGATTAAATAGCAATGGTCCTAGGTGACTCCCCTGAGGGACACCAGAGGTAACAAAAACAGGTTTAGATACAGAAGATTTAAAAACTACTTTCTGTGTTCGGCCATGCAGAATTGAAATTATATTAAACAAGTTTTGCTATTTAATTGCACAAAGTTCATATTAAGTGTATACTAACCTTCCAACCTTCAAGCAGATTGAGGCAAAACTCTAAAATTTGTATTTTGCAGTTATTCTCTGCCGCTACACCAGTACAATCATACTCAGATGAATGTGTTTATGAAATTTTTCAGTCGGTTCAGCGTAGCACGGCACTCTGCATTCGTTTGCATGTATTCAACTGATAGAAATAGATACCCGTGCCTATAGATGCTAACACATCAAAAAGATAATACTTTAAATTACTCCGGAATCACCCCGAAACCAGCTCATCTGCAAGCCATAGAGAGTCTGCCAGAACCTCGTGATAGGAAAGAATTGGAACGCTGTCTGGGTCTCTTTTCTTACTTTCGCTTTAATGTACCCAACTGTGCCAAAATCGCCTATCCGATGTCGCGTCTGATTTTTCTCTGATGAGTGTCTTAAGTCCTTCCGAACACTGCAGTCTAAACTGATCGAGTCACCTGTGCTGTCTATTTACAACGCGAAGTCAGAAACTGAACTACATTGTGATGCTAGTTCAGCCAGTTTTGGAGCGATGCTCCTGCAGAAACAAACTGATGATAAATTTCACGCGGTGTGTTACTTTTCAAAGACCGCTTCCGCCCCCGAATCCAAATTGCATAGTTATGAACTGGAGACCCTGGCCATTGTATATGCCTTAAAGCGTTTTGAGACATACCTGAAGTTCCTTGCATTTAAGATAATTACAGATTGTAATTCATTTGCATTAACTCTTAAGAATGGTGGATCTTCCTCGAAAATTGCCCGCTGGGCATTACTATTGGAAAACTATAATTATTCCATTGTACATCGGTCCGGCACTTGTATGCCCCATGTTGATGCACTTAGTAGACTAGAAACTGCTGCATATGTGGATGACGTAAACCTAAACTTCCTATTACAACTGACGCAAAATCGTGATCCAGAGATTGTCAAACTTCGGAGTGTCTTGGAGAACCAAGAGCTCGCTGGTTTCGCGTTGAAAGATGGCGTCGTATATCGCCGATCACCAACCAACGTACTTCAGCTTTATGTCCCTGCCGAAATGATTAACAGTGTCATACGAACAGTGCATGAAATTCAAACAATATTAATTTAAAATGACTTAAATTATTTTTAGTGACATATCTGTCCAAAAAGCCATGTTAGCCGAAACTCCCATTCTCATATTTTTGGTGCACTTAGGGCGCTGCCGCCAGCAATCCCGGTCTTTGCCCGTTTAACGCTGTTTTTTTTTTTATAGTACCTGTGGCTATCCCTAAGCGCCGACCATGCCTGCTTGCACTCACGTTCTGCAGTGAAAATACGAATATATATAACATATAATTAAGTTGGCTATTACTATCTTTTCCCGATTCGGCGCAAATTCTTCCCACGTGGTTTTTACTAGAATATTGTTAAAATGCATTTTGTTTGTAATGTCCCACAAGACCGTCCGACACTCCATTGCCTTAATTAATTGTAGTTAATGTTAAGCGAAATAAATAAAGTGACCCTTCGAAACGACATTTTTTTAAACTTTTCGCTACCGTTAAAAGGTGCAGTCAGCTATTTACGTCAGCAATAACATTTTCAATGTTCACAACTACCGATTTCGATAGCAAACGCACTGTAGTTTAAGAGCCATTTAACCAACAAGATATTTTTGGCTCATTAACCATTTCAAAGAAGCATGGTCTGTAATAACTGTGAAATCTTGTCCTTCGACATAAGCGCGGAACTTATGTATGCCCTTAATAACGGCTAAGCACTCTAATTCCGTCACGGAATAGTAACGCTGTGCCTTGGATAGCTTCGTGGACATGAACGCTACTGGCAATTCCGCTCCATCTTTGCCTGTTTGTGCCAGCACACACCCGAGACCATGCAAACTTGCATCGCACAGAAGCAAGAAAGGCTTGCAGAAGTCTGGAGCGCTGAGTATTGGCGCTGACGTCAGCATAGCTTTTAGATGTCTGAAAGCTCCTTCAGCTTCCCTGGACCAACTAAAAGGTTTATTCTTTCTTAACAAATCGGTAAGTGGTAGACTGACAGCGGCGTATCAGTCGACGAAACGACAATACCAGCCAGACATTCCTAAGAATCTCCTAAGTTGCTTTGCGGTAGAGGACACTGGGAATTCCTTGATTGCTACAACTTTACCTGGGTCAGTCATAAGTTGACCGTCTCCGATTATATACCCAAGGTACTTGATTTCCTGCATACAAAACTTGGACTTCGCTATATTAATAGTCAAGTTCGCTTGTCGCAGATGTTCTGCAATTTCTTTCAGCAATGTCAAATGCGATTTGAAATTGTCAGCCAAAATCAAAAGATCGTCTAGGTAAACGAAAACTCGCGTACGCAAGTGCGAAGGGATAACTTGGTCCATTAATCGGCATAATGTTTGTGCAGCGTTACACAACCCGAAGGGCATTACCTTGTATTGATACAACGGCCGGTTCGGCACAGTGAACGCTGTGTATTGTCTAGATTTCTCTTCTAAGGGTATTTGCCAGAAGGCGTGCTTCATATCCAGGCCGGTTATGAAACGAGCTGGAGGCAGCCTGCTGAGAATGCCATCTACGCGAGGCAGTGGATAAGCAACTTTGCGGGTGTACTTATTTACTTCTCGAGAATCCAAACACAAGCGCGATTTAGTTCCTTTCAGAACTAGAAATTGTGAGATCACTTTCTCTAGCTCTTGTCGCTGATGCGGTGTTAATGGGTGCAACTTCGGAGAATCATTGGTGTCATCATTCTGTCCAACATCTAATTCAGCGACTTTGCTTGATTCTGGAAACAGTTTACTTAACAAACCAAAGTCCTTCCAGAAATCAATTGCTAAATAAACGTCCTTTGTAAGATCTGGTACAATATAGAAATCGACAGGCTTTCTGAAAGCACGATATGTCACTTCAGTGACCATTCGGCCCACCACCTGGCATCCAGAACTGTTCGCGGTCCTTATTCGACCAGAACATTTCTGTACGTTTGGATGCGATTGCAGCTTTTTTGCTGCGGAGCCTTTTACGCAACTAATGGTAGCGCCCGAGTCAAGAAGAGCAAGATATTTATCGCCTTCTATCTCAATATCGATGTACACACGGTTGTCATTTTGTGTAAAAATAGCTGATACTAGTAATTCTCGGTTTGCGCGAACTTTTAGCCAAAAGTTTCGCATACGGATTGTGGAACGTCTGGGAGTTCGGCATGGCCTATTGCTATCAACTTCACCAAAAATTCGGCGACGAGCTGACAGGTATTGAGCTAGCCGAACGTGGAATGGCCTATGTGCAACAAATGCATCATGCTTGAATTTTGGGGAAGCATTATGTTGCTGGACAGCTAAATCCGTAACCGGATTAGCCGAATTTTGTTTTGCTAATTCTGATTTGTCGGATGCGTCAGAGCATTGCTTCTCTGCGCATCCCTCGGACGGTTTTCCGATGGGTTGCAAGTGGTGCAATTGGGTTTAAAAATTCCTTTTGCGCCACAGCCGTAGCAAAATATGGTTCTCACTTCTAGACAGTTGTCGAACCGATGTCCTATCTTGCCACAATTCCAACACTTTAAGACTTTGTGCTGCATCGCTAAAACTTCTTCTTGAGTGTCTAACTCAGATATCACCGCTCGTTTTGGTCGCGCATAATATGCTTTCTCTTGTTTGCAACATTGCTCATGAGTTCGGATTGCTTCTCGTAGTCTCGACAAGCCGGTAATACTTAAATGCATTAACTCGTAAGAGTTGGCTTCGCATGTCGAACCAAAAGACGAACCAAATGTTCTTCAGAAATCGGAATACGCAATCGGCCTACAAGTCTTTCAACACTGAATTGGTATTCCTCAAATGCTTCGTTTTCCCCCTGTCGTCGATTGTTTATCGATTCCCAAATATCTATGTCGGTACCTATTTCTTCAAATTTCTTACGGAATTCGTCACAAAAAGTTACCCACGTAAAGTTCTCGTGCGCTCGGTGGAATTTCCAAAACCATTCTATTGCTTTGCCCCCGAAAAGCAGATGCAAATGGTCACATAAGAGACCATTGTTGCCGTATAGACTTTGTTTTGATAAAGAACGAACTCGGTAAAGAAAATCTTCGGTCGCTAGACCTTCTTTGGAACTATCAAACTTTAAGTGCCAATTCTGAATAATACTGGACACTTTTTCGGGCGGAATAGTTCTGAAATCATTTTCCGAACGATTATTGCGAGTGTATTCAGAAGGCTGGATTTCTCGACCATAAAGGGGCTGGTAGTTTTTTAGAAGCGAACAGGATTTTGAAATTTTCACATTTAGGTAAACAGTTTATCAATTTATAGTCGCGAAATCGAATCTTATTACTTGGAGCAGCGAGTTCAATTCAGACATTTGGGTTGCTCTACCAATATCAAACCGATCCTTGCAGCAGCAGTTTTGATAGCTGAATTAAGTTAACACGTTTTGAATATAGCACTTTAGTGTGAACTTAAAAAAAAAAGTAAATTAATTGGATGAATTGAACAGAGCTCGTCATGGAGCAAACTAATGCTTCGCCTGAAGAATACTGACCACTGACCACAAGTTTACGAAAAGCTAATCATTCAACTTTGTTTTTATGCGGCGTGCATCAGTAACGTCGGCTCCACGGGTTGGGCGCCATTTATTTCTATGTAGTGTGCAGGTAGTAAGTTGCCAAAGCCACTGCTTTGTATAGAGAAACTTGGGGAGGCGTGCACTTCTAGCTATGCTCTGATCTTAGCTTGTCGGATGGGGTGTGGGTTCTTCCTCACCCTCTATACAACTACAATTCAAAATAAAGTTTAAGTGCATTAGCAGATATGCTACAAAAGAGAAAATACCAAAAATATTGCTTAAAATTACATACGAACTATTTACGGGCCTCTGATCAGGTAAACTTTTGTTAGGGCACTAAAGATGTTGTTCGATACCCAATTCTATACCCACCCTACCTTGGTAGCGCCTTCATTATATTTAGGGCCACCCCTTGACTAATTCTTATAAAGGATTAGTAAGCATTACTCACGCGACTTCTCACACTGCAACGAACCACCATAATAATTACTCAACCATAATTAGATTCAGATAATTATTTAAATATAATATAATATAAAGGTATAACATCTCTTGGATGACGCTTCAGCGATTTCGACAACTTCATTTTTCGATTAACATTATTCTTCGAAACTGTTCTTGCGATTAAATATAATTGATTATTAAAATACTTTAAATTCTAAAAAAAAACTACAAACTCTAAAGCTTCAGCAAAAATCTTTTAGACTCGCTTAACACATGAAATATCTTGCCTTTTGCAAGTGTAACTCACGGTTTTTAAAACACCATGTATTACAATATAATTTACTTAGCTGTTCATAGCTTCACTGTCTCCATCGTTGCTCGTTCGGTGGCCCCATCGAAGATGCTGATGTTTTTGTTGCTGCTTTAGTTGATGAAAATATATTCAAGCACATGTTAAAGCGAGAGCATTATTGCTGATTGCTGTACATTAATCATCTATCGGGTGAAATTATAAAACTAATTAGAATATATTTATTCGCAAGGTTAATTAAAAGAAAATAACTTCATTACGATACATCAACGGAACCAACGAAAATCCATGATCCAGCATGAACGCTAGCAGTCAGACCTGTCCTGCTGGTTCTTTTTTGACCTAACCTCAAACGTTTGTAACTTCTGTTACGTTACGCTGCCATCAACGATTTGCCGAACACAATATTTTATTCCATGGGAATCAACTGAACTACTGCTTTAATATTACGCTCAGTTCGATTCCATGTGAATTTGGGCGTCAGAGCAACACTACTCTAAATTGAGTTTTGGCTGATTCTTTTTACCAGCTAACTCCAGTAATCTGAGTCGGAATGGGGTCGACGACTAAGGCGGGGCGAATAAGCGGGGGTTGGTAGCTAAAACGCGATGAACGGTGCCGACCAGAATCGTCGTACGCCGTCCAAACGCTAAAAGACAATAAGTTCACTATTTAGATGGGAGCACAATATCAGCCACTCAAAATTTGTCACCTGTTTTCACTTTTGCAAAACACACAAACTGATTCGATGCGTATTGCCTTTTCAATTGCTGCTGCCGGGTGCACAAAATATAAGTATTTTCTTGGCTTTTATGGTACCACGCCGGTCAATTGACTGCAGCGGGTACAGCTCGCACTTTAGAAATGATTATTCGGTACAATTATTGGCTTTGAAGAAAAGAACGTTCGTTTTCATCCACAGCAAAACAAGCAATGACTCGCTGCAGAAATGAAAAATGCGTACGTGCCAATTTTAATTCCAATAAATCAAAAGGGTAAACGACGATTGTCGCCTGGAATTAATGCAACGGTGAAGTGGCGTGATTTTCACTCCTCCGCTTTGTGCGCTGTCCTCTTGATCGCAACGACAAAAGCGAGTGCGAGCGAGACACAGTATCGTGGGTGCAAGCGAAACAAAGACTACTGAGAGCGGTGAGAGGGAATTCGCCTCATTGGAAATCAAACTGTAGTTAGCTTAAGAAGCGCAAAGAGATAATTTCTCTCTTGAAGTGCGTTGACATTGCAAAGCATAAACGAAAATAGTTATGTTAAGTCTCTATGTTTATCGGTACCCTACAACCTATATAGAAACCATCCTCAAGACTCGCTGAACAAATTGATATAACGGTTCAGTTTGATATCATGCATATTTTTCGAGTTTATAAGCCTCACACAAACAGACATTCATTTTTATATATATAGATAGATTGTATTCCAGCTGACTCGTACTGCCAGGGTACAGATCCGCTTGGTGAGTTGACAAAATCTTTAACGTGATTTCTAACTTGCTTCGCATAGTCCCTCATTCGACCATGTGCAAAGCATGCGTTTCCGTCAACGGCACTTTCAGCTTCAGTAATATCCGTCGTGCCGCCATACGAAATTGGATTTCTCTTGATAGGAAAATTGTGTAGCAGGCAGCATGCGTACACAATTTTCTGCGCTCTGCTTGGGTGGCATAAAAGCGTCCGTTGCACCGCAACCCACCTGGACGTCAAAATACCGAACGCATTTTCAATACAACTGCGAGCTCGACTCAACCGATAGTTGAAGATGCGTTCCTCACGAGTCAAAGCCCAGGACCCGAACGGCTTCATTAAATGATCGTGTAACGGAAAAGCGTCATCTCCAACCAGATAGTTTGGTGTGAGCAGATCATTTAGCAGGCTATGGTTTGGAAAACTGATCTTACCATCGAGCATTGCCTTTCCGAATTTTGAGTGCGAAACCGTATTCATATTCCCCTCGCTTCCATAAGCGCCTACATCAATATATGTTTAAGAATATGATGCATCGCAAATTCCAAGAAGCACAGTTGAAAAAAATCACTGCTAAACGTAACAGAAATAATTAAATTTGTTAAGCTAGAGGAAACACTATTTGCGTAAACATACCTTGTAATAATAAAATGCGCTGCCACTATTGGGAGGCGCGCGAATTGAAACATGTTTGCCATCTATGGCTCCAATGCAGTTTGGAAGGTTCCACTTTTCTTCAAACTCCTTCGCAAACTGCAGCATATTTTCTTTACTCCATTTAGGGATTTTGGCAGACAAAGCCTGGATAATGCCATTGCACACCAAATCTATTGTGGTGCCCATGTGCTGCTTGCTGACACGGTAGGTCGACCCTATGTGCCGTTGCAGATCACCTGAAGCTAAATATCTGGAAGGCAATTAATTAAAATAATTCAATGCACTTTGCAATTCACTTAGTCCAACACAATTCCAAACTTCGCTTTGGCTGGTATCGCATCTGGCCGGGTAATCCATTTGGGTACCAAGTACTGCTCTACCAGTCCAAACAAATCCGTAAAATTTTTCGACGACATGTGAAAATTTTCGTGAAATGCAAAATCAAGTTGCGAATTCAATATAGTTATAATGAATGTACATATATTAAAATACTTACATCTCAGGTAAATCTCCCATGTTCAGCTCTTCCCATCAAATATGGATTTACCCAAGTGCGCCTCTGGCGCTTTGCTTTCGCAGCGTCCTTCTTTTTTTTATAAATTGCCGACATCAATGTGTGGCTAAAGCACATAAAAGCAAGTACATTTTGCTGTTCGCTATCCATCTTTTAAATAAATTTATTATTTATTTATTTATTGTCAGCTATGAGCAGCTGACATGAAAATAAAATGAATTTAAAATAATTATAATATAAATTAATTAAGTTTAAGATAAAATTTAAAACTATATGTAGATCTGAAAGTAAATTAAGGTTGAAAAAATTATAAAGTTTACGTTAAAGCTCTGGGAAATTCAACAAAAACATTAGTGGCCCAACATTTGTTGCGTGGATTGGGAAAAACCCAGAAAAACCCAATCAGACCAGTGGTTGGTTAGTGATTAGTGGTTACGATTAGATAAGGCAAAAAGGATAGATCATTTTAGTACTGGAGTCGAGGTCTCTAGAGAGACAAGAGAATAAAACTTGTTATAGTCAGAACATAATACACGAAATGGTTCATGAATTAAATAGTTGCTCGAGCAACGATCAAGACTAATGGGTAAAAAGTTACGTGTAGATCTAATTGGAACATTTAATTTTCTTCGACCTAATAGAACTGATGGGTCGACTTTCCATAAGGTAGATTAGTGATGAATACTAAACCATTCTATGGTTCAAAAGGGAAGGAAGATTAATTAAAAGAAGTCTACTTGAATAGGGGGGTAGGTCTATTCCAGGAACCCAGTTAAAACATCTGAGCGCAAACAGAAGAAATTTCCTCTGCACAGATTCAATTCTATCCTGGTGAATCCCGTATTGCGGCGACCACACACAAGATCCAAACGCCAGGATGGGACGTACCAATGATGTATATAGCGTTTTGGTGGTGTAGGGATCATCGAACTCTTTTGACCACCGCTTGATGAAGGCAAGAACGTTTATGGCCTTATTGACCATCGACGATATGTGAGAATCAAATTTAAATTTGCTATCAAGAATGATGCCTAAATCTTTAATTTCAAAAACGCGGACAAGTGGTGAAGCATCATGCAAGTAGTGAGCAGTATGAGGGGTACCTCTACAAAAAGTCTTGATTTTACATTTTGAACAATTTGAATTAAGTAAGTTATAACGGCACCAAGCCGACAGTGCTCCCAAGTCCGACTGTAGTAAGTTACTAAGAGAATCATCATTATAGGTGAAACATAGCTTTACATCATCAGCAAACATAAAAACACGAGAATTAGTAATAACAGCAGGATAATCGTTAATAAAGAGTTTAAATAGCAATGGTCCTAGGTGACTCCCCTGAGGGACACCAGAGGTAACAAAAATAGATTTGGATACAGAAGATTTAAAAACTACTTTTTGTGTTCGGCCACATAAGTACTCAAAAAGCCACGACAGGAGTTTTGCTGGAAATCCAATAATATTTAATTTTTGAAGCAACAAAGAATGACTAACAGAATCAAATGCCTTACTAAAATCTTTGTAAACGACGTCAGTTTGCATTTTTGCCTGAAACCCTTTGATAACTAGTGAGGTAAACTCAAGAAGGTTGGTGGTAGTAGATCTTCGCCTAACAAAACCGTTTTGATAAGGGAATAAAATTGAACTACATAAGTGCTGCAATTGAGAGCTTATAATTTTTTCAAAGACTTTCGGAATGGCAGACAACTTTGATATACCCCTATAGTTTTTAACGTTAGACTTAGAACAACAAAGGTTTGCACTTGAAAAGGATAGGAATTATTGCGACTATACAAGCTCGATGAGTATACTGATCGAAAATACTCCGCAAATAGATCAGCCAATGCTTGATCGGAGCTTGCTTTTGTATTATCAAGGTAAACCGAGGATGGCAAGCATGAAGATTTACGTTTAGAGTTTACAAATTTATAGAACTGTTTCGGATCGCGGGAAAAGTTAGATCTGCAACGATTGAGATAATTGTTATAACAAAAAGTGTTTACAGAAATAAAATTAGACATTGCAATTATATACGAGGATAAATGTATAGTATTTCCAGATTTTTTAAATTTTTTATAGGATCTCGTTTTCTCGTTTTTATACCCTGAACCCATAAAATTTGTAAATCAGGTTATAATGGTTTTGTGCAAAAGTATGTGACATGCAGAAGGAAGCATCTCCGACCCCATAAAGTATATATATTCTTGATCAGTATCAATAGCCGAGTCGATATGGCCATGTCCGTCTGTCCGTCCGTCTGTCCGTCTGTATGAACGCGTAGATCTCAGAGTCTACAAAAGCTAGAGACTTCAGATTTTGAATATAAGTTCTCCTATACCATGAGCAGAACAAGTTTGCTTCAAATTATCGATAGCTACTCTGGTTTTCGATATACACATGGAATCGATAACAAAAAACTATTGAATTTGGAAAATGTAAAAATGGGGGTTGGTGATATGGGTAACGATAGACCTTTTCTAAAAATTTCGTCAAAATCGGTTAAGAAACACCAGAGAGAACGTAAATTTAAGTCAGTTGTGAGTTTTGTTTAAAGTGATCATTATTTAAAGCATACTTTTAGGATGGAAGGACTGTAACTGGGTTCAGGGTATCTTCTGGTCGGGCTATCCCGACTAGAGCCTTCTTACTTGTTATACCCTGAACCCATAAAACGTGTAAATCAGGGTATAATGGTTTTGTGCAAAAGTATGTAACAGGCAGAAGGAAGCATCTCCGACCCCATAAAGTATATATATTCTTGATCAGTATCAATAGCCGAGTCGATATGGCCATGTCCGTCTGTCCGTCCGTCTGTCTGTCTGTCCGTCTGTCCGTCTGTATGAACGCGTAGATCTCAGAGACTACAAGAGGTAGAGACTTCAGATATTGAACATAAGTTCTCCTATACCATAAGCAGAACAAGTTTGCTTCAAATTATCGATAACTACTCTGGTTTTCGCTATACACATGGAATCGATAACAAAAAAATATCGAATTTGGAAAATGTAAAAATGGGGTTGTTGTAATGGGTAACGATAGAACTTTTCTCAAAATTTCGTCGAAATCGGTTAAGAAACACCAGAGATAACGTAAAGTTAAGTCAGTTGTGAGTTTTGTTTAAAGTGATCATTATTTGAAGCATACTTTTAGGATGGAAGGACTGTAACTGGGTTCAGGGTATCTTCTGGTCGGGCTATCCCGACTAGAGCCTTCTTACTTGTTTAATTTTGAAAGTTCCCTCGTAAACCAAGGTGGTTTATTTTCACTTGATGGAACAGTGAGGGGAACACAGTTATCCAAGTGCGAATTCAAAATCCTGTAAAAAATGGCAATGGCAGTTTCTATATCACTACAAGAATACAGTTGAGACCAATTAGTATGTTGAAGCAAATCATTCAATTTAGTAAAGTCAGTTTTACGAAAGCAACGTGTCTTTAAAGAATTGTTAGATGCTGGTCTAAGATTAATAATTTCAAAGGAAAGTTCTAAGGTTGGATGGTAGGTATCTTCGGGAAGCACTAAAGGGTGTACTCGTTACTCGTTAGTAACGTTACAACAATCTGAATCAGAAACAAATATCAAATCTAACATTTTATCACAAACGGAATAATCAGATATATCAGGTTTTAACCAGGTTTCTGTGAGTGCAACTATCTGTGAGTGCAACTATCTGTGAATCAAAGGATAAGCTGTTTACATATAGTTTAGAAAGTTTAGTGTTAAGGCCTCGAACATTTTGATAGGCCAAGCTAACTACTTTTGTTAGTTTTTTGCCGCCGAAGTTGAGGCAACAGTATGGCTAACAGTTGGGGCACTACTGAGCGTACTATCGTTATTATTAATTTTACGCCTATTCACATACTCCTTGACAATGAGCTGAGGTGGCCAAAACTTTCCAGAACAAATTGTCGAGAAAAGTTCGGGCGGAACTCAATTTGAAAGAAGATATGGTTCGGGCTTGTTTAAACTTAAACTTTTTAACAGTTATAAGTGGTGAGTCTATTTTACTTTTAACGTAGGCACTAACATCATCCAACGAAGTGTCGGATGCTAGCCTAGACACGAAAATAAATTTGTTCAAGGGCACAACAACAAGAGGCTTGTGAACCCCTGGTGTACGTTCAGTAGGCTTAATAGGCACACAAGCTGTTGGAAGAGAAAGCTCGGATGTTAAATTCGGGGAAAGATTAATGTTGGGATTTCTTGCCGGCGAGTTAAAATGCATTAACGGGCTAGCAATTGAACCCGTTGGGGGATTAGTGATTGGTACCAAAAGGGGAGTGGTGACCAAGACAGGAGGAACACTGAGCGGATTTGGCCCCGAAGTCTTTTTACGCTTCGGCGAATTACTCAACAACTTGCCTTTCTTGAAGCTCGACTGCAACTCTTTAAAGGAGGCATGAAGGTTATTAAATGCAGTATGCATTGTATTAAAACCAACATAGGTCTGTCTCATAAATTGAGTAGACTCCTTTTCGACTTTACAGGACTGACAAAAGCATTTAAGGCCTATGTCTGCAATTAAGCAGTCACGTATTCTGGCCGTAAAGCCAACACACTTCATGTGTATCACATTGTCACACAATCTGCACATAATGAAGTCTTGGTTGGATGATCCAACCAATTTACAGTTGTTGCTGCAGCAAAGTAGCATATTGATTTTAAGTTGAAAAATTAAAAATTAAAAAAGTAATATGCTTCATTATACCGAATGTAAACAAACATCGCAATACAGTTGTTTTCCGATTTATTAAGAGAATGTTGTCAACCTACCGCCACAATATGTGAATTTTTCAACACTTGTCGTTACGGTCAGTAAAGTTTGTGCATTACGGTACGGGCGCTGTACTGCCGTCCGCGTATAGGCCTTAAGGCTTAAGCAAGTTAACAGGGTGAATAACTGTAATAATAAAATGTTAGATTCGATATTTGTTTCTGACTCAGGTTGTAGTAATGTTAGTAGAGAACCCCCTCAAGTGCTTCCTGAAGATTATTATTGTTATTATTATTAATATTAGAGTAGTTTAAAAATTAAGCTAACTGTTTGGTAAAGTGCTGGTTGCGTGACCTTCGGCTTTGGATGCTGTCTGATTTTTTGTATGTACCGGTACTTATAGTATATTTACATTAGTTACATTTAGGTTTTATATTATTTACATTTTGGCTATGGTTTCTATTTACATATTTACATCTTTGGTTACTAATTTTATTTTTGTATGTTTTGTGACGGTGATGGTATTTAGATTTGGTGATATATGTTTGATGTTTTCAAGAAGGATAGGATTTTGGATAAGTTGGTTTGGTTGAGATGACAGAGAAGGTCTAGAGGAATTGTGTTGTTGAACATTTTTAGGATAATTGGTTTGAGTGCTGGACATGATTTTAGAAGGTGTGTGCTGTGGGGAAATTTCGGTCACGGCAGAAGGGGCAAGATGGTGGTAAGTTCGGGCTAAGGTAGTGTTGATGGGTAAGTCTGGTGTGTCCTAGTCGTAGTCTGATGATTTTGATTTGGTCGAGTATGTTGAGTTTAGTTTGTATGTTGTTCAGGTAGTCATGGACGTGTGTGTTGTTTGGGTACCATTGGCTGCAGTTTGTGATGTTCTGCTTGTTTTGAGATGTGAATACTTTTTTTTAGATATCTGTTGAGGTCTGTTTTGTTTATGTTTGGGGTGAGGATGAGGAGCTGTTGTTTGCTGATTTGGCTGCATGGTCGGCCCGTATATTGCCGATAATCCCTGCATGGCCGGGGATCCACATTAACTTTATTTTGGGGGCTAGTGCAATTATTTGGGATCGGATAATGTTGGGGTAGGTGCTAGTGTTGTTTGGGTTTTTTATGGAGTCTATTGCTGCTAAGGAGTCGGAACAGATAATAAATTTTCCGCTTTTATTTTTAAGGTGTTTAATAGATTCTAATATTCCTATTGTTTCGGCGGTGAGGTTGGAGGAGAAGTGGGGTAGCATGCCATATTTCAAGGTGTTTGTTTCTGTTCTTATGGCGTAAGTAACTACTTCGTTTGATTTTGATCCGTTTGTGTATATAAAATTGCAGTTTTTTAAGGTACCTCTTGAGTGCTTGAATAGTTTTCGGTATGCCTCTGGTGGTGTTGATTTTTTTTTGTGTTGTCGCAGTGTCGTGTCAACAAAGTTGTCGATGTTCCATGGGGGTTTGTCTGTGGGAGGTTTCTGTGTTCTGTATGGTATTTTGAGTTTGTTGCATAAGTTAATTGTGATGTCTATGATTGGTGTGTTTTTCTTTTTATGGGGGTTGTGTTTAATAAATTTGTGGAAGGGGGTGGTTTTTGAGTTTATCAGGTTTTTGTAGAGTTTGGCAGTTTGTAGGTCTCGTCTAAGCTCTAGTGGTAGGATGTTTGCTTCATGGTGTAGGTTGTTGGTCGGCGTGGAGCGGTATGCTCCTAAGGCTAGGTGGATACTTGCGTTAAACAATGTTTTTAATATGGAAAGTGTGCTTTTGGGTGAGTGTCCGTAGAGATAGAGTCCGTAGAAAGAGTAGATTTTGTGGTGTCGAGTAGTGTTCTTGTGTCGCAGTTGAATTTTTGACTGCCTAGGCATTTCATTATGTTTAGTTTTTGTGAGAGTACTGGTAGGAGAGTGTTAATGTGCGTGTTCCATTTGAAGTTTTTTGTAAGTGTGATTCCTAGGATTTTAAGTGAGGTTACGGTAGGGATTTGGGTAGTAATTGAGCTTACGGTGGACTTCCAGTTCTGTTTTTGGCATATGTGGAGGTGATAGCATTTGGATAGGTATTGGGAGGCCCCTGAGTATGAGCCCCAGTTTTTTATTTTGTCTAGTATGTCGTCAAGGTTATAGTTTGAGGTTTTGTTTCTTTTGAAGTTAATTATGAGGAAGAAGTCGTCGGCGTATGCGTTGAAGTTTATTTCTTTGTGTTCGGCAAGTTTGTTGTAGGCTATAAGGAATAGGATGGCGGATATGGGGGATCCTTGAGGGATACCATTGTGGAGTGGTAAGAAATTGGAGTGGTGTTGACCGGTGCGGACCATTTGCTTTCTGTTTTGCATGCAGTTTTGGATGTACTGGATTATTTTGTATGTATGTATTGTTATGTATTTGGGCTCGCCTAGGTTTGCGTTATTGGATTTTACTCCGTATCTTCTTATGTCAGGTGGTTCGTGTATGTTTGTTATTGTTGGGGAGATGCCCGCGACTACTGTTGGTGGTTTTTCGTTTGCATTTTGTGTTTGAAGTTTGTTGAACTTGGTGTTAGTTTTGGTTTGCGTTTGATGTTTGTCGCGGTTTGTCGCGGTTTTAAGCTTTGCTGTAACACGTCTTATCTTTTCAGAGGTTGAAGTGGTACTGCTTCCTGAAGATACCTACCATCATACCTTAGAACTTTCCTTCGAACTTCTTAACTCTATACCAGCATCTAATAATTCCTTAAAGAACCGTTGTTTTCGAAAAAGTAACTTTACTAAATTTAATGATTTTCTTTAGCATACTAATTTGTTTATTTATTGTCTGCTATAAGCAGCTGACATGGAATGAAAATTAATGCAATAATAAATATTATAAAAAAAAAATAAAATTAACAGTAAAATAAAAAATTATACGTAAATTTGAGAATAAATTATGGTAAGAAAATTAAAAAGTTCACGTTAAAGCTCTGGGAAATTCAACAAAAAAAATTAGTGGTACAACATTTGTTGAGTGGATTGGGAAAAACCCAGAAACAACCCAATTAGACCACCAGTAGATAAGAGGTTAGTGGTTACGATTAGATAAAAAAAACAAAAACTAATGAGTGTTAGATCTCACGAGCGATGTGTTAACACCTGGTTGTACCTGTTTGATTGCTATATATAAGCATGAAAAAGAAAAGAATAGTTAATTGAATTTAGTTATTTTTGCAATGAATAAGTTTCTTGGATATGAACGATAGCTTGCCTGCTTTACGTATTTAATGACCTTTTGATAACTGTCCTACCCCACAAAAAACATGAGCTAAAAACTAGGCTTCTGCAAACACTTGTCCACAAAACTATTTTTCTTCTCCCATAATTTCGCTTGAGAACGAAAACAAGATTTTGTCTTCCAAGGCAGTCAAATATCAGTTTTGCTATTGCTCATACATACTCTTCCCAATTTTTACCCTGTGACACTTTCTAAAAATCCTTGCCATACAGTTATGCAAAGATGTACACAAATTACGAAAGTGTATTCAGCAGTGCATTGGTACATATGTACATGTAAGCGCGCGTTTGCCGCTCACACAGAAAAAGGAAAAATATCAAAAATAACAAAATCCTCGATAAGCAGGCACAGCAAGAAATATATGTATGTTTCAAACGCATTTTCATACAATATGTACCAACTACATTTTACCGTTCTTGCTGTCCGCTGACCCGCCACCTCTCCTTTAATCAACGGGCCGCTGAACGCAAAGGGAAACTGAACAAAACAACAACGTGCTGGCTTGTCGTAGCTGAGACGCACAAATTGCACAAATAAGAAATACCTCTGGAACCAACCTTCAATGATTGTCAATAAAAACTTTAATATATGATTTTAATATATATATATTGTTTATGCTAGAATATAAACAATAAACAATGCTTGAATATAAACAAACATGTAGAATTGAAATTATATTTAAGAATCTCAAGTTTTGCTATTCAATTGCACAAAGTTCATATTAAGTTTATACTACACTTCCAACTTCGTCTGTATCAAGCAGATTGAGGCAAAACTCTAAAATTTGTATTGCGCAGTTATTCTCTGCCGCTACACCAATAAAATCATACTCAGATGAATGTGTTTATGAAATTTTTCAGTCGGTCCACTGCAGCACTCTAAATTTGTTCGTAGGTCAAGATCAGCGCAGCACGGCACGCTGCATTTGTTTGCATAATTTCAACTGGCAGAAGTAGATACCCGTGCCTATAGATGTTAACACATCAAAAAGGATCGATTGTTTTAGTACTGGAGTTGAGGTCTCCAGAGAGATAAGAAAATAAAGCCTGTTATAGTCAGAACATATAACACGAAATGGTTCATGAATTAAATAGTTGCTTGCGCAATGATCAAGGCTAAGAGCAACAAGAATTCATATAATAGAGCGTTCAAATGCAAAAATTCTGATATAGAGTTGGGAAGTCGTTTAGCAGCTACCATGCTCTCAGAGAGAGATATCGTAGGCTAGTTTTGCTTAAGTCGTGAGTCGTAATCACATCGCAAGTCAGCCTGCTTGCTGGTTTCGCAGAGACATGAGCCATTCTGTGTGTATGCGATCGCTGGCCGGCGATTTTGTTTGTTTCTCTTGTGGTGTTCCTTTTCTTTGTATACCTGCTTGCTTATCGCTTTTGCAGCTAGCCCTAGAGCAGCAAGGCACTAGTGCGTTTACCCAAATTACATATACATACATATGTATATATATCTATGTGCAAATGAGCGTTTGTTATGTTTGAAGTTTTGGGGCTTTGAAATGATTTTTGATATTTTTATGAACGGTAACAAGTTTGTAAGTATTTGAATACATGTTTGTTAAAATTCTTGCTGGATCGAGATTTTTATATTTTTCGATGACTTTGCCTAGGATTGAATGTCTTAATACATCAACATATGTACGTAGTAATACGACAAGCCAACAATAGGCGCGCAGCTCACAAATGTTAATTTCCTTTTCAAGTAACTATATTCCAACAATTGATATTTTTAATGAATAAAAATATGTATTTCTATTTTTAATATCAAAATAAATCTGTAAAATAAAATAATACTCTAGGTCTATTTTAAATAATATCAAAATAAATATATTAAATAAAAGTTAAACTAGATTAGATTATTTATTTTCAAATAATTGAATTATACAAAATAAAAGAAAAAAATAAGAAAAAAAAACATTATATTATAACTTCCAGAGAGTGAGGTATTTTTGCTACCTCGCACACTCTCCTCACTTTGGGGGACGCTGACGGAAGGTGGCCTCCTTTACCTGGAGGCTTGGCCCTCCACCTTCACCAGATATTTTGCCCCACGATAGGTGTTGCGTCGTACCGCCTAGTCGTTGCTGTCCCGAATCTCCTGGTGGAGCATCCTTCTGGTCCTGACTACCTGCCAGCTCTGCGGAATCTTTACCCAGTCTATGGCGAAGAGTGGCAGATCGTCGAGTCCCGAGTCGTCGTATGCTATGGTGAGCAACAACTCGTCTCTTGCGTCGTGTGACAGCTACGCAAAGTCCACGCTCATGTCCTTCCAGGGATCCAACGGGGGTATGGGTACGCCTGGCGTGGAGTCGAGATCTTCTGGGTGGTACAAAGTTGTCGGTTTTCGGCTGTCCTCGGAGTGGTAATCCTCACTATTAACTTATTTCAAGCAGTGTCCCTCCAGCCCGAACAGGATGCGACCCTCTGCTTCAGATATCTTCTGGCTGTAAGATAATAGAATAATTGTCGTTCTCATGGTAGGGTTATCGTGCGGCATGAAGTCCTTGGGACTTGACACGGTGGTGGGGGAAGGTGGACTCTGTTCTAGGGTAATGGTGACGTTTGGGGGCTCTTCGTCACGGTCAGCGAATAACGGCTTCAAATTCTTTAGGCTAGCCATCCGACGCCAATTAGTCTGCAAATGTTCGGAGAGACAAATTTCTTCACCTAATAGGCTCCATCGAATTTCAGTGCAAGAGTGTGCCACGGTTAGATGCCAGTCTCGGCGGCGAAGGTCATACTGCTTTGCCTGGCCTTGGGATGCCGTCTGTTCCTTTTGTTTCACTACCATGATTATATCGTGGAAGTGGGCCGAAGAAGTCTGAACAGATGGAACTGAACGATTCTTCCATTTGCCTTGTCATTATCTTCCAAGCGGGCTTCAGTTGGCTCACCTTGTACGCCTGGCACTTTGTGCATCATCGAACGTATCGGGTAACCTATCGACAGATACCGGGCCACTGACTATCTTGCGCATCCCCAGGTGACCAGCGGTGGGGGTGGCTTGGAACTCCTTGAGGACGCGGGAGCATTGGTCAGATGCCACACAAAGTTTCCAGGTTATGTTATTTTCCGAAGACCTAGATGTCGGTACACGTGACCGTTTCCCAGTATACAGTCCGACTGATTCTTGGGGTGGTCCTTGATGTGCTAAGTCAACTTGAGGAGCAATGGACACACAATGTTTTCGACTTGTGTCGTCTGTAAAACTTCCTCTAGTGGTTGCCTAAACAGTGCATCGGCCACGACGTTCATCAATATAAAATTGATATTGCTGTAGTTCGAGTGCCCACAATTCAGATTGTCAATGCAGTTGAGCCTTTTAAGGGCCAGGTGGTCCATGGTCACATCGAAACGATAGCCTTCGAGGAAGCATTTCAGTTTTCTGGTGGCCCAAACGAAATCTAGACATTCCTTGTCCGTCGCTGAGTAGTTATCTTTGGGCTTGGTAAATTTTTGGCTGACGTAAGCTATGACTCGGCTCCGTCTAGTTCCTGAGTCAAATTGCTCACAGTCCTGTTAACTGCACGAACTTGGCTGAAAAATCAGGGCTGGCGAAGACCGAGGCTTTTATGTGGCAAGCATTGCTTTTTGGAAAGACCTTGCACTTAGCCTTGTTCAGGCGGAGGTTTTCCTCTCGCAGGTGGCGTGCACTTCCCAAAGGTTTAGCAAGTGATCATCAAGGTCCAGGCCGGTGATGATGATGCCGTCGAGGTAGGCGAAGGCATTTGGTTCTACCCGGGACCTCTAACCTTATCGAGCGCTCTTTGGAATGTTGCCAGAATGAAGTGCAAGCCGAAAGGCATGCTTTTGGAGTGGTACAGGCCTCGTCTCGTCACGGTGAATGCTGTGTACTATGGTGTACCATCGGCAGAGGGTACACTTCCGGGACGGAGGGTGCTTTCCGGTAGTCAATACACATGCGGATCTACCCCTTCTTCTCCCCCACCAACACTATTGGTCCGCTATGAGGGCAATTAGAGGTTTCTATGCAGTCGTTTCCCAGAAATTCATCTACCTGGTCGTATATCACCTTCTGCATCGCTGGGTTCTTCGGGTAATACCCTTGTTTGATGGGCTTCAACCTATCAAACAAGGCTAACTCTTTTCATGAAACTCTCACGATTCGGCGTCACGATCGTCTTCAGCCTTTGTGTACGCTTCAGGCATGATTTGGGCTAATGTGACATCGTCGCTTTGTTTCCCCAAAGCGGAACGAGGAATTTGGGATGGTATGACCTCTCGCCGGACTTCCTGCCGATCGTCCTCGCTGGCATCGTCCATGCCCCCGCCATCGGGCTCGCTTAAGTCCCGTAGCTCCACAGTAGTGATGTAAAAAAATTATGATTTTGGAGCGATGTTTTCGTTGATATCGATGTTAAACGATGCATCGATGCTTCTGCACGACATCGGCTGTTTAAATTAAAAGTAGTTTGAGCTCTTTTCGCGGAATTGAAGTGCGTTTATTTTATTTTAGTCTGTGTTTGCAATGCCAAAGTAAGTATATTCATTAAAATTTGTCAAAGATTCTATAGCTACAAAAGGCGAATGCCTGATAAGTTTGATTTAGAAAGCCTTCTTGCAGTTTGTTTAATTTGTAACTAAATTTTTTTCAGAACAACTACAAAGACGAGTGTTTGCTGAAAGCATTTCAGCAAAATAAATGCTAATACCGCAAAGTGCAACATTTGTTTCACAACTATCAAAACTACTGGCTACTTGACGAACATGCAGGACCACTTTCGCAAAGTTCATAAAATAGATAAGGAAAATTCCGCTTTGGTTAATGGCGAAACTCGTGAAGAAACACCATCATGCAGGAGGCTCGCAAAGCTTTGAAAACATAACCGAATTCGCGTCAGAAGGCCAAAAAGCCAAAAGGAAACCAACCAAGCTAATGTTTTAATGATAGCAAAAGATATGAAGCCATTTTCAATGGTTGAAAATTCTGGATTTTTTAATTTGATAAGCATACCATATAACAAAATGGGTTAATAGAAAATACACGGAGCTAAAAAATATATGAAAAACACGGCTAGATGGAGATGGCTTAGGTTTGACAATGGATGTATGGACCGAACAAATGTCAATGCGCAGATTTTTGGGCATTACGGCTTGATCAGAAAGTGGCTTTGTTGACATTTGCTGCTGAGCGATCGACACACTGGAACATATCTTAGCGAAATGCTGGAGGGTTGTTGCTCAGATTAGCGCATTGAAAAGCAGCTAGTAACAGCCATTGCCACAGACAATGGTGCAAGTATTGTTAAAGCTGTTGACATAGATTTCGGGCGTAAAAAGAACCTACCGTGCTTGGCGCTTACTCTAAATCTTATTGAACGATATGCTATCCAAACGAACTCCGTACATGGATGCATAACAAAAATAGATACAATAATAACTTCTTTTAAAAGGAGTTACGTAGCCAGCGATCAATTAAGAATATTAACAGACAAAGCGTTAATACAAGATATTGCAACTAGATGGAATAGCACCTATTATATGATTGAGCAGTTTTCTGAAATCAAACAATTCGGTAACGAAATTCTGTAAAACATACGCAGTGATCTGACAATGCTCAGCGGAACAGAATTTGAGTTGCTGAACAACAATGCTGCGCCCCTTCGAAGAAGCAACAAAAATAATAGGTTAGGTTAGGTTAGAGCGGTAGTGAGCAGTTTGAGACAAACCCCCCACTCACGTATTGGCCCATTGTGATGCCGCGTCTTGGACATAGTCCACAGACACCGTGTACCCAGACGTAGAGTGTGTTACACCGTTTACGAGGGCGTGGTCCCAGCAACCCTTATTTTTTGTTTTCGATTTCGTGTGTATATCGGAAACTATAAATATCGATAATTTGAAACAAACTTGTTCTGCTCATGGTATAGGACATGGGTCGGCAACGTGCGGCCAGCGGCCCGCATGCGGCCCGCGAGCCATCTTGGTCTGGCCCGCAAGATTCTCGCCGCAACGCACATGACGGACGATATTATAGTCAAATGCAAATGCAATCGCAAAAATGTCATTGATTATGATGACTTATTAAGTACAATAAATGTCGTTAAAATATACACTTATCGTTTTATTTAAAACTAAAATGTTTGTACATAAATATTAGAGAGATACCTACTGCAAGTGCGGCCCGCGCTGAACCCCATGAAAAAAATTTGGCCCTTTTGCAACAAAAGGTTGCCGACCCATGGTATAGGAGAACTTATATTCCAAACCTGAAGTCTCTAGCTTATGTAGTCTCTGAGATCTACGCGCTCATACAGACGGACAAACGGACGGAAAGACGGACATGGCCATATCGACTCGGCTTGATGCTGATCAAAAATATAATACGTTATGGGGTCGGAGATGCTTCCTTCTGCCTGTTACATACTTTTGCACAAAACCATTATACCCTGATTTACACATTTTTATGGGTTCAGGGTATAAAAAGAAATAGAACAGACCTAGAAAGACTAATTCGCATATTATTTTTGCAAAGCATTGATTAAAGGAAGCATAAGTATGCTCTGCTTTCGTATTGATTTTATGTAATACGACTTCTGTGAAAGCGTAAATGTTTTTTTATTTATTTTTTTAAACATGTTTTGTTATGTTGTTTATTTTCGTAAATCATTTTTAAGTATAATACTTTTGAAGTTTTGTAAGTTAGCTATGAAAGCAATAGTAAAATAAGTAATAATAAAAGTTTTATTAAACAAAGATATTTTTATTAAAAAAAAATTAGCAGTTTAAAAAACATGTTACATACCTCGATGCATTAAAATTTGGAGCCGATGTAGATAAATCGATTTTCCATTTTTAAAACATCGATGAACATCGACATCGGTATTTTGACTCAAACTCAAATCACTATTCCGGAGTCGCCTCGATAGTTCCAACATTGGTTGTCACAAGAGTGTTTGGGACTGCCTCTTGCTGTTCCAGGGGACCATCTGGATATTGATTGACGTGATTGGGATTGCGGGTCTTTGCGTGGTATTGGACTTCCCCGGTACTTCTATCTCAAGTACAATCTCATAATGGGTAGCCAGCTGTGTCAGTTGAAGCAGACTGCTGACCTGGTGCCGCCGGATGTACAGCTAGTATTCTGGCAACAGGTTTTCATACAGTCGGTCCAGCTCTTGGTGACTCGTATACCCAGCCATTTGCATCATCAAGCCCAGCTCAACCGTAAGCGTGGATCTAGTCCTTCAGTCTCTCAAAGAAAGTTCGAGGCACCGCTTGAACGAGGTCCATGTTTCTCCACGCATGCGGCTGACCCTGAACCATATCTCAGCCTCCCCAGTCAATAGTCTCGAGATGGCCAACAGTAATCGATTCAGCTCGATCTGATGTGCGACCACTCTCTCTTCTACGCACTCAATGAAGCTAAGGGGTCCGAGGTTCCATCGAACGTGATGCCCCAGCGCTGATCCTTTTCCTCGAGCATTTCGCATGGTTCCTCGTGTCTGGTTTCAATTGTGCCCTGCGGAGAGCTGTGCCGAGATCGTTGTGACGGTCGTCCAGCCAGTCCCGTGGGGTCAGGTTTGGGAACTGCTCCATCGGTATTCGTTACGGTGATGATGAGTCGGGCTGGGGCTGCCGGGCTGATATTCAATGAGGATGGGCTCTTCGATCGTTGTTCCTTGTCATGGTCGATAGGGGGGCTAGATGCTCGCTTCTGCATTTGAGTCCTGCTACCCAGCTGCGCAGGTCAGTCACGGTCCTCTGCGTCGAGCCCAAACTCGCTGGACATGGATATTAGCTCATTCTTTCTACTGACTTTCACCATGATGGTATTTGTTCATGCCTAAAAGCAGGCAGCGAACAAGGAGTGGCCGTTTTCCTATCCTCTCTGTGCAGCGGTCATAAACTCACCTCACCTTAGCAACATTTTCAAAATAAGGCTCGTTTTAGTTGTTTAAGAAACATAAATAGCAGTTGGAAGATATGAAAATATAAGTGAAAAAAACAGACGCCTACACGCTTAATTGATTCTAACTTAGAACTAACTTAGTTCTTACGTATGTATATGCATATATTATCTACAACGACGGAAACCACACCAAAAAGGAAAGCCATCCCGCGCCTAAACAATGGTCCTTGGAGCCGGATCGACGGATAACTCAACAGCATCGTTTTAACCAGCAAGTATCGTTGGATTTTAATATTAGCAAGGCCACAGATGAATTACATTTTTCCATATATCCATGCAACTTGCTAAGTGTGCAAATATATACGCTTTGAACTCAATTTTTGATGCCCAAAATTATATTTATACATATATAATTTTTTCCACCGAGTCCGTTTTACATTCCGCCTACATATTTGCCTATTAACATACATATGTAAAGGTGTCTGCACATAGCCTTGTACATAAGGTGCCATAATGGTGAAAATTCTACCTGAAAATTAACAAGCTCTTATTGCAATCCACAGAAAAAAAACCCGAGTCAAGATTATTGTTGTTCAAAATCATTTATTTTTATTACATTCAATGTACTTGTATATATATAACATTCAAACATTTGCCGGCACTTGAGCGAACCCCAAGTGTACATACTTATGTACATACATAGATGCCGAAATATGCAAGTTATATTTTTAGACAAAATATTTACAGCTATTTGCATGAAAGCATAATATATATGAAAACTAGCAAACCCGGCGAACTCCGTTTCGCCACCAAATTTTATTTAATTTCACAACAGTAATGAATTTATTTTGATTACAAAAATGAAGTAAATGAAAGTAAATCCAAAGTAAATACTTTGAAGTCAAACGGAAGATCAGTCGGAATCATTGATATTCGAGGAACACATACACTTTCACCTGCGTACTTTCCATTAATAATGGTTGCCTCAATCAAATTCGGCATAAGTCTTTTTACAGAAAGTCCAGTACCGTTGCAAAGTCGCCAATATTCTGAACATCACCATCTGAATGAATAGCATCACGCAAGTGTATATAGTCCTCAGATCGTAGCTTTGCCTGATTGTATCGGATGAACGCTAAACGTTCAGTCTCGACTTTGACATACATGTCGACAGCGAATTGCTGGAATAGCCGACGGCACTTCAGAATGGCATTCTCTTCATGTGTACGAATCATCATACGGTACGCATAGTAATTCATTGCGCTTAGATTTTTATTCTTTAATACGCCTGAAAATGCAAAATTAAATGAATTGTTAATGGAAACCAATAATAGCAATAATTAGTGTATGAATATTGTACCTGTAATTGGATCGACCATCTTCAACGTGGTGTCGTAACCGTCTTGCCCTTGCCAATACATAATTGGATATTGTAACGAATCGTACACGATGCATGATATTGCTTCTTCGCTGAACGACAATGTCTCGCGAATTGGTTGGATCGCCAACAATAATTGCAGCAACATCATTAACGGTGGGTGCATTGAATCTTCTCACATGTTCACGTTGTTGGGGTACAATCCGCTCTTATGACAAATTTGTGCGTATCCGATGGCATTCGTTCCAATGCTGTTTTGAACATATTAACCACAGCATTATTAGCGTGAAAAAATGCTTGCAACTGTTCAATAATTCGTCTCTTTAACTGTTGTGTTCCCTGTATATTGCACCGCACATTCAGGTGATCAACCATCGACGAAATTAAATATATTTGCAGAAATTGATGCGGTTCATCTGGTGTTGGCACCATTGAACCATGTAAATGATATATTTGTCCTTGTATCTTTAATTGCAAACAATCATGTGTTGAAGAATACGGTGTATTTTCTGATCGTGTGATGGTGTAGTGGTTGGTGTATATGAAGTTGTTATGTGTTGCAATTCATTGTGTTGGTTTGACTGATTGGTTATTGTGTGTTGCATCTTTTACCTTGCAAGTCGGCATGAAGCCGCCTTCTCGAATGATATTAGCTCCAAAGGAAGTCATGCGAAAGCAGTTATTGTATTCTTGGATGTGTTAAAGAAAATGGCTGGAATCGGGATCACTTCCATCGAAAAATTGTTTCAGTGGCTGTGGTGGTGTAAGTAATGGATCCAGTTTGACTTTTCCACTTGCGCAGCACAATCCAGCCGTTTCTCTTCTGAACTTTAACGCATTGCAATATCGGCATATAGTCGTCATTGGTCCAATATCTAAATTTTCAGTATCACTGTAATTCGCAGTGGGATCATATTGGAATGCTAAGCGATTGTATGATGCCAATGATCTCAATCGGTCATTTTCTCTTATTATATTTTGTCTTTCTTCGCTTAAGTTCTGTGAATACACTTGTTGCTGGCTTGCACGTCTTGTGCGGCGGCCGATGTTCGCACGTCGTCCTCTAGGCATTTTGGACTATGGACAGAGTGGTAACCTCAAATGCACGACCCACGTAATTTAAACAGTTCAACTTACAACCTTAAAGAAAAATTCCTGCACAATACACGTGATTGATTTGATGGTTTCCAATGGAAATGTTTGGAATCGATTAACTTTTTTTTTATTTTTTTTTTCACAATTTCACAGTGAACAATACCAGTTTGTCACATGAAATGAACTGAGCAGAGAAAAATGAGTAGCTGTCAAACAATATTGATTTGTTGTACATGCTATGGATCAGAGTTGCCGCTGTATCTTAAAAGAGATTTTCCCGCTTCTCTGTTGCAATTTTTCCGGAATTTTGGCTACATACCTCACGGAGCTCGAGACCTTTCCAACGAATGCACAACTGTGGAAATCGGCTCGTGCGTTCAGGAGTTATATAGCCATGGAGGAAATTTGGACTTATTTTTATTAAGAGTTAAATTAAAACAATAAAAAACAAGAAGAAACGTTGCAGTCGGACGCACCCGACTGCGGTATACTCGATACCACTAGTAAAACAGATTAAAAGAGAGCTGATTGCAATGGTGTGTGGATACGGCAGGGGTGTAGGCTGCCTCAAAGATTGTCTGGTGCAGATGGGGATGCCAAAAAGCTATCTTCCTTCCAAATTTGGTGACTCTAGCTCAAAGTTAGAAGAATATGGTGGATTGTAGGCTGTGGGAGGTATGGGGGGGGCGAGGCATCAAAATTTTAGCTGAAGATCTGTGTATGATGTCAATTGCTATCCTCATACCAAATTTGGTGACTCTAGCTCAAAGTTAGAAGAATATGGTTGATGGTAGGCTGGGGTAGGTATGGGGGGGGGGGGGGGGTGGGCGTGGCATCAAAATTTTAGCTGAAGATCTGTGTATGATGTCAATTGCTATCCTCATACCAAATTTGGTGACTCTAGCTCAAAAATAGTAAAATTTGGGGGAAGGGGGGCTGGGTTTGGTAAGGGGGGGCGTGGCATCCAAACTTTTGCTGCAGATCTATTTATGATGTCAATAGCTATCCTCAAACCGAATTTGGTGACTCTAGCTCAAAGTTAGTAGAATATGGTGAAGGGGGGCAGGGTGCACGGGGCTGCTATGGGGGGCCTGGCGTCCAAAGTTTTGCTGCAGATCTATTTATGATGTTAATTGCTATCCTCATACCAAATTTGGTGGCTCTAGCTCAAAGTTAGTAGAATCAGGTGGAAGGGGAGCTGGGGGCGGTATGGGTGGGGGGCGCCATCCACTTATTTTGGTTTTCTTCATCACCTATCTTGGCACCAAGTTTGGCGGCTCTAGCTCAAAAAATGTGGAAAATATAGGCGCTTTTGATTTCAAAATGCAGGGGGCTTGAAATCAGGGGGGGCGTGGCTCCAAAACTTTCATGCAGTTTTTTGGGGATTGTTATTAGCTATCTTCCTACCAAATTTGGTGACTCTAGCCTTAACGCTTTAGAAAATACACGCATTCCCGTTTTTAGTGAAGCATTGGGGTGGTTTGGGGCAGCTTGGGCAGTATGGATTGGCGTGGCATCCAAAGTTTTTATGCATTTATTTTGGGGCTATAATCTCCTATTTTGGCACAAAATTTGGTGGCTCTAACTAAAAAACTGTAAAAGATATAAGCATTTCTGTTTATAAACTGCTGGGGGGCTGGGGTCGGAAAGGGTAGGTGGGGCTCCAAAACTTTGATGCAGTTTTTGGGGGGTCGTTACCAGTTATCTACCTACCAAATTTTGTGACTCTAGCTCAAACACTATGGAAGATACACGCACTACCGTTTTTAGCGAAGCGTTGGGGTAGTTGAGGGCGGATAGGGCAGTATAGATGGGCGTGGCATCCAAAGTTTTTATGAATTGGGTTGGGGATCGTTAGCACCTATCTTGGCACCAAATTTGGTGGGTCTAGCTCAAAAACTGTAGAAGATATGGGCATTTTTAGTGTTAAACTGCGGGGGAGCTGGGGGCGGAATGGGTGGGCGTGGCTCCAAAATTTTTGATGCAGTTTTTTGGGGATTGTTAGTAGCTATTTTCTCCTCAAGTTTGGTAGTTCTAGCTGTAAGGGCTTGCGAAATAGCTGGATCTATCGATTTTGCGTTATCGAGTTTATCGATTTGCCAGCCCCCTAGCTATCGTAGAGCTCCAATCTTGACACTTTAATTTACTATGCCATAGATAAAGACATTTGTAAAGTTTCAAGTCTCTAGCTTGAAGGGTGTGGAAAAAAGTTGCGTTCATACGGACGGACAGACGGACAGACACCATGACGGACATTGCACAAACCCAATATACTCTTTACCTTCGGTATCGAGTATAAAAATATTTGTACAACTATTGAAAAAGTGTAGGAAATTGTGTATCATGTTTTCATTGACATTTTCATTAAATTTTATAATTTTGTGATAATACTTACATACATATATTCAAATTAAATTATAAAGTTTTGATCAATGAAGCACAAATAAGTAAAAAACAGGATTAATTTTACTGTATTATCTTCATTATAATATGAATTCAATTTACACTTCAGTCTAAGTAACACGTGGCCGGCTATGCTAACACCAAAAATTTAAAAAGTGGAAATAATTGAATTATACGGTATTTCGTTCACAACAAAATAATATTAATTAATTTTATAGCGTCAACAACACGTGGTAATTATGCTGTTAAAATGTAGCTTATTTGACACGTTCGTACATTTACCATAGCAGCGCCATCTATTGATTACTTACTCAACCCTGTCGACAGGTATCGACATCTGTTAGAATCATTTGGAGTTAACAGATAATTGTGACTGTCAAAAAATAACAGACAAATAATTAGCAATAAATTAAAATTAAGACTATAATTTGAGAATTAAACTATCCTATCTCTCAAGTTGGATCGAACTTCACATGGTGTTCGAATTTTATTATAATCGGTTAAGTGGTTTAGGAGTCCATTGAGGACAAACATTGTGACACGAGATTTATATATATTAAGGAAGATATATGAAAGCATTTAACACATAATTTACACCACAAAACATAACTAATCCACAAGTTATACACATAAATATATACGCACATTAACTGACAAATGAATAGCCACACATAATTCATCTACATACACACTTACAAACAGCTGACATATATATTTAAATACGCAATGCCGACATATTTTATTCATATATAACAACATAATATGAAACTCCAAAAATATACTTGTTAAATATTTTGTCCATTATATTAAACTATTATCAACACTGGACTTGCATATTCACATAAAATACAAGAAAACCCATAAACATATACAAAAATTCTAGCCGCCGCAACACAAAGATATAAATAGAGATTTACATTATTTTACTAAGGTGGTAGAACTAAAACACGAACACAAAACTAATAAACACATTTAAACATTTAGGGTGTTCACTTTGTGTTGCGAACTTGCGAAATCGCAACACTGGTGTTGTAAACACTCAATTTGAGTGTTGAAGTGTTTTACTTTTGCACAAACAGCTGTTCGCATTGCTGCAACAAAAAAATTAATTTCAAAATGCCTTTTAAAAGCGTGAAAGATACACTTATAGAATGGACAGCATCCCAAGCAATTGGAAAATTGAAGCAATTGAAGGTATATAGGTCGAAATATGTATTCTATAAAGCTGCAGGTTATATGTGACCACAAGTTAAGAATTAGGGATGCTGTTGTTGGAAATCCAGGTAGCTACCATGATTCCAAAGTGCTCAAGAACAGCACAATCGGGAAACACAGTGCAAGATTTTTTACCGGAGAAGAGTGGATTGCAGGTGACTCAGCTTACCCACAGTCAACATTTTAAATTACTACATTTAGGTGCAACTCGCGTGCAATGGACTTAGACAAGCGAGTTAAATTTAACAAGAGGCACAGCCAATACCGCGTCAGAGTCGAAAACTGCTTTGGTCTTCTTTAAGGAAGATTTAATAGTTTGAAGGAGCTTCGGATTCGCTTATGCGATGGCGAGAGAAGGTCATTTCTTTGCGACTGGGTGCTCGTGTGCTGCATTCAGCATAATATTTTAGTAGGGGATCAAGATATTGGGCAGCAAGAATTTAACCAAGTTGATGAGCAAGATCCATTGCCTATTACAAATGAAATAGGTACTTCGGCAGCTGAAAGCAAGAGATTATCTATATTTGATCTAATGTTTCCGTAAAAAAATGCAACAAATAAATTTTTTAAGATTCTATAAGTTTATTTAATCTTTTTTGGCGTATTTAAGGTCTATTTCGTATTTTAATACAAGTTCCGTCTGCTCCAGCTCCATTTGCCTTAGCTTAAACTTGTTTTCGAGGCGTACCTCTTCAACGCGAACGCGTCTCTCCTCGACAGACATTTTCTTTTGCTCCACTTCTTTTGCCCACATAAATTTTTCTCTCTCGAAAGCAAGCATATCTCTTCTCATATTCGTTTATTAACGAAAATTTGAAAAACCAACCCTCATTTACTTTTAGCAGCCGCTTACAATTAACAGCTGTTTGATTTGATTAAGCACCTAAAGCACAAAATTACACCAAAAAATACCAGAAATTTGCTTTTATTGCGCAACACTTTTTCACTTTTGTATAATTTTTCAACACTCAAATCGTTGCGAAATCGCAACGATTTCTTAGTCATAGGCAGGAGTGTTGCGAAAAAGCAAAATGGTTTTCAGTACTAATTGTTGTTGGGATGGCTTGCACTGTTGTGATTTCGCAATTTCGCAACACAAAGTGAACACCCTAATTATTTTGTTACACTTATTTATAAACACAACACAAGCATTGCAAGTTCTTTGTTATTGTTATATGTATGTACATACAAACTATCGCCAAGATCGGTATTGATATCCACACAAATACTATCGCTTAGCATCGCAACTGCGTTCCGCATTCGACGTTCACGACGCACTACTTCGATAATGTTAAATTATTTTTAATATCTGGTTGTTCCATTCCACAGATCCTGTTTGTATATACATATTTATATATAAGTATGTATCGTCCGCAATAATAAATAGCTATTGATTTTCTGGCTGCATCAGATCCTAGCAGGACAATTGACACAGTCACACAGCACATTACTAGATCCGTCGGTCATGAACTAAAAATGCAAAATTTGTTTACCTTAACCACTTTCATTTCGGTGACCGACCGTTTCAATCAGTTCGAGTCTAAATTCGCCTCCAATTACGACGTGTCACTGCACACGCTCAAAGTCCGACAAGAACAGATTCGGACCTTGTGAAACAAGGTCGAACTAGAGTTCGAGCACTGTACAAGAGCTCTCTCTGAAACTGTTGGGCACAGCAATGTTAACGATACTGAAATCCTTCATTCGATATGTGACTTCTGCTATGTAGCATACGAACGTTGCGCATCTATGCTTAGCTAACAGATTGAGAACGCTACGGTTCCAATACCGAGTCCATATGTTGCATATCAGCCAAGAGGCTGCCGCTTACCGCCTGTTGACACCGAAGTCTTTTCCGGAGACTATTTGAATTGGCCTACGTTCCGGGACATTTTCACAGCGGTGTATATCAACAATCCTAGTCTTACCCCAGTCGAAAAGCTGTTCCAGGTTCGAAAACAAAAGACTTTTAGTCAATAGTCAACCTCGAATTCTGTTCAATGTACAACCCATTTTTCAAGAGTCTGCCACATTAAAGACTTACAGGCCACCATCCAAGGGTGCTTATCGGCTCTAGAACTCTCCAATATCTCCACTGAGAATTGGGATTGTCTCCTCGTTTTTATTTGTTCATCAAGACTTCCTAAACTCACACTTTCACTGTGGAAACAGTCTCTCCATAGCACAGCAGATATTCCGACTTGGGATGAGTTAAATAATTTCCTTTTAGAGCGGTACCGAACTTCCATACCTGCAAGGGGCGTCATAACACTCTCCTTCATCGTCCGACAAACTGCCAAGCAGTTAGTTCTGGAATAGTTTCGGACAGTTCAGTCAATTTAAAGTCCACTTCTCACCCAAATACGACGGTCCAAAATTATTTCTCGGCAAGCACACATATAGTTCTTCTCAGCACGGCTATAATCCAAGTATGTTCTTTGGGAACAAAATATAGAGCTCGTGCTCTGGTTCAGAAGCAACCTTCATTTCATAACGGCTGTTCAAAATGATACGACCCCAGTATCAGTCCGTTGACGCTCAAGTTTCGCGGCTCAATAGAGCTGTTGCAGCTCAACCTCAGCGTTTATGCCATCCTTAAATGGCGATTCTTTGAGTATAATTTTAACTTCCCATTCCTACCCCTTAGCAAGTGTCATTATATCCAACTATATGTATATTGACGATGTGTTAGCAGGCGCTCACACTAAGAGTTGTGTAGTGCAAAGCATATTCGAACTCTCTAATGCACTTCAATCCGTAAAGTTTCCATTAAGAAGGTGGACTTCCAATAAAAAGAACTTGCTTAAAGTCATCCCAGAGCCGCACCGCCTTAGATCCGACTTCCTCGAGATAGAAGAAGCCAGTGCTGCAAAAACTCTTGGAATCCGATGGAAAGTGAATTCCGATGAGTTCTTCTTTACACTTTCTCAGTTTCAGACAAAATCGATAATATTAAAACGAGAAGATTTCTCGTAGATTCCGAAGCTTTTCGAGCCCGCCGGCTGGTTAGTGCCAGTCATTGTCCGAGCCAAGATATTTATGCAAGAGACATGGCTCAGAGAATTGGGATGGAACGATACGATACCCGATGATCTCATCTCAAAGTGGCACGAATTCCTCGACCTCTTTGCGATCCTTGGGGAGGTGCGCATTCTACGTTAGGTTGAAACTCGGCCAAAGCTCCGACTTGAAATTCATGGGTTCTGTGATGCGTCTCAGCGCACATATGGCGCTGCGCTTAATGTCCGCACGGAAGCTCGAGACAAAATCTTTGTACACCTCCTTACTGCAAAAACTAGAGTCGCTCCCACGAAAACGGTGTCCATCCCACGCCTAAAGTTGTGCGGAGCCGTGTTGTTAGCCGAATTGTCAGAAGCAGTAATTCCAACACTATGTGCGTGGTCAACTGTTGTGGCGAACAGGGTAACAAGAATTACTCAGGCCTTAGATTCCAAGCAGTGGCACCACGTACGATCCGATTCCAATACAGCTGATCTCGCAAGCAGAGGAGTAACAGCAGTTGAACTACTTGGCAGTTCATTGTGGTGGCACGGGCCAGAATGGTTGGAGGTTCTACAGAATCAGAGGCCAGCTTCAATAGGATTTCCCTTGGACACTGAAATTGAACAGCGTCCAATCAAGGTCAATGTGGCGACCGCCATTCGGCATTCAGTGTTCTCGAATGATTTTCTAATTTCAAAAATGCTATCCACGTGTTTGCGTATGTTCTACGTTTCATAACGCGCTGCAAGGGAAGCTCAAATCCATGCTCAGCAGAATTGCATCACAAGGAGCTCTCCAAAGCTCAAGAGAAATTGGTCATTCTCGCGCAAAGAACTGAGTATAGGATAGATTACAAGGGGTTAATCCAAAGGGAGTCAGTTCTGCGTTCAAGCAGTCTCTTTAATCTTAACCCATTTTTGGATAAACTAGACTATTTATTATAAAGAGCGTCATACAATAATACTGCCTTATTCATGTCTGTATTCTCGCCTTCTTGTAAGCTTCACGCATCAAATATCACTTCATGGGGGTAATCCACTGATGATGCGCCTCATCCGAACAAAATACTGGAGTCTTTAGCTCAAGGTATTAATCAAATACACGACCCATTCCTGCAAAGTTGGCAAAATCCATCGCAAAAGGCTTAAGACCCAACTCATGGGAGAGATACTGACGTACTTAATTTTCGTGCCCTTCACACACCGGTATTGACTTTGGCGGCCCATTTGATATTAAGAATGATACAGGCCGAGCATGTTGATAACCAAGGGGTATGTGTGCATCTTTGTGTGCTTTATCACCAAAGAGGCTACCCCAGATTTTTTTGCAGCACAACTTATTTCAATTTTAATTTAAAAAAATAATAGTAAAAATAATTTAATTTATGGTAAAATTTAAAATTATATGTAAATCTGAAATTATATTAAGCTAAAAAGTTAAAAATTTTACGTTAAAGCTCTGGGAAATTCAACACGAAAATTAGTGGTCCAACATTTGTTGCATGGATTGGGGAAAACCCAATCAGACCAGCAGTAGACTAGTGATTAGTGGTTACGATTAGATAAAGAAAAAATGATCGATTGTTTTAGCACTGGAGTTGAGGTCTAAAAAGAGACAAGGGATTAATGCCGGTTATAGTCAGAACATATAACACGAAATAGTTCATGAATTAAACAGTTGCTCGAGCAACGATCAAGACTAATGGGTAAAAAGTTACGTGTAGATCTAATTGGAACATTTAATTTTCTTCGACCTAATAGAACTGATGGGTCGACTTTCCATAAGGTAGATTAGTGATGAATACTAAACCATTCTATGGTTCAAAAGGGAAGGAAGATTAATTCAAAGAAGTCTACTTGCATGCGGGGGTAGGTATATCCCAGGAACCCAGTTAAAATCTTTTTTATATTGAGAAAAAAATTCAACAAATTCATCAGGGAGTTTTTTTTAGCGATTTCCATTTAAAAAATGTAAGGATTTTTGCACTAATGTTTGGCCCTGAAAAGTTTTATTCCAAAATATCCGAGTAATTGGGGTATTATTGAGATTGCTAGAGTAATTTAAATTCTTTGAAATGAAGCAAAAATATGCATATTTCATTTCTTTAATACACAATGTATCAATATTTATAAGTTAAGCAGTCAGGACGACTACCGTGAACGTTTATATCACCTTAATGCTATTCCTTAATTTTATTCATTGTTGAAATCTCAGACGTTGTTGCGGTTTATACTTTTGAAGCAAAGCTTGAATTCATTTAATGTGTTCCGCTTTTTTAATATATTTTAATGAACAAGGTTCGGTCGCTCAACTTAAAGTGATTTCTCTCCTTGCCAAGCAAGCTCTCGTCGGTTCTCGGTCGGCCTGCATTTTGTATCGTTTCGTGTCACTACATCGGCGTTCGATGTGGTAGCCGAGCTGTGACGCTTGTCGTTGCACAACATGCGTTGTGTGGCCGCATGATTACATCGTCAGCAACACAATTGCAGTCTCGCTGAATGGATATGGAATCGTGGAATGTTGTAAATGGCTGTTGGCGATAGCAAGAGATGGTCGAAGAGTATCGCTGGAACCGGGTGTTTACTCTTCCCCACTACAAGATCTGCATCCCGCAGATCATACAACTTTAACTTCCGCAGACGTAGTTCGTGACGAAAATCCCAAGGCAAGGTTTGATGCATCTGGGATGCCTTTCGTTGACGTCAGCTTCTATGTTATCCTCAGACATGGTCGAAGGTTTCCTGAGGTTTTGAAGGCTGTAGTTGTGGACGTACTCTAACAACAACTCGTTGCCGGTTGCAGTCGCGTTCGTTGGGGCAGTCGGCCTAGCCATCGGATTTGTTGAAGTCTAACTGCTGTAAATCCTTGTCCTGGTGAACTGATGTATTCCCTATGGATGAGCAGTTTCCCAAGACAGCAAACGTCTCTCGGCCAGCTTATTGAATTCCTGTGATACTTTGTTCCGCGCTCATTTTGTCGACGATCATGTTGCGTTGCTGTATTGATTGGTGTTCAGCATCGAAAAGCCGTTTATTTTGATATGATGATCGTCGTATTTAGCAAGAGACTCCTGGGACCGTAAAAAAGCGTTCCAGTCTGATGAGTCCGGTGATCTTGCTTTTCATTTTATGCCGACCCCAACCAGTCAATTTAACGCTTTTGCCGCTATGGTGTTTTGTCATCCTGAAAATCCCCGCCAATGCATCTTGAAGGTAATGGTGTGCTAATGCTCTGATCCGGGAACCGCCTTCGGTCTTGTTCCTTCCGCAAATCGCCAAAGATGTCCTGCATTTTAGCTAAATCGATGACATGGGCCAATTTTACGTTTCTATTATCGTGCCAAACGAAGCCTTGTTGAAGGGGAACAACAGTGCCTCGTATGTAAAATGTACACGGAGGCCACCGTGTGAATCAGAAGCATGCTTATGAAATAGTGTACGAGGGTTTTTGTTTTTTTATATAAATTTGTTATAGAATGGTTGAAGCAAGGCAACTTTGCAAAAGAGCCATGCATTATGTTGTACTATAATGTGTTATCTTATTTCGTTTTTCGATAAATTCTGTGTTTGTGTAGTGTGATTCATTGAGGAATTTATGTGTGTATGAATTTAATGTGTACTGATAAGAAAGACGACCTCATACTTTTAAGCTAAGTGACGTCTTCTATAAAGACTTCCGATTTCTATATAAAAAGATAAAGTTGCAGTTTCGTTTTTGTTTAATATGTTTTTGTGTGTTTTTTACTATTTACTTATTTTTAAGGTATGATTTTAATATATTTTTTGTGGATAAAATTTTAATATTATTATACTCGATACAGAAGGTAAAGAGTATGTTGGGTTTGTGCAATGTCCTTCATGGTGTCTGTTCGTCTGTCCGTCTGTCCGTCCGTATGTTCGCAACTTTTTCCCACACCCTTCAAGTTAGAGATTTGACACTTTGCAAATGTTTTTATCTGAGGCATAGTAAATTAAAGTGTCAAGATTGGAGTTCTGCGATAACTAGGGGGCTGGCAAATCGACAAACTCGATAGCTCAAAATCGATAAATCCAGCTACTTCGCACGCCCTTACAGATAGAACAACCAAATTTGGGGAGAAGATAGCTACTAACAACCCAGCCCCCGCAGTTGAAAACCCAAAATCCCAATATCTTCTACAGTTTTTGAGCTAGAGCCACCAAATTTAGTGACAAGATAGGTGATGACGACGCCCAAATAAATGCATAACATGCCACGCATATCCATACTGCTTTAGCCGCCCCAAAACGGGAATTCGTGTATCTTAGTGTTTAAGCTAGAGTCACCAAATTAGGTAGGAAGATAACTTAATGACCCCCAAAAAACTGCATCCCGCGTTCCCCAGCCACCTGCATTTTGAAATCAAAAACGCTTGTATTTTTCACATATTTTGAGCTAAAGCCACCAAATTTTGTGCCAAGATTGTTTATGTAGAAACCAAACAAATTTTGATGCCGCCCCAACCCATACCGCCCCCAGCCCCCCTTCACCCATATTTTACTAGCTTTGAGCTAGAGTCACCAAATTTCTATTTGTTTTTTGTATTATTTTAATATTTTTATAATAAGAATATTTTTAAGATATGCTTTTAATAGTCAAGGTAAGAGAATAAATGGCTAATGAAGGTTTGTGAAAAGTCTTTGATTCCTCAAATCTGATTTATGAACAAAATTTTCTGACCTAGTTTTAATCGTAGCTCTTCTATACTCCTGTATTATTTCCGGTTTGAATCTCTGCTTCTCTTTAGTTTTAGGCTGTTTATAAGCAACAAATACCTTGTCGTTTGAATCTCTGATTCTCTTTAGTTTTAAGCTGTTTATTAGCAACAAATACCTTGTCGCCCTGGAATAGGCTCTGCTCTGTTTTTATTGAGCGTAAGATAAGTCGACTTTTTTTTTAAACCAAAGTAACCCCCTAAAACCCTCATTCTTAGGAATGACTTACAGCTTTGAGAAATCGCCATCGAGTCCTCTAATGAAGACATCCAATGCCTTATCCCTATAGGTCTCTATCAACGCCTCGACCACATGGAGAGCGCAGCTTGTTTAAAATTAAAGAAAAGTGGTTATTTACTACCATGTAATACTCATCCAAGGTCTTAGTACCCTGCGTCAGCTGACTCAATTAGTTCTCTAAAGTACGGAAATTATGCTTATCAGCATAGTGACGTGCTCATTCCCGTTTTATTTCGAGCCAATCGTCATTCTTCACGCCTTACAAACCGAGTGCCATATCGGCACTACCCCTAATCTTTTGCCTAATATGCAACACTATAGACCTAAACAAAGGTTTACCCCGCACGATTTCATAATCGCTCAGGATGGATTGCGCTCTATTGATCCAATATATGTATTGTCTAGATTGGCCCTCAAAAGTTTGCAGCTCCTTGACGCAATCCGGAAGAGTACAAGTTTCTTTCAACTCATACTCCGTAAGCGGGAGCGTCAAAGGTGAAGTTAGACTAATCTCTTCGTAATCGGTCTCTACAACGAGGAGCCCATTATTTATTTTCCTACCTCTTCCCCCTAACCCCCATCACCTGATTAAGCAACGCTTTTAGAGAGTCATCAAATCTATTCAAGGTTGCCTTAATTTTTCCATAGTACTAGAACTTATTTGGAGCTACTTTTGGATGGTAAGCTACTGTTTAATTTTATTTAAACTTGATTCTATTTGCGTGGTCTTACTGCAACTGTACTTTAATTTTAAAAGAATTTGAAAATGTTGAAATTAATTTTCCTCTTTTTTTTTTACTTCCCTTAGTCGGACCTGAGGTCTTCTTCTTTTTTTTTTTGTAAAAACTATTGAAAACGCTTCCTTACCCTCTCCTAATTTAGTGTAGCAATATTTTGTAGATTGTTGTGTTTATTGTTTTAAGTTGGTAAATTTGCGTGCCATGTTCTATGGAAAGGGAAAAATGAAATATTAGTAATGATTTTTTAGAATTTTAGTTGAATAAACCTAAAAATATTTTTGTGTCGGCCGCGCTGTTATCGTGCGCTTTACTCGCTTGCTTTTTTGCTATTTGCTACTTTTGGCACTGGGCGCGGTTGTCCGTAGTTGTCCTTTTTGGCTTTTGGCCTATGAATGGTACGTTTACACACACAATCCACTAGGCGGCTTTTTTTGAGTGCATTCCACACTAATTAGCGTATCTAGTAGATTGCCACACACTATACTTAATTATGGAACCATTGCTGTTTATGTTTTATCTTCTCTTATAAAAAAATTTTTGCACCCGCAAATAAAACACATAAAGTGCGTGAATTGCCGCGGTGGATATTTCTTTTATCTTGCTTTTATTATGCTAATCCATGGCATCCGCAAATACGTCGAACAGTATGTACGAACGAATTGCCGCGGTGGGTAATTGGTTGCTTAGTATTGCATTCGAATTTTTTATTTTTTTTAAATGTACAACGTTTTTTGCACCCGCAAATAATGCCACACGACGAGAGTAGACATGTTTGTTTTTGATTGTTTTAACATTTTTCTTTTTTGTTATTCTAAATAATACAATATATAAGCACTAGCAAATATTGACGCACGACGAGCGTGTGCAAATTACCACTGTGTGTAAATAAATATTTTTATTTTCATTTTAATTATCTTTTTATTGCGACCGCAAATAAGTTCCACACCATGTAATTTTTTTTTTTTTTTGATACTCAACATTTTTATTCTCTTGAACTTAAAACAATTGTAATGCATAAATTTTTAGACGGTCTGTACACTTCGACGAGTCAAAGTCAAAGTCACTCTGTCACTCTGATAGTACAGTAGAAAAAGGGACACATGTGTGTAACCCTAAATAGCCGATGAACGCTGAGCCTTACAAACTCAGCGATAGGATAAGAATAGATTAAGACCAACGCTGAGACTTACAAACTCAGCAATAGATAAGCTAGAGTTAGGGATTGAAATTATGAGTGAGTCAGGAAATAAAAACACTGGCTCAGACGAATAAAGAAATTATAACTCGTTATATTCTCAACATTTTGGTCCCTCGAGAACCTGTGCGTCTTTTGTGCGTTTTTTTAAAGTGCTACAAACAAATTTTTTTTTTGCCTTACCAACACAAGCTGTAAGAAGAGACACAGTACGATCAACCAGGCGATCAAAACTAAAAAACCTCCAACGTGTTAAGCCAAACAAACAAAAAAAAAGAGAAACATACAAGATACCGTCAACACAAACTCTGCAACTTTTGAAGAAGCAAGCGGGGATCTGAAGAAGTCCGGCGTGCAATCGAAGAAGGGAAGCAGCATCAGCTTTTAATAAATTGGAAGAAGATTTCACTGCCAATCATGATATGCTGATGAAAATTGGAGTCGTCGATCATCAATATTTCACAGAAAAAATATATATATGTATATATATTATATATATACAATGGCAAACATCAGGACCTATAAAGAGTCCCTGATGAAGGTCGAAGTTGCCGACCAAGCCAAGATAAGCGACCAACAAATGTCAGAAAAAGAAACTGACGTCGATATGCTACCTGGGACGTCCAAAAGAAAACATGTTCAAGAGAAATTTGAAATGTTTTCTCAACGTAGCCCAAGCCCGATGGACGTGTTAGTAGATCTTGTGGACAAAAGAGCACAGAAGGTAAGGCAGCACATTAATGCAGTGAATGCCTGCCTAGAATTCAGCAACCAGGAAGATATAAGTGATTCAAAAAACAAACTTAGCTTCCTTTGGAACAAAGCTCAGTCAACGCTTACCCAACTGGAGGAGCAATATGAAAAATTTGCATTTGACGTTGACGAGATCGATGATCTAGAGTGCAGTGTAGACATTCTTTTAAAGAAAAGTGGATCTTCCTCATTTCAATGGAAATCCCAAAGAGTGGCCAACATTCTTCGAGCTGTTCTCCGAGGTGATTCATAACAGGATGATATCAGCGATACAAAAAGCTGAACTACCTGAATCTTGTCTGAAAGGAGAAGCAAAAATGGTCGTCGGTCATTTAATATTAGGATCAGCAGCTATCTACAATGCAGCGTGGGAGCTTATATGCAAGCGCTTCGAAAATACGCGCAAAATATTTGCTACCTGCGTAACCCAGCTGCTAGATTTCGAATTGCTGAAGAACAATGATGAAGGCAGTATCTGCATGTTCTTGGACACAGCTACTGAGTGCATCTATATCAATAAAGAAAAAGGTCAAATTTCTAATGATGCTGATGTTTTGTTCGCTCAAATTCTGCTGCGACGTTTTTCACTGAATTCCTAAAACTTTACGAAGAACACGTAAAGAAGGCTAGGAAAATACAGTCTTTGTCCGATGTGCTGGAAATCGTTGAGCAATTATATAACTCAATAGACTCAGTACAAAATAAGTACAAACGTTGCAGTCGGACGCACCCGACTGCAGTATACTCGATACCAGTAGTAAAACAGATTAAAAGAGAGCTGATTGCAATGGGGTGTGGATACGGCAGGGGTATAGGCTGCCCCAAAGATTGTCTGGTGCAGATGGGGATGCCAAAAAGGGAATGGGAAGGTGGGGCTCCAAAACTTTGATGCAGTTTTTAAGGGGGTCGTTTCCAGTTATCTACCTACCAAATTTTGTGACACTAGCTCAAACACTATGGAAGATACACGCTCTACCGTTTTTTGCGAAGAGTTGGGGCGGTTGAGGGCGGCTAGGGCAGTATAGATGGGCGTGGCATCTAAAGATTTTATTACCTTAGAAGGGGATCGTTAACACCTATCTTGACAACAAATTTGATGGGTCTAGCTGAAAAACTGTAAAAGATATGGGTATTTTTAATGTTAAACTGCGGGGGGGCTGGGGCGGAATGGGTAGGCGTGGCTCAAAAATTTTTGATGCAGTTTTTTGGGATTTTTAGTAGCTATTTTCTCCCCAAATTTGGTAGTTCTTGCTGTAAGGGCTTGCGAAATAGCTGGATCTATCGATTTTGCGTTATCAAGTTTATCGATTTGCCAGCCCCCTAGTTATCGTAGAACTCCAATCTTGACACTTTATATTACTATGCCATATATAAAAACATATGCAAAGTTTCAAGTCTCTAACTTGAAGGGTGTGGAAAAAAGTTGCGAACATACGGACGGACAGACGGACGGACAGACGGACGGACAGACACAATGACGGACATTGCACAAACCCAATATACTCTTTACCTTCGGTATCGAGTATAAACAGGCCATTCAAACAAAAGCCAAGAAAGCGAGCAACAAAAGATGCCGTTATTGCCAACTGGATGGCCATGAATTAACGAGATGCCAGAAGTTTAGGGCCAAAACCATCAAAAAGCGCAAGGAGTTTGTGGCCAAAAACTCGCTCTGCTTCAATTGCTTGGGTACACACAACATTAAGGATTGCACAAAGGATTGGACATGAAATGGATGCTTCAAAAGTCACAATTATTTGCTTCATGATGATGCAAATAACATAGAGTTCATCAGCAGCAATTGCCTTAAGGAAAATAAAGTGCAAGACACGTTGCTGGCAACTGCGCTTATAAAAATCCAAAATAAAAATGGAAATTTTGAGCAGCTAAGAGCTCTGATTGATGGAGTCTCGCAAAAAACGCTTATCTCGGAAGAAGCTGCACAAAAACTAAAACTTCGACGTACAAAAAGAAATGTTGAAGTTGTGAGGTAGCAAAACTACCGCACATCTGTTATGTTTCGTCCGTGACGTCATCCCTATCCACCTCGTACCCCCAGAACTGTGCTCGGCGCCCTGGTCGGTGACTAAGAGGCCTTCGGGGGAATAGGTGGTTGGTTCTCCGAGTATCACTCTGGACTAACCCACCTACTTCTTTGAAATGCCTCCCCAATCGCCGCCAGCGCGTGGGTTATGCTCGTGAACCCCCCCTCTTCGATTTCACCTACGCTTTTTCCCCGTTGGTCCGGCCCCTAGGTATACTCCGGTACAGCTCCTCCTGTGTCCCAGCAATGTTACAAATAATCTGTACAGACCCTGGAAGAGACTGAGACGCCGACCCCGGCCAACGAAATTACGTCGTTACAGATGGCGCCCGAGCAGGGACACTGGAATGCACTTTTGCGAGCTTTTGTGGCTTAAAGACCCACCACCGAATAGTACCTAGGGAGTCACCAAAATTTTATTTCATTTGTTTGTGTTGATATATATGTCCTTATATGTTCGTTTGAACTTTGGTTTTGTTGTTGTTCTTGTATCTTATCCCTTTGTTGTTGGCATTCCCGAAAATGTAAGTCTTTTTTTTGCCCCTTGCCCGTCCCTTAAAATACCGACCCCCCCTTTTGCCGCAGAAAGTCTTTGTTTGGTTGTCTCCGCAGGCTGAGGCTCCAGAGGAGATGCGCCGACGCCCGATAAGAGCAGCGCTGCCGACGCCTAATAGGAGCAGCGCTGTCGAAGCTCGATAAGGGCAGCGCTGACGGCTTTGTCTGGAACGGCGCCGGCTGGGCATATAAGGCCGGCCGTGAGCCAAGGAGAAGGCAGTCGAGACACGGTCACCGAAGTGAACGCAACGCAGTGCAGCGTGATGAAAAGTTCTACAGATCCTTCCGAGTATAATAAACTCTACAGATCCTTCCGAGGATAATAAACTCTACAGATCCTTCCGAGGATAAGAAATTCTACAGATCCTTCCGAGGATAATAAATTCTACAGATCCTTCCGAGGATAATAAACTCTACAGATCCTTCCGAGGATAATAAACTCTACAGATCCTTCCGAGGATAATAAATTCTACAGATCCTTCCGAGGATAATAAATTCTACAGATCCTTCCGAGGATAATAAACTCTACAGATCCTTCCGAGGATAATAAACTCTACAGATCCTTCCGAGGATAATAAACTCTACAGATCCTTCCGAGGATAATAAACTCTACAGATCCGTCCGAGGATAAAAAAAAAAAAAAAAAAAAGGGGTTTCATTTTTTTACAGCTCCACATCATGGTGAACGTCAGCTGGGTGTACTACTGCCGGTATCCATGGCCAGCGAGAACGGACTCGACGCAGCGGGCACCGTGACGGAGCTACGCAGCCGGGTAGCGACCTTTGTGTCCAAAGCTGGGAAGGTCACCGTCCGTCACCGCCCCCCGAAGTAAGGAGAGGGTGTGAGGTAGCAAAACTACCGCACATCTGTTATGTTTCGTCCGTGACGTCATCCCTATCCACCTCGTACCCCCAGAACTGTGCTCGGCGCCCTGGTCGGTGACTAAGAGGCCTTCGGGGGAATAGGTGGTTGGTTCTCCGAGTATCACTCTGGACTAACCCACCTACTTCTTTGAAATGCCTCCCCAATCGCCGCCAGCGCGTGGGTTATGCTCGTGAACCCCCCCTCTTCGATTTCACCTACGCTTTTTCCCCGTTGGTCCGGCCCCTAGGTATACTCCGGTACAGCTCCTCCAGTGTCCCAGCAATGTTACAAATAATCTGTACAGACCCTGGAAGAGACTGAGACGCCGACCCCGGCCAACGAAATTACGTCGTTACAAAGTTTAAGGAGTTTCACAAAACGTGCAGAGATTAAAAAACAGCGATTGCTTAATGATTAAGCCAAGGTTTGAAATCAAATTCATTACCAAAACACAAGCACTTGTGATGCCAAAACTACAAAGAGCTCTACCTAGCAAGAAAATTGACATGAATGTCAATAAAAATTGGATGGGCTGCGAGCTAAAAAAAGTCAACGAAACTCTGGGTCGAAAAACCCAACTTAGATGGATTGTTTCCGGTAACATAGTTAGATCGTCTAGTAATAAACTGGTCAGCGCAACAACAACGATTAGCCTGAACGATCTGGACCGCTTCTGGGAGCTTGAAAGTGACTCCAGCGAATCGGAAGATTACACAGTTTGTGAAAAGGTGTTCCAAAAAAAAACCACGCAGGATGAAAATGGTTGGCTGATAGTCTCAATACCATTTCGAAAAAACTTTGAGTTAGGAAAATCTCGGAAACAGGCAATGGCAAGACTCCTGCAAATGGAAATCAAGTTCCCGCAAATATTCAGGGAATACAGCACTTTCATGAACGAATATTTGCATCTGGGTCATATGGAACCGGTGAACACGATCGGCCAAGGCAAATATTATATGCCACACCAGGCAGTGATCAGACCAAACAGTCTCACTACCAAACTAAGAGTAGTGTTTGACGCATCGGCAAAAACGTCCAACGGATTAAGTCTAAATGACGTAATGCTAATGGGTCCCCAAATACAAAAAGACATATTTGATATACTTATCAAGTGGCGACTATGGTAGTTCGTAATGACATTGAAAATATGTACCGTCAAATTAAAGTTGCCAAAGACGATCAGGAATATCAAAATACCCTCTGGAGAGATGATCCAAAGATGCCAATTAAGGAGTTCAAACTGACTACGGTGACATACGGGACTTCAGCTGAGCCGTTTTTAGTCTGCAGGAACTATCAAGTAGCTGATGATAACAATAAAAGAAGATTTTTACATAGATGATCTGATCACTGGTGGCGACTCAATCCACGACTGCATCAAAACACAAACGGATAATAGAAACGTCATGGAAAAGGCTGGCATGCATTTGAGAAAATGGGTATCAAATGATGACAGAAACATCGCTGGAATTCAGAGAACTGACTCAACAGAAAAAATAATAATAAACAATGACGAGTCGGTAAACACCCTTGGTCTGCAATGGGATCCCAAAAAGGATGTATTTACATTTTTCGTCGACTGTCCAAAATTAGTGCGCATAACAAAGCGTGTAATTTTATCTCAATTGACAAGAATTTTCGATCTGCTGGGATGGCTTTCACCAGTTACACTGCAGGGAAAATGCTTCATTCAAGAGCTATGAAAATTACCACATACTTGTGACGCTAAGCTGGGGCCCAGTCTTGCCAGTTATTGGCATTGCATTGCCGGACTTAGCAAAAGTTATAATACCGCGCTGGTTTGGAAAATCGAACACTGATGATACGGAGCTCCATGGGTTTTGCGATGCGTAAGAAAAAGGGTATGCAGCAGTGGTGTATACAAAAGTTGGGAATAAAATCACCTTGCTGACAGCAAAAAGCAAGGTGAATCCAATAAAAAAAAAAAAAAATACCTAAACTAGATCTATGCGCAGCTCACTTGTTATCCAAACTACTAACTAAAGTCCAAGCCATAGTACGAAATCACTCAAAAACGCAAGCATGGAGTGATTCACAGAAAACGCTAGCTTGGATAAAGAACAAGCGCAGCAAAGATAAATTCGTCAAAACGAGAGAAGACGAAATAAACAAAAATTGCCTCATGTTGAATGGAGATAAAACCCAGCAGATGTCTGCAGCCGCTCAACCCTTATCTGGATGGAGATGGAGTGTTACGTGTGGGAGGCCGACTTCAATATGAAATGGTGCCATTTGACGTAAAGCACCCCATAATAGCTAGAAAATCAAACTTAGCTTTGCTAATCATACACAAAGCTCATCAGGAAACTTTACATGGTGGAGTGAAGCTGATGAAGTACTAGGTATAGACAGGAAATGGCCAGTCAACTGATGGGAAATTTGCCTGTGTATCGAGTAACAGGGGATTACCCGTTCCAAAACACTAGGATCAAAAGAAATAGGCCTAAAATCATATAAAGGGTACATATGCCTTTTTGTTTGCATGGCCACAAAAGCAATACACTTGGAAGCCGGCAGCGACTCATCATCAGATAAGTTTTTAGAAGGTGTACGTAGATTTTTTGACAGACGTGGCAAAAGTTAGCATCTGTACTCCGACAACGGCACAAACTGCGTGGGAGCAGCAATAGTACTGGATAAGGATCTTGCCACCGCTATAAAAGGCAATACCAGTCTTGCACCGACGCTTGAAAAGAAGGGATCAAGTGGCACTTTATCCCGCCGGCAAGCCCCTACATGGGAGGAATATGGGAAGCTTTAGTCAAGTCAGTAAAATACCATCTCAAGCGGGTCATCGGCGATAACTGCTTCACATTTGAGGAGTTTACAACACTGCTCTGCCAAATTGAAGCAGTGTTAAACTCACGCCCCTTAGTCACTTTGGATAGTGACACAGATGGGGATGACATTTTGACTCCAGGTCATTTTATTGTGGGAAGACCACTCATTGGAGCTCCAAAACACTTTGATGACAATCGGAAAATTGGGTCTTTAGACAGATGGAGACACATGCAGCGCATTTGAGGAGAATTCTGGAGGAAATGGAAGGAAGAATACTTGACGTCACTGCAAATGCGAACAAAATGGCGACAAGGAAAGTCTAACCCCAAGGAAGGCCAACTTGTTTTCTTAAAACAAGAAAACAAGCACCTGGGTAGATGGCCCATGGGAAAAATCACCAAAACCACTAAAGGACAAGATAATAAAGTTCGAGTAGTGACAGTGAAAACAAACACGGGTGAAGTAAAAAGATCAATAAATAAGATCCTACTACCAACACAAGACAAAAAAAAGACAAATAAAGACAAGAGCAGCTAAAATAACGGCAGTAAAAGCAACGATTTTCAGCCTTCTTATGATTCTACAGATAGCAAATACTTCTACGAACTTGCCGCAAACACAAGCAAGCTGCGAATCCAGAATATGAATCAGCAAACACCAATGCTCATGGACAATCTTGGAAAGGTTGAAATCATATCGTCAAGCTGGCGATTGTATTTTTACTACAACATGAGGGCCTATGTCGAGGTGCTAACACAAGCCGAAGAGGTCATGAAAAAAAGTGGCACAATTTGCGAAAAGGTGGCTGAATTTAATGAATACTGTACAACAGTAAGTCGTACATTAAAATAAAAAATAAACAACATAAAGGAGAAAAATAAAATCATATCTCAAACATCGGAAAGGCAATAAAGGTTCATATTGTTTTTCGACATTGGCACAGCCAATCGAATTACAGAAAATATGCACGCCTAAATGAATATGTCAGCAATAAGACTTCAATCATCAACGCAACCTCAAACTTGATGCGCTCAACAACAAAAGAAGTAAATAAAAACCTTGAAGAGGTCGCAAAGGAGATAAACAAGATGGCCCACAGATTAAAAGAAAACTTCTTCATCTACAAGCAGTCAATAAAGTTCTTTATGCTTATCACACAAGTAAGGAACTGGATTGGTGAAAATGAAGACATTCAATCAGCAGTCATTGCCCTGATAACCGACATCAACCAAGGCTGGTTGAACCGAATTAAATGTTGGCCGAGCTAAATGAAATTAAAAAAAAGCTACAAAGAAACCAACTGCTTCCTGGCGGAAAGTCACCAAAGAGGTTACAATTGGTTTACAAACTAATGAAGGCGCAAACCATATTTAAGGACAACATGATAATCATCGATGCAAGGCTGCCCATATATATTAATCAACACGCCAGTCTCTTCAATACAATCCCGATACCGCTTGAACTCAATGGGATAAATGTGATTCCGAAAGTCAAAACGGAATTGCTTATCTTTCACAACGACAGAAACTCAATGACAGAGACTGAAGTAAGTCGTTGCCGCCATAAAGACGAGGACACTTGGCTATGTGAGGAAAGTTGGGCCTGGGAAGATGCAGACGACCAGAGCTGTGAAGTATCACCCATCAACCCGAGCAACAAGCAACCGTGCAACTTAATCGGAGGACACCTTTCTGAGAAAGCTCAATGGAAAATACCGGTGGCTGTTCAAAGTATTTGAAAAGACGTCAGCTTACATAATATGCGGAAACTACCAGATGACCCTATTTCCGAGTCAAGGCATAATCGAGCTGTATGCTGGATGTTCAGCCAGGATAGGTAAAATCACTATCATAACACCGCAGGAAGTAACGTCAACTGATACAGGAAGGTACTCACCACTCTCCCGTAAAGTGCTAAACCACAACGACACATGAGTCCCGACGCCACTTCACCACATTGTAGTAAATAACTCAGTGGAACTACAACGGCTGCAGCAAAGCATATATAATCTACACCTTCAAAAAGTACACATTGAGGATCAGGCATTTCACAAAATGAGTGGACACATTTCGCTAGGATTAACCATATTAGTATTTGCTTTAATTTTGATTTACGTAATAAAAAATAGAAACCTCCCGAAGAATGTTCAGGCATGAACATAAATAGTAATAAGATAAGTCTAAAAACATGCCTTGTACGCACTCAAGGTCAAGCAGGTAGACTAACTGAGAGTGCAAGGTGCACATGTTGGTTATTACAAATATTCAAATGTTCATGATTAAGAGTATAAACGTAGACCAACTGATAGTACAGTAGAAAGAGGGCCACATGTGGGTAACCTTGAATAGCGAATGCGCGCAGAGCCTTACAAACTCAGTGATAGGATAAGAATAGATTAAGACCAACGCTGAGACTTACAAACTGTGCAATAGATAAGCTAGAGTTAAGGGTTGGAATTATGCGTGAGTCAGGGTATTAAACCCCTGGCTCAGACGAATAAAGAACCAGTACGAAATTACAACTCGTTATATACTCAACATTTCGGTCCTACGAGCAGTTCTTGAAGTAACATTTTAGTCCTTCGAGAACCTGTGCGTCATTTGTGCGTTTCTGTGGCATTTAACAACAGAAAGTGTAAAAACAAAGTGCTACGTAGAAATTTTTTTTTTGACTAACCAACACAAGCTGTGAGTAGAGGCACAGTACGATCAACCAGGAGATCAAAACAAAAACACCTCCAACGGGTTAAGACAAAAAAAAAACCGAGAAACATACAAGATGCTGTCAACACGAACTCTGCAATTTTTGAAGAGACAAGCGGAGATCTATTGGAAGAAGAATTCACAGCCAATCATGATATGCTGATGAAAATTGGAGTCATCGATCATCAATAGTTTACAGAAAAAATATATAATGCTACAATGGCAAACATCAGGACCTATAAAGAGTCCCGGATGAAGGTCGAAGTGACCGACCAAGCCAAGCTAACCGACCAACAAATGTCAGGAAAAGAAACTGACGTCGATATGCTACCTGGGACGTTCAAAGGAACACTTGTTCAAGAGAAAGTTGAAATGTTTTGTCAACGGAGCCCGAGCCCAATGGACGTGCTAATAGATCTTGTGGACAAAAGAGAACAGGAGATAAGGTAGCACATTAATACAGTGAATGCCTGCCTAGAATTCAGCAACCAGGAAGATATAAGTGATCTAAAGAACAAACTTAACATCCTTTGGAACAAAGTTCAGTCATGCTTGGGCACACACAACATTAAGGATTGCAAAAAGGATTGGAACTGCAATCGATGCTCCAAAAGTCACAATAATTTGCTTCATGAGAATGCAAATAATAAAGAGTTCATCAGCAGCAATTGCCTTGAGGAAAATAAAGGGCAAGGCACGTTGCTGGCAACTGCGCTTATAAAAATCCAAAATAAAAATGAAAATTATGAGCAGCTAAGAGCTCTGATCGATGGAGGCTCGCAAAAAACGCTTATGTCGAAAGAAGCTGCACAATTACTAAAGCTTCGTCGAACAAAGAGAATTGTTGAAGTTCAAGGAGTTTCACAAAACGCGCATAGATTAAAAAACAGCATTTGCTTAATGATTAAGCCAAGGTTTAAAAGGAAATTCATTACCAAAACACAGGCACTTGTGATGCCAAAACTACAAAGAGCTCTACCGGGCATGAAAATTGACATGAATGTCAATAAAGATTAGATGGGCTGCGAGCTAGCAGACCCACACTTCAACGAGCCCACTCGAATTGATGTCATAAACGGCGTTGACTTACTCCCTATAATTAGGTTGGGGCAAGTAAAAAAAGTCAACGAAACTCTGGGTCAAAAAACCAAACTTGGATGGATTGTTTCCGGTAATAAAGTGGTCAGCGCAACAACAACGATTAGTCTGGACGATCTGGAGCGCTTCTGGGAGCTTGAAAGTGACTCCAGCGACTCGGAAGACAACACAGTTTGTGAAAAGGTGTTCCAAGAAAAAACCACGCAGGATGAAAATGGTCGACAGGTAGTCTCAATACCATTTAAAAAAAACTTTGAGTTAGGAAACTTTTGAAAACAGGCAATGGCAAGACTTCCTCAAATGGAAATCAAGTTCAAGAAGCCCCCGCAAATATTCAAGGAATACAGCATCTTCATGAATGAATATTTGCAACTGGGTCATATGGAACCGGTGAACACGATCGGCCAAGGCAAATATTATATGCCACACCAGGCAGTGATCAGACCAAACTGTCTCACTACCAAACACAGAGTAGTGTTTGACGCATCGGGAAAAACGTCCAACGGATTAAGTCTAAATGACGTTATGCTAGTGGGTCCCAAAATACAAAAAGACATATTTGATATACTAATCAAGTGGCGACTTTGAAAGTTCGTAATGACAGCTGACATTGAAAAGATGTACCGTCAAATTAAAGTTGCCAAAGACGATCAGGAATATAAATATATCCTCTGGAGACATGAACCAAAGTTGCCAATTGAGGAGTTCAAACTGACTACGGTGACATACGGGACTTCAGCTGAGCCGTTTTTAGCAATCCGCTGTCTGCAGGAACTAGCAAGTCAGCACTGCCAAGGCAACAACAAACTGATGATAACAATAAAGGAAGATTTTTACACTCAGACTTGGCGCAGCGACAATGACTTGTCAAAGTAGAATGACGTGGAGCAAAGACAACGACGAGTCGTTGTTGCTTTCGTCAACGCCGCGACCGTTGTGGCTTTGAAAAGGAAAATGTGAAGCTTGAACAATTTTGTTGGGCTAGCGAATAAATTATGGCGTGTACAAATGAATCGCTGCGTCAGGCAATTGTCTAACTTCTTCTTTTTCCCTTGTGCACAATTTTTATAGTTGTAAGTATTATTAAGTATGATGTCAGTTAATTATAATTTGTAGTATTTAAGTATTCCACGCCGAATTTACTGCGTTGGATATGAAGACAACGAGTTATTTTTGTAATTAAACACATAAGCAGACCACGGTAGCTATTAGTATTGTTATAACAGAGAACGCAGACAACGCAGCAGCAGAAGCTAGAGAACACCGACAGCGCAGCTACAAGCAGTAGCAGAATGGCGCGTGCCAAACGACACGAGCCACAGTCGCAGCGATCAACAGAGCAGCTAACGCAGCAGCAGAATCCAGACAAACACCGGCAGCGCAGCTACACGCAGTAGCAGAATGGCACGAGCAAAACAGCGCGGGAGTTACCTCCCCTAACGCTGCCCCTCAAAACTATCCATCAGCTAAGCCTCTGCGTTCCGCCTAAAAACAAGGGCCATACACGAGAGCTGCTGAGTGGATAGTATTTCAAACCCAACAAACGCTGAATGGGCAGAAGCCGGTCGATCACCCACGCCGGCCAGACAATGTTGCAACTGCTGAGTTGCATAGAGGATATGAATATAGGGCACACACACACACACACACACACACATAATATAATAATAAATCAAAGAGAAATTTTTGGTCAACGTGGGACTGCTATTGGAGTTCTCAGCTAGCCACCCACGATAAATCGAGGATGGCAGATGAATCGTCGCCTTTCTCCCGAAGGCCGGCGTTGCCGCGATCACCACCGTCGGTTCAGCATAGACTGGGTTTAGTTATGCCACATGGTGAGACAGTGTCCCCGGCAATGGAGGCAATCTCGCCGGCGCCTTTATCAACGCTGCGTCCAGCTGTACAGGGAAACGGCAACACAGTGGGAACAGCTCACCCACCCAAGTCTCCAAATAATCTAAGGAGCATCCTCGTGCTGATGGGGGAGTGCATTGATGGTGTTTGTGCCAGATTCGACACCAAGAGGCACATTAACAATTTGGAGCGGGAGGAGTTGGCGAAGTTAGTAGAACTTCAAAGGCGAGCTTTGAGCTGCCTGGGATTTGCAGCCACGGAGAAAGGCGTCCAGACTACGCCAACAGTGGAGGGCAGCATCAGCAGAGAGGCGAGAAAGATGCATACAACGGTGGTCCGAGCCAAGGGAACACCGAAACGCTTGCGTGAGCCATCAACATCTCGCCGCACTACACCCCCAAAAAGGAGTAAAGTATCGGCGGTCGCAAGCACGCTGAACCCGGAGCCCCCCCATGGATCATCCCAGCAAAATCATAATCCATGGTCAAAAGTGGTTGGCCGCAAAGGCAAGGCAGTTCGCACATGGGCTGACGCAGTCACCGTGTCTGGCATGGGGAACTGCAGCTATGCAGACATCCTCAAGGTGGTTAGAAGTGAGCCATCACTTGCGCATCTGCAAGAGGATGTCAACTCAATCCGCAAGACGGCTAAAGGAGACCTGCTGCTTCGGCTAAGCAAGCAGCCGACGCACAGTGCAAACGAAGTGCAGCTCGCTGTTGGCAAAGCGCTTCTTGGACGGGCAACGGTTAAAACCCTGTCAGAATCTAATCAGGTGGAGATCTGCGACCTTGATGAGCTTGCTACTAAGGAGGAGGTCCTTGATGCCGTGAAGTCTGCCCTAGATGACCCAACGCTGGACTGTAGCGTAGTCAAGTCGCTGAGGCTAACGAGGGCTGGCCTGCAAACAGCTACCGTGGGCTTACCGACGGCTAAGGCAATTAAGCTGGTTGAGAAGGCTAAACTCCGCATCGGTTGGGCGGTATGCCGCATTAGGACTTTGATGCAGCCAAGGCGCTGTTTCAAATGCATGGAATATGGCCACATCGCTGCCCATTGCAAGAGTATGGTGGACCTCAGTAAGGCTTGCTACAAGTGTGGCGACCTTGGTCACATTGCGAGACAGTGCACTCAGCCGCCAAAATGTGCTCTATGCACAAGAAAAGGTGAAAAAATGACTGACCATGCAGTTATAGGTGTCCTGCCTACCGCGAAGCAATCAAGCACGCCAAATGGTAAGGGTCCTTCAGCTAAACCTTAATCATTGCGTCGCTGCCCAGGCCCTTCTGGAGCAGACGATCTTGGAGGAGAAAATTGATGTGGCAGTGCTTAGTGAACCGCACCACCGGGCAACCAATAATGGCACGTTGTGGGCTTCGGACAGAGCGGGGAGAGCTGCCTTGTGGAGCTGTGGTAACCAACAGGCCCCCTTTACGCACTCACGTGCCTCCGATTGCCTCGTGCGTGCGAATTTAGGAAATCTCTGGCTATACAGCTGCTATCTAGCGCCAAGCCTCACGATCAGCGACTTTGAAGCGGCGCTCATGGAAATTGCGGAAGACTCCAGGGGTCGAAGTAATGTCATTATTGCTGGCGACTTTAACGCGTGGTCCACCGACTGGGGTAGCCCGTCTACGAATGCAAGGGGAACCATCCTTGTGGAATCGCTTGCGTTCCTAGACTTGGTGCTCCTCAACACTGGGTCAGCAAATACATTCAACAATGGACGCGCAGGTTCGATAGTAGACCTCACTTACGTGAGCAGTGCACTTGCCCGCTCGGCACACTGGTGCATAAGTGACTGCTACACTGGTAGCGACCACGTGGCAATCCAGTTTTCTGTTGGAGACATTATACGTGACCTGACAAGGCCCCACTCTGGTTATGAATATCGGATTGAGGCACTCAATATGAGGAGGTTAACTGACGCACTAACGAATATGGTAGCAAGTGGACAGGCGCAAACCATGGTGAACCAGATGGCCCAGCAGCTTGAAAATGCGTGTGCTGCAAGCATGCCTAAGAGGAAGGCTTATAGGCGCCACCATACAAGTGTATTCTGGTGGAATGAGAACATAGCCGAGGCAAGGCGAGCCTGCTTGAGAGTGAGACGAAGATACCAGCGAGCAGCCTCACGAGGGTCGGATGCAACGCTCTCGTTGCAGCGCGAGTTTAAGGCCGCAAGAAAGGTGCTTAAGAACGCAATCAAATCAAGCAAAAGGGAGTGTTTCTTTCAGTTGTGCGACTCAGCTGATAAGGACCCATGGGGAAGAGCTTACAGGATGGTCTGCAAGCGTATAAGCTCAGACGAAAACAAGTCGCCTACGGAGGTAGTTCTCATGAGGAATATTGTGGAGACTCTGTTTCCTAGATGCGCAAACACGCTAACGTCGGTCAGAGTGGCTCCCATGCAAGAAGGCATTTCTCCAGTTTCTTTAGAGGAACTGCAGCTTGCAGCACGGAAGCTAATGGCAAACAAAGCCCCTGGTCCCGACGGAGTCCCCAACCGGTGCCTGCGTCTCGCAATTATGCTTCAGCCAGAACTGTACGCCGAGATGTACACAAAATGCCTGCGTGAAGGCACTTTTCCTGACAGATGGAAGGTGCAGAAACTCGTCCTGCTGCCTAAACCAGACAAGCCTCAGGATGAACCGTCGTCATACCGGAGAATCTGTCTAATCGACAATAGCGGCAAGGTGTTTGAGGCTATCATAGCTGCAAGGCTGGATGAAGCTATACAAAGCGCGGGAGGCCTATCACCATCACAATACGGCTTCAGAAGGGCGAGGTCCACTATAGATGCTATTAGGTCAGTAGTCCGCATAGCTACGGAAGCGATCTCAGGCACCCGCTGGCGCTTTGGTAGTAAGCAGTATTGTCTCGTTGTGACCATCGACGTTAAAAATGCTTTTAACACCGCTAATTGGAGCAACATTTTGGATGCCTTGGTGAGTTTCCGGGTGCCAGTCTACCTCGTAGCGATCGTGAGGAGCTACTTTGAGAACCGTAGGCTAAGGTATCATACGGATGAGGGCGAAAAGGAGCACATTGTTTCTGCTGGCGTCCCCCAAGGATCTGTTCTGGGTCCCCTCCTGTGGAATATTATGTATGACGGGATACTGCAACTCCAGCTACCTGATGGAGCTAGTACCATAGGATATGCCGACGATGTCGCTCTGGTGATAGTGGCAAAGGATCTACAGCGAGTTACAGATCTATGTGACTGGTGCTTAGACGCAATGACGCGGTGGCTGTCGTCGGTTGGTCTGCAACTTGCTGCCCATAAGACGGAGGCGGTGCTTATCAGCAGCAGAAAAAAGGTGGAGTACGCTGAAATCACGGTAGGAGGCGTCACTATGCGATCCAAGAATTGTATACGCTACCTCGGTGTGGTCATCGACCGGCGACTGAACTTTGGCGAGCACCTGTCTTTCATTCATCGGAAGGCGGCTGAGTCTGGGCGAGCCCTAGCGAGGATGATGCCGAACACGCGGGGTCCTAAACAGCAAACTAGGATACTGCTCATGAGCGTCATGAAATCAATCGTGCTGTATGCCGCTCCAATTTGGGTAGGCGCAACCTCGGTGAACAGCTACATGAGGGGTATCGAGTCAACCTACCGGCTCTCTGCTCTTCGCGTTTGCTGCGCCTTCCGCACGGTTTCATCAGATGCAGCCCTGGTGATTGCTGGGATGATCCCGATTCAGAGCTTAGCGGTTGAAGCCGCAGCGGTTCTGAACGAAACACCAACGGAGAGAAGAGCGGTCAGGGTTGTAGCCCGTGAGCGGAGCCTGGAGACCTGGCAGCGGACTTGGGACTCTTCAACTAAAGGGCGCTGGACGCACTTGCTTATACCACAAGTGCGTCAATGGATGGAGAGAAAGCATGGGTCCGTCACTTTTTACCTCACTCAACTGTTGACGGGACATGGCTGCTTCAGGAGCTACTTGAAGAGGTTTAAGCACGACTCCAGTTCTGAGTGTAGCTGGTGCGAGGATGGGTCAGAGGAGGATGTTGAACATGTGTTCTTCCATTGTGGGCGATTTGCCCAGGAGCGCCTGCTGGTGGAGAGCCTCATTGGCCAGCAACTGTCGCCAACAAGCCTGATCAGCCACATGCTCGAGAGGGAGGCTGTTTGGCAGGCGGTATGTAGCTTCGCGGCTACCACGATGACGGAGCTGCGGCGTTTGGAGCGGCTACGGGCGAACGGTTCATAGACATTGACCATGATTCTGCGAAGCAATGCTTCGCGGCGGTCCCGCAGAAGCTGATCATGTCTAGGCTTTGTTCTTATTTGTAGCTTGATTTATTATTAATTTATAGGTTGTTTATTATACTGAATTAAAAAAAAAAAAAAAAAAAAAACATAATATAATACTGGAAACAATCATATTAAGGGCCGGTTTCTCCATGTCCAGTTAAAGTGTCAATCTCGGCATAACTTTAATGCTCGTGTTAAACCAGTTTGGTTTTCTCAATGCAAAGTTAACCTTATTCGTTCAGATACTATCGCTCTGATGGTGCTGCCAACTAATTACGAGGAAATCACCTGTTTGGTGTGGTATACTTTTTGTTTTGTGACCGCCAAATTCGAAACAAATGCTTAAAACATAAATTTTATTGAGCGCGGCTAAAATATATAAGCGCCAACGTAAGAAAAACGTTTCGGTTGCTGAGAAGCATGCAGTTAATGTTCTTGTGAAGTCAAACCAAAATATTTTGTATAATAATAAAACATATGCAATGCAAGTGACGGCTTGAATCAGGTAATTGCCTAACGATGGTTTTAGCGATATTTATATCGGCCCTTTAACGAACGATAAATGTTAGCCGGCACTCAGGCATCGGTTAAGTTAATCGCACGCTAAGCCCTAAACGAACATTGAGAAACTCAATTTCGACTAAACTTGGGATAGTTACGCTAACCGGACATTGAGAAATCGGCCCTAAGAGATATATATTACGCTGCGACGGAAAATAAAGCTTCAGTCTTATTTTGAAACACACGAAAGACAGTCTTTGTGCTTGGAACCATTAAAAAAAACAACGAAGCCGCCGTCTAGGAACGTAACTGGCGCAGCCGCAACAGGAACCTACAGGACCAGGATGAAGACCACAATATTAATTCTAATCTAGTAAGCTATAATAATTAATATAAGTGACGCATAAGTGAAAGATGAAACATGGTGAATAAAAAAAAAAAATAAAGCAGGCATGCACATGCTAACACATACACAAAGCAAAGCAAGTCGTTCGATGTTCAGTGCGAACACGAACTTGTAGCCAAGCTCACACCAAACACTTACAAACGTATAAGTTCGATGGCCGACGTTTATTGTTCAGGGCGAACGTAAACGATCGACATTGAATCTCATACAAAATAAAACAGGCATGCACATGCTAACACATACCCAAAGCAAAGCAAGCTGGTTCGATGTTCAGTGCGAACACGAACTTGTAGCCAAGCTCACACCAAACACTTACAAACGTTTAAGTTCGATGGCCGACGTTTATTGTTCAGGGCGAACGTAAACGATCGACATTAAATCTCATACAAAATAAAACAGGCATGCACATGCTAACACATACCCAAAGCAAAGCAAGACGTTCGATGTTCAGTGCGAACACGAACTTGTAGCCAAGCTCATACCAAACACTAACAAACGTTTAAGTTCGATGGCCGACGTTTATTGTTCAGGGCGAACGTAAATGTTCGACATCGAATAAATACAAACAAGTAAAGCAGGCATGCACATGCAAACAAAAAATATACAAGTAAAAAAAAAACATAAATAAATAAAAGAAGAACAAATAGTAACAGGCAGAAATACATATAGACAAACAATATCTACAAATCTCACATACTAAAGTCTAATCATTTTTTAGAAACACCCGATAACTTGTGACTGCAGTGCGCAGAACCATTTTTCACGGGATTTCCGTTATTAAATTTTATCTAAAAATAATAATATACAACAAACAATAACACTATAGTACGCAAGTATTAAAATACAAATTCTTTTCATTTGCGCATTCTTAAACAAATTATTAATAAACACAATCAATTTCAGAAATCTGTTTTATCGATCACGAATGAAGTCTTACACCTACACAATAAGTAACAATAACCATAACACACATATATATTAAATCTAAAACACTACTTTTAAGTATACGAAATCGTACGATCAAAGATTAATAACAAACATATAGACCCTGGTCCGACCTATTAAACAAAGTATTCATGTCTAAGATTACAGATAAAATTTTTTCTAAAACTAGATCCAAGACAGCCGCTTCTTACGCTAATCAATTCGGTACAATAATTGAAGAACAGTGTGCACAGATACAGATAAGAGAATCTCCAGAAAATTCAAGCATGGAATCCGCTACTAGCTCCCCACCCCCACATCAACCCCCCATTACCAACAACGCTATTGACATTTTTAGCTCTCTACGCGTCCCAGACGCAATCCGTATGCTACCAGCTTACGACGGCAACCCCAATACCCTAAATAATTTAATCGACAACGTCGAAGAAATCCTTTTAGCCATTAAAGGCACAGACCACATCCTTATGGTTCAATGCTTCTAAGAGTAATTCGAAACAAAATCGAAGGGCAGACAAATATAATGCTCAACGAAACTGGAACTGTCTTAAACTGGGACGAAATAAAAAACGCCTTGCTCGTTCACTGTGCAGACAGGCGTGACGAACAAACCTTAATGCACGAGTTGCATGGACTACTACAAAAACGATTTTCAATACAAAGACTTTACGAACAGGTAACAGCTATTAGGACAACCTTGTTCCGCCTCACAGATACCAAAGACTCCGAACCTATACTTATCAAAACAAAAAAACAATTTTTCGCTAACACCTGTTTAAACACCTTCTTGACGGGTCTACCCGGCCCACTAGGAGCCACAATACGATCAATGAGACCGAATAACTTGCATGACGCATATGACTGGGCCATGAAAGAAAGGGATATTTACATGTTAGATAAGCAACGTAGGCAAGACAACGATAGACGTTATAAAAATCAATCTTCTAACCCATATAACCGCAGCCAACAAAATAATAACCAACAGAACTACAACCGGCAAAATTATAATCAACAAAATAATCAACAGGGTTATAACCAGCAAAAGAACTATCAGCAGAAAAATAATCAACAAAATAGCAACGGCTACCAAAAGAATTTTATCAGGGTGCGAAAAGACAAGGAAAGAATAGGGCTATTAAAGCAGCACCTTATACACAACAAGACAATAGGACAAATTCTAACTTTCATAACATGGAACATACCAATGAATTACACAATATTGATGAAGCCTCAAATTTTCCAAAACAAGCCTCGAATCCCAATCAGGATACTTAAACCAGAATAAGCACGGACCAATGCTACCATATATAATACTATCCATACAGAATAAACCATTACGGTTTTTAATAGATACAGGTGCATCAGTCTCGTTTGTTAACCCTAGCATTATTCCAGAAACCGAACAAATAATCCTCACAAACCCATTGGTTATCAAAACAGCACTAAACGTGCACAACTTATATAAAAAAACAACCATGACTTTATTTAAAGAATTCGGCAGCAATCAAAACTTTTCATTAACTTTATTCCATTTTCATGACTATTTTCATGGCCTTATTGGAATGGACATTTTAGATAATATAAAGGCTATCGTCAACCTAACCGACAAAGTATTACAAACAAACAATTTTACCTTGCAATTGCACCAAAAAGCTAACCTAGCTTCCGAAATTCATGTCATTGAAGAACTATCAAAAAATTTAATTCAATTGCCCGTAGACATTGAAAACGGCGCTTTCATGTGTGAAACCATTCAAATCAATGACGAATTGATGATTGCCGGGGGATTGTACGAAGCTAAAAATAACGTTAGTGTAATGGAAGTAATAAATTATTCAGAACACAAACAAAATCTTGTTTTGGATACACAGTTAAAGGTGAACAAATATATAAAAGACGATTACATCGAATTTTAACCCATAACGGACAGACATCTACAGCACAACCCAAAAAAAACTTATAATATACAAAAACTCCAGACCGAACACTTGAACTCTGAAGAATTAACAGCATTAAAAAAACTCTGTTCTAAGTTTTCTAATATATTTTATCAAGAAACAGAGAAATTAACCTTCACGAACATGGTAAAACATAAAATTAGAACAACCGACGATATTCCTTTTGCTACGAAACCCTTTAGGTATAGCCAAACAGAAAGTAACGAATTACAAAGACAACTAGCCAAACTGCTAGAACAAAATATTATCAAACATAGCCATAGCCCCTGGAGCGCACCCATTTTCTTAGTCCCCAAAAAATCGAACGAAATCAAAAAAAAAAATGGAGATTAGTAGTAGACTATAGAAAATTAAACGAGAAAACGATAAAAGATAAATATCCTATGCCAAATATAAACGAGGTCTTAGACAAAATCGGAAGAGCCAAATATTTTACAGTCCTAGATTTAGCTAGTGGATACCATCAAATAGAAATGAACGCATCAGATTCACCTAAGACTGCCTTCACGGCAGAAGGAGGTCATTATGAGTTCGTAAGAATGCCATTTGGCCTCACAAACGAAACATATAAGAAATACTTTGCCAAGACCGGACTCTACAAAATACTTAGAAGCAAAACCTTACTTAGAGACATAACCGATCCAAACAACCAGGAATTAGAGATAAAAAATTACCATCTTCGAACAAACCATAGAGGAATCGAAGAAACATACAGTAACCTTAAAAGAGAAATATACTTCCCCTACCTAAAAAACAAAATAAACCAATTTATAAATAACTGTGACATTTGTCAAACCTTAAAATATGACAGACAACCGCAAAAGACTAAATACCAAATAACCGAATCCCCGCCCATCCCCCTTTCAATCGTATACACCGATATTTATACAATCAATGGCAAGACAATACTGACTATAATCGACAAGTTTTCTAAATTCGCATTCGGATACACAATTCCAACTAGAGATTGTTTAAACATTGTCAAATCAGTTAGAAGTTTCATAAATACCTTCGGCATTCCCAAGAAGCTAATATTTGATCAAGACGCCGAATTCTCGGGAAAACTTTTCAAAGATTTTTGTGAGCAGTATCAAATAAATGCACATGTCACATCATTCCAACAGTCTTCAAGTAATGCCCCAGTAGAGAGACTACACTCCACCCTCACCGAAATATACCGTATTATCTCCGAGAAAAAGAAACAAGAAAAAACAACTATTGATCACGACGATATACTAACGGAAACTTTCATTACATATAACAATATGATTCATTCAGCAACTAAGCTGACTCCACACGAACTTTTCACGGGACGTACTCATACATTTCTAAAAGACATTATTTTTAATAACGAACACGACTATTTAAGGGAACTAAACGAATTCAGAGAAAAACTTTATAAAGACATACAAGAAAAGACACAGAAAACAATTAACGACAGAACGAATAAATTAAATCAAGACAGGGTAGAACCACAGCCCGTACAGATAAACGACACAATATTTAGAAAGGAAAATAGAGGAAACAAACTAACACCCAGGTTCTCACAACACCAAATCCTGGAAGACAATGGCCCGACTATTCTGACAAAAAAGAGACATAAAATTCATAAGTTAAAAATAAGAAAACAAATGAGAACAAAGTAAAAAAAAAAAAAAAAAAAAAAACTTTTGCAGATAATAATCGCCATAATTCCCACAATTTTACAGCCTTGGCTACTCATCCGCTCAGAAAATAGATGTCCACTATCCCACAAAAAATATCCCATTCGCTAAAATCGATCTAGGAGAAGCAAAAATCATTCAGTCCTTCAAAACTTTAGCACACATAATCGATCTTAACGACTATATCAAAAACCTACAAAAAATAGAAGAAAATATACACATGATAAAAGACATAAAATTTTCAAAAGAAACTATTAACGTACTTAAAGTAAAGATACAACAAGTTAATAAACGTAGTAATGCACTTACACCAAAAAATAGACAAAGACGTGGAATAGTGAACGGACTAGGAAGTCTAATAAAAACCATTACAGGCAATATGGATGCACTAGATGCACAACTGTTAGCCAAGCTTAAAATAATTCCGAAATTCATAATAACTCATGAAGAAATAGAGATCATAAAAAAAATATTAAACACACAAAAACTTAGTGTCAAAACCGAAGAACACGTTTATAGACTAATAAATTTAGAAGCTAATAGCCATGACAACCTAATAATATTCAACATCCAAATCCCTGTATTCAATCAAGATAAATATACACTAGCCCACATTATCCCTCTCCCAATAAATAAAACACAATCTATAGAAGTACCAAATCACATAATGTATAATCAAAAATTAGAAATAAGATACACTAGGGAACAATGCCCAAAAATTCATAACACTTACATATGTCAAAACAACGATGAGAACAATCACAAAATAAATCTCGAATGTATTAGAGACATACTTAGCGGATTGAACACCAAATGCATAACACAAGAACTTACCGGTGAGGAAAATATATTTGAGGCTGAAAAAGGAAAAATATTTCTAATCAATGTTAAAAACACTACAATACAACCGTCATGTGACCGACCTTTTACTATTAACGAAACAGCAATAATTATTATTAAAAATTGTAATGTAATTATAAATAATATCACATACGACGATTCTACTATAGAAATGTAGAATTATCACTACCTAGAACACAAAATGTGGCTATAGAAACAATAACAAAACTAAATCTACAACACTTAAAATTACAAAACACTCAAAGCTTTAAAGAAATAGTGGCAGTAAAACACGAAACGACTTCGCATTTCATCTCCACTTATGTGTGGTTGGGGATCATCACCATAACCGTCGTTATAGCAATCGCCATCAGGAAAAAGACCGTAATCCTCACATCACCCAATCCGGTGCAGCATCAGTTTATTCCGACCATTCCTTCACTCTGGCCGTCACTTCACGCCAGGGGGGGAGGAGTTACCATCCCTAACGCTGCCCCTCAAAAGTATCCATCAGCTAAGCCTCTGCGTTCCGCCTAAAAACAAGGGCCATACACGAGAGCTGCTGAGTGGATAGTATTTCAAACCCAACAAACGCTGAATGGGCAGAAGCCGGCCGATCACCCACGCCGGCCAGACAATGTTGCAACTGCTGAGTTGCATAGAGGATATGAATATAGGGCACACACACACACACACACACACACACACACACACACACACAGCCGAAAGGCTAAGCGGGATCTGAAGTATAGCATCAAACGCAGTAAAGCCAATTGCTTTCGCCAGTTCTGTGAAGAGGCCGACATCAACCCCTGGGGAACGGCCTATAAGGTGGTTATCAAAAAGGTAAAGAGCCAAACTACGTTACGGACCACATGCCCAGTGGAGCTACGGAAAATCGTAGAGGCCCTGTTCCCACAGCACCCAAGGGTGCAGATGGAAAACCCACCACTTGACTCGGAGTACATTAGTCCAGTGACGCCCGACGAGGTGACTGCGGCAGGCAGACAGTTTGGTGACCATAAGACTCCAGGGCCTGATGGTATACCCAACAAAGCGCTAAAGCTTGCGATTTCTGCTAGGTCCCAAGATTTTGCGGACACCTACTCACGTTGCTTAAAGGAGGGAGTATTTCCAAGAGTATGGAAACTCCAGCGACTCATCCTGCTGCCAAAAGGAGACAAACCAGTCGTAGAACCTTCGGGCTTTAGGCCGATTTGTCTGCTTGACACGGCGGGAAAGATCCTGGAGAAAATTATCTACGCAAGACTTCTATCGATCCTTGACGCCAAACACGCTCTATCGGAATCTCAATACGGATTCCGCAAAGCACGGTCTACGGTAGACGCTATCAAGGCAGTGGTCGACATCGCAACGAAAGCGATTGATGGAACACGATGGAGATGGGGCGACAAGGAGTACTGCGCAGTTGTAACTTTGGATATTCGGAACGCGTTCAACTCGGCAAGCTGGACGCGCATCCTGAGTGCCTTAAGAAGAATAGGAATTCCACCTTATCTAATGACAGTTATAGCAAGTTTCCTTTCAGACAGGACTTTGGAATAGGACACAGAGGAAGGACTTAAGCGATACAACGTCACTGCAGGTGTTCCTCAGGGGTCGGTATTGGGACCCCTCCTGTGGAACGTGATGTACGACGAAGTACTTAGACTGCACCTACCTCAGGGTTGTAAGCTTATTGGATTTGCAGATGACCTGGCCCTCGTAGTGGTGGCAAAACGTATAGGAGAAGTAGAAGCGGCAGCTAACGCAGCTATTACAACAATAGCATCATGGATGCGGGACGCAAGCCTGGAACTAGCAGAGCAGAAAACAGAGGCAGTTCTAATAACGAGCAGGAAAAAAACTGAATTTATGGAGGTGAAGATTGGTAATGTCACCATCAATTCAAAGCCATACATCAAGTATCTCGGAGTTATGCTGGACAACAGGCTGTGCTACACGCCACATATTGAGTATGTCGGTATGAAGGCAGCAAAATTACAGGCGGCTCTCTCCCGTATGTTGCCAAAACTAGGAGGACCCAGGGGTGCCAGGCGCCTACCTCTTGGAAAGGTGGTGGCGTCAGTCGCTCTGTATGCCGCACCGATCTGGGCTACAGCCCTGGATAAAAATACAAGCCTTCGGAGGAAGCTGGCAGCGCCGTACCGACTTAGCGCACTAAGGGTGATCTCGGGATTCCGTACAGTTTCGGATGACGCAGCACTTGTGCTGGCGAACATGATGCCTATCGACCTGCTCGCCCGCGAGATGATGGAAATCCACACCTGGCGGGAATCCATGGGAGGCATTGCCCCGACTGAAACTGTTAGGAGGTCAGAGAGACAGGCGTCCTTGGCCAGGTGGCAGGCCAGGTGGACTTTCTCAGTTAAAGGTAGATGGACGCATAGGCTCATCCCGGTAATCCAGGAATGGGTAGAACGACGCAGAGGCACAATTAACTTCCATCTTACGCAGGCCACGGAGGGTATAGGAAATACTTGTTTAAGTACAGGCACGAAGACACGCCGCAATGTCCGGTCTGCCCGGGCTGCGGGGAAGATCCTGAGCACGTCCTGTACCGCTGCCCAAGATACCTAGTAGGAGCAACACCACTACCCTCAGTGGGAGGACTAATTTCATACATGATGGAATCCGACGTGAACTGGAATGGGGTAGTCCAGAAGATCATTCACATCCAGAAGGATCTTCGGAAGTGCGAAAGAGAACGTCGCGAAGCACTGGGCGATGCCCAGGTAGAAACAAGGATGGCCAGATTACTGGCTGAATAAGGAGACAGCCTTTATAGGCAACCCATCCCCGAGAAGTAAAACTTCATCGTGATCCCTTGGGGATGCGGCGCGTTGTTGCGTAGGGTGTGTATAGTACGTGGAAATCGTACATGTTTGGTGGTACGGGCCACCAGCATCTTTGAAAGATTCACACCCTTCATGGCGTTCCATGAAAAAAAAAAAAAAAACACACACACACACACACACACATAATATAATACTGTAAACAATCATATTAAGAGATATATATTCCGCTGCGACGGAAAATAAAGCTTCAGTCTTATTTTGACACACACGAAAGACAGTCTTTGTGCTTAGAACCATTAAAAAAAACAACGAAGCCGCCGTCTAGGAACGTAACTCGGGCAGCGGCCACACCAAGCAGCAGACGCAGCCGGCAGTAGAGGAAGGGAGAAGCAGCAACAAATTCGCTCGCAGCCAAAGCGGGACATAAGAAAACGGCGTGGGCAGCGGCCGCCACCCATGATACAATTAATTATTAATTATTAATTATTATTATTATTATTATATATATTATTAATTAATTGTATCATGCCGCCACCGATGTAACCATGGTTGAATTATACATGGTTAAGTCGTAAGAGCATGCTCGCTCAATTTTTAGGAGCCTGTTGTTAGCAGTGATGCCAATATTTTTTCGGAAAAAAGGACAGATTGATAAAAAAAAAAACAGGAAAAAAGGCTGAAAAACTAAAAAAAAGGCGGAAAACAGGACAAAAAGTTTTATTTATATACTTATTTAAACGTTTAATAGTTTTAAAGCTTCTTCGACAGCATCTTCATCGTCCATATCCCTTTCCTCGGTTGCCGCCATGGATCCAATTAATTTTAAATATTTGTCCGGCAAATTGTAATTATGGTAAAACACTTTATGCCGACTCAATTCAAATCTAAAGATAAAATACACTTAAATATATATACAACTGATCTAAATAAAAACATGTATACGTATATAATTACCTTACTGTAAAAATTGCGCTTAACGTCTCTACTTGCAGCCGATTTCTGGTCTTGGTTTTAACCAATTTAGCTTGGCTGAATGCCCTCTCTACTTCCGCATTCGACCATCGCAAGAAAAGTAGAGTCAGGGCAAAAGCTACCGCAAAAGGGCTGTTTCCAGCGCTGTCTCGATATTTTTTCACCTCTCTTTTAAATCCTCATTAAAATGCACAGCCAAAACAATTTTAATAAAGCTTGTGCACTTGGTTCTGTGCAATTTAATGTCTTTGGTGATCGACCGGCTCAATCGCACAATGCTGGGCGACAAACATAGGTAATGCAGCTTCTTGGCCACAAACCTCAGTCGGTTTTACTGCACTAAAACTAATTTTGTTTGGTTGATTGAAAGATGATGCGTTTTGCACATGTTTTTTTGTGGCCAAGTGCGCTCGAGTTTGGTCATTTTTAACTGTGCATTTGCAGTATTTGCAATAAGCTTTATTACTATCCGAAGAATCGCGACACAACCAGTTTTTAAAATCTGGCTTCTGTAGCCAGCATTCGCGGAATTTTAGCTAATAAATATCTTTTGGCATTTTCAATTTTTGCAAATTACGCTTCGATATGCGTACGATTATACACGATATAGATAAAATTTAGCATAAAAGAGATTCCACATAGTTTGTAAAAAATAAATTTTAGTTTAATTTATATAAAATCAACAATTTAGTCTAAAAATGCCATATTTCCAGATAAGAGAATCAAAATAAGGACAGAATTCCGGATAGGGGATGTTTGACATTTTTTCCGGCTGAAGCAGTTAGAAACAGGATAGATCTGTCCGGAAAAAAGCCAAATTGGCAACACTGGTTGTTAGTCGCAAAGCAGCTGTCAACGTGATAAGAATTTTAAGGTTACGTTACTTTTTTAGAACTATGCTTATATGTTTTATGCGTTTATACATGTTTCATGTCATTTTATTTCATTTACATAATCAGTTTAAATTGTTGTTTACACATGTAGCCAAAAACACAGAACGCTCTGAAATTACAACCTCTGTTGAAAAATGTAAACAAAATCACACATCGTTCTATCTCTTTTTTGCTCACTAAAACAAGACCATGAAGCAATATCGAAACAGCAATTATGCTATCTCTCTTGCACTCGCATGGTCTTATCAACAGGCTCCTTCTGCCGCGCATGACTTAACCTTGTATAATTCAACCATGGATGTAACGAAGCCTGGAAAAGGGTCGGCAGCGAAGAGCTCGCGATCGACACGACCATGATGGAATAACATAAGGTGGTTCCGTCTGCAGCCGCAGTTTTACGAAGTATCCACTTATTTCAGTGCACGTTTGCTTGTTGAAGAGAAAGGTTGTGTGTGGACGATTTGTTTTCTTGTTCATTAACCCTTAAGCGCACACTTATTAATATGAATTATTGCAAATTTTGCTGTAAAGTATATATTTTAAAATTAAGTACCTAAACCAAAAAATTTCCATTAAGAATCAAAAACAGCGTTTGATTGGTAATTCAAAACTATTAAAAATTAAACTTAAAAAAAATTCTTCGTCTTTTATCATAAATGCCATATTCAAACCCTACGGACATGCTAAGGGTTAATCAACAATCACATTGCCGCCACCCTCACACTCAATACGACACTCAGTATACTTTGTTCATTTCACTCGCACATATTGAAAGCATACAATAAGTGGATGGCTGTTGCCGACGGGACCACCTTATGTATAAAGGTGTTCTATTCCGCTGTGGCGGCGTACTTAGGTTTCGAAGAGAGCAGTGAGCAAGAGAGAAATAAGAAAGAGACAGCTATGACTTCAAATACCGCTCTGCTCTTGCTAGTGTTATTGTTAGCTGCAGCAAATGAATAGAATTTGAAATGAAAAACATAAAACAAATTTATTGTTTGGAATTAACTGTTTTAAATAACTTTATATTTAACAATATAACTAAAACTAAAGTAATATTTTTAAATATTTTTTGTGGCCCATTTGCCTTTGTTTCTGCTTTTTAATTCTTATTTTTTCATTTAAATTTTTAATTCAAAATTTAAGTCGCAATTTAAAAAAAAAATTTTAAATTTTTTTGTCTAATTGGACATGTTGTGCATTGTTGAGCAATACACAACAATACTGTTTCGACATTTTCTAATATTATATCAATGAACACAACTGCTCACTTTAAAGTGTCAATGCATACTGCCAAAGGCTAAGTACGGCCAAAGAGAGGATGAATTCGGAATAGAACACCTTTATATTGTTTCACCATTGACACGACGAGCCCCGGGGAGTTAGTTGCGTGAAGACCTGGAAACGAACAAGTACGGCCGCGGGCCAAATGATGGCCAACGTTGCACAGCGCGTAGACACGTGAAGAAGCGAGCCCACGAACACGCAGTACGGAGGCCAAGCCGCCGGAGGGCAAAACAATTGAGGAACGAGGACGAGGCCAATGGGATAGAGAAAAACCATGAACGAGTATCAGCGAGGTGTCCGGGTAGGCGAGTCAGCGCGAGTCTAGTCCTGGCCTACGACATTTTGTTTGGTGCGAAGCTAGGTAGGATTAGGTGTACAAAGCAGCAATTTGCGAAATAAAACATATAAGAAACTTAGTTCAGAAATAATGGCGTCATTAATGTTGGTGAATTTGTGCTAGTGCCACCGCGAGTGAAAGTGAAAAGTGTACGTGTGGTTCGCCTACCGCTTGGAGACTTCGTTGGCTGTTGCTGGTCAATACCGTGAGAGCCCGCGAAGTTTCACAGCGGCACATGCCGGTGTCGCACTTGGTGTACCCTAGGTCAATACCAAGGGCATTCAAGCCGGAGCCAGCAGGGGCCAGCACACGGCCATAAGACGCATTGGCGGACCACCGGTGCTGCCCTCGTCTCACTTGCGGCCATTTTTTCAAGCACGGTGTCTCAGTTTCCACCCCTTCCGAGTCCCGGCACATTACAAATTTCTTGTAAGGTGGTCCTGGAGAGGCTGAGCTACCATAGCCATAGAAAAAGCTACCTTACATCCTATCTTTTTTTAATTAAACACACAGCTTTTAAATATATAAATTGTGAATTTTTAGACAATTGAAATGCGCCCGCGAAAAAGCTGTGACGTCTACAAGCAGTTCGCCGCGGCGGGTAATTGTTTCACAAATTTTAATTTTTTACACAGCTTTCGGTTGTATATTTTAGTACTGGAGTCGAGGTCTCTAGAGAGACAAGGGAATAAAGCTTGTTATAGTCAGAACATAATACACGAAATGGTTCATGAATTAAATAGTTACTCGAGCAACGATCGAGGCTGAGGGGTAAAAAGTTACGAGTAGATCTAATGGGAACATTTAATTTTATTCGACTTAGAAGAACTGATGTGTGAATTTCACCAATAAGTAGATTAGTGACAAATACTACACCATGCATAATTCTACGGTTCAACAGGGAAGGAAGATTAATTAAAAGAAGTCTACTTGAATAGGGGGGTAGGTCTATTCCAGGAACCCAGTTAAAACATCTAAGCGCAAACAGAAGAAATTTCATCTGCACAGACTCAATTCTATCCGGTGAATCCCGTATTGCGAGGACCACACACAAGATCCATACTCCAGGATGGGACGTACTAGGGATGTATATAGCGTTTTGGTGGTGTAGGGATCATCGAACTCTTTTGACCACCGCTTGATGAAGCCAAGAACGTTTATGGCCTTATTGACCATCGACGATATGTGAGAATCAAATTTTAATTTGCTATCAAGAATGATGCACAAATCTTTAATTTCAAAAACGCGGACAAGTGGTGAAGCATCAAGCACGTAGTGAGCAGTATGTGGCGTACCTCTACAAAAAGTCATGATTTTACATTTTGAACAATTTAAATTAAGTAAGTTATAACGGCACCAAGCCGACAGTGCACCCAAGTCTGACTGTAGTAAGTTACAAAGAGAACCATCATTATAGGTGAAACATAGCTTTACATCATCAGCAAACATAAATACACGAGAATAAGTAACAACAGCAGGAAGATCGTTAATAAAGAGTTTAAATAGCAATGGTCCTAGGTGACTCACCTGAGGGACACCAGAGGTAACAAAAATAGATTTGGATACAGAATATTTAAAAACCACTTTTTGTGTTCGGCCACACAAGTACTCAGAAAGCCACGACAAGAGTTTCGCTGGAAATCCAATAATATTTAGTTTTTCGAGCAGCAAAGAATGACTAACAGAATCAAATGCCTTACTAAAATCTGTGTAAACGACTTCAGTTTGCTTTTTAGCCTGAAACCCTTTGATAACAATTAAGGTGAACTCAAGAAGGTTAGTGGTAGTAGATCTTCGCCTAACAAAACCGTGTTGATAAGGGGATAAAATTGAACAACATAAGTGCTGCAATTGAGAGCATATAATTTTTTCAAACACTTTCGGAATGGCAGACAACTTGGATATACCCCTATAGTTTTTAACGTTAGACTTAAAACAACTATTATGAAGTGGAATAATAAAAGATTCCTTCCATATACCAGGAAACACAGCTGAGTCAAACGATAAGTTAAATAATTTATGTAAAGGTTTACAAAGTGAATCCGCTAAGTATCTAAGTATACAACCTGGCACTCCATCTGGACCGGGCAAGAAGCCGGGTTTGATAGAGTTAAGGTAGCGTACACTCAGCTATAACGGGGACATAAATGCCGTTAAAACGCTTGGACTTGAAAAGGATAGGAATTATTGCAAATATATGAACTCGATGAGTATGCCGATTGAAAATACTCAGCAAATAGATTGGCCACTGCCTGATCGGAATTTGCTTTTGTATTATCAAGGTAAACCGAGGATGGCAAGCAAGAATATTTACGTTTAGAGTTAACAAATTTATAAAACTGTTTTGGATCACGGAAAAAGTTTGATCTGCAACGATAATAACGAGATAATTGTTGTAACAAAAAGTGTTTACCGAAGTAAAATTTCACTTTGCAATTATATACGAAGATAAATCTATAGTATTTCCAGATATTTTAAATATTTTATAGGATCTTGTTTTCATGTTTTTTAATTTTGAGAGTTCCCTCGTAAACCAAGGTGGTTTATTTTCACTTAAAGGAACAGTGAGGGGAACACAGATATCCAAATGCGAATTCAAGGTCCTGTAAAAAATGGTGATGGCAGTTTCTATATCACTACAAGATTAAAAGTGAGACCAATTAGTGTGTTGAAGAAGATCATTCGTTTCTTTAAAGAATTATAAGGTGCTGGACTAGAGTTAAGAATTTCAAAGGATCCAATCGCACTGGCACTGAATGTTAAGATTCGCCATACTGAATAAATGCTCTATATTATTTTCTTCTTTGTGACTATGAGCAGAACAAGTTTGTTTCAAATTATCGATAACTATTCTGGTTTCCGGTATACACATGGAATCGATTACAAAAATATATCGAATTTGAAAAATTAAAAAATGGGGGTTGAAAAAATGGGTAATGATAGAACTTATCTCAAAATTTCGTCAAAATCGGTTTAGAAACATAGGAGATATCGTAAAGTTAAGTCAGTTTTAGGTTTTTTTTCAAATGATTATTACTTGAAGCATACTTTTAGGGTGCATGGAGAATATATTTTTGCAATTGGGTTCAGGGTATCTTCTAGTCGGGCTCTCCCGACTAGAGACTTCTAACTTCTTTATAATAGATCAAGCGTTGAACCGGTTCAATGCAGTTATAGAATCACAATAACACAAGTATAAAAATTAATAATAAAACCTTACCACAAGCTAGTCGTTTGGGGACTTAAAAGTAGTCTCATATTGCAAAGGGGTCTTTCTTTCTTTTTAATTACCTTAAGAGCCTGACAAGGAGTAAGCGACTTGCGAGCGTACTGTGGTGACTTCCTCTTCGATCGCTGTATCTGTTTTGTTCCTTCCAATCTGCTCCTCCACTGTTAACAGATTCAGGTCACAATGAATGGTGGTGCCCTAACATAATATGGACAGCCAGTAATGGCAAGCATGTCACAACTTAGCAGTACCTGTATTCGTTTATAACTAGATTTTGCAGCTATCCCCCAATTTGCACTTCGTAAAGCCAAATCGGGGCCACACAATGCACAAAGACTGCGCTTTTGGCTGAGAGTGACATGGTGCTTCTTCTACTGATCAGCCACCGCAGTTTTTGCTGTCTTTGACCACATCTCTTAGCAGTAGCTTTCAGGTGAGGATCAAATGTCAATGTTGATCCCAAGATACCTAGCTTGCGAAGGTTGGTCCAAAGTAACGCCTGCTGTTAACCTGATCCACAGTGTTGTGTCCCTCTCGAAAACCAACTAGTGATTCGGTTGGATACGGCGCTCTTTGATAATGTCATCTAATCGGTTGGCAACGAGCCTTTCTCAAACCTTAGATAGCGAAGACAGGAGAATTATAGGCCGATACTTTGGGACTGCTTTGGGAAGAACTGTACCCTAAACATGGCGTTAAGTATTAGCGGCAGGTAGAGAAGCACTCGATTGAGTAATGCGTTCAATGTCGCATTGCAAACCCTGTCGATGCCAGGAGCTTTCATGCTCGTTAGTGAGCTGATGACTTCTGCAATCTCTTCAACCCTGGCAGTTGTAATGGGTAAGGACATATGCAAGGGTGTACGTAGGCTACAAGTATCTCCCTATACTGCTCCATTGTGGCGAATTGGTAATGGGTGAACCGTGTCTCTAAATGGCCTGCTCCTCATCATTACTAGCAAGTTCGCCGCAGGGACACCTAATGGGAATCTGTCTAAGCGGTAGTCTTTTAGTATCTAGCATCCCCGGTATAATCCATAGAAGCCAGCTTTTGCTCAAAAAAAGGGCTTCGCAGCCCTGTTCCATTAAATTCGGACCCAAGTGTCTTGAGATCGGAGTCTTCTTTTCTGTGTCAAAAGCTCTCTAGCCTCTCTTGTTAGGACTTTTCCATATGCGGTGCCTGTCAGCCCTGTAAATACTTTCTGTGAAGTTATCAACAGCCATTTCAATATCTTCTCTACAGTTTAACTTTGTATTCAGCTGAATCGAGGTCTCCAGTTGTTGGCTAAGGACGAGCAGGTCAGTGTGCATGGTGCCTAAACGAGGACTTGGATAAACATTAGTACCATTTGGTTCAATGCTGATGATAAGAGGCATGTGATCTGAATCCAAATCCCAGCTTTGACTTATTATTGCTCGAGAATCTGGTATTCCGTGGCGCACTGCAAAATCTATCCAGGAAGGCGTAAGACTGAGCACAAATGGGTACCTGGTTGGCAAGCCAGTTGCTCTTGTTTATTAAGGAGACGACGCTGAGCAGGTTCATCATTGAAGGATAATGTATTAGAACCTTTGCTACTGTGGCATAGGATACTCTTGTTTTTCCTCCAGAGCTTAAAAAAGGTAGATGTTGAACAAAATGTTGTTGTTGTTGGGTTGGTTGCTACTGTACTGTTGATTGGTTGGTTCTCTTGCGGCGATCAGACTGCAAGGCAGGAAACTGTTGTTGCTCTCTAGAAAAGAATACATGACCTGTCCTATTTGAATTATTTGCCTTTCTTGCAGGTCCAATAGACCTGCGAAGATACTCCTGGTACCATAGGCACTCCTGGTACTCCTTGCATCGACGACACTGAACAATTTCAGAGAATTTTCTCATGCTATCAATCCTTACATTTGTCAAAGGGATTCTTGGTAAATTTATTTAATTTTAGCGCAAGGCTTTACATTAATGAAAAAGATATTTAGTTTATGATCTTTATTAAGTCTTGAGCTTGGGTTGTGGATGTAAAGAACATCATAGCCTAAACTTTTCAAACCGACGGTAATGTCACTGTTTAGACTGCTGTGATGCAAGTCTCTTACTACAATTCTGCCTGCATTTGTTATGTGTGGACCTATAATCTCATACGCCTTAAAATGCTTCTATAAGTGTCACTATCTTTGGGACAGATTCTGACCGTTCCGCTGGATTAGCTTTGACAACAACATTATCCAAATTCGCCACTTCCTTTAGAAACAAGCTCAAAAAATTCGATGGTTTCGGATTATCTTGATGTACATCAATACGAGCACTGTCTGCGTCAGCATCGTTATTCAACTTATCTTTCTCATTGTCTTCATTAGTTGAAATATCCATCTCAAACCTATTCCAAGAGTTTACCAGATGGCTAGCGGTGGGGCGAATGCAGAGCTTGGCTGCTGCTCACTCTTTTCGATTTAGAGGTGGGGGACAACGACTTTTCCGTTTTTCTCTTGCCCGATTGCCGTTTTTAATCATCAATAGCCTTTTGGCAGCATCACTTAGAGTTTTTGCTGTCTTGTCAGCGGGACATGTCGATAGGGAATTTCCTGGTTAGTAATGCTTATTCCAGGTCAGTTGCTGCTTGTTGTAGAAGTTCCCATGGTGCAGGTGGTGCTGCTGGTGGCACTAATAGATGTTAAATTTTTGGTGCTGGGGTGGCACTCACCAATAACCTCAAAAGGTAATTTGCCTGCTATTGAGAAAATTTTTCCACGAGCAATCTGCTTATTTCAGGTCAGAGAACCAAAAATTATTCTCGCCCATAAAACGTTTAAATTCCTATTATATTACTGAAGATACATAATTGATGTCATGAACATACAATGGTGTACAATTTTGAAATAATATATTACTTACCTTTTAAAAGGAAAGAGACACTTCGGGTATGTTCCCAGTAGCTCAAATGCCCATTCTTAGATCGATTACTAATCGAGCACTTTGTGGGCGGCCCACACAAAACGTTTACGAAAACCTGGATTAATTTAAAATAGCTTTGTGGACAGTGCACCCAAAACCTTTACAACTTGTGGTACAGGCTGTAATCAGCAGCCCAGTGGCGGACTAAAGTCTACATACGGCCCCTTTTTTTAAAATTTACCCGTCCTAGGGCATTGACAAAAGTCAACATACGGTTTGCTTAATAGCACTTCAATCAGTTAATATTAGTATTAAGATAAATGTTAATATTTTGTTGGGTCACCACGAAAATCGATGACTGCTGGCAAGCGTGTGGGCATTGAAGCGACCGAATTTTCCACCTCCTCTCCTGTTATTTTCAGCCACTTTTCTTGCAGCTTCTCTTTCAACATTGGAGCACTACGTATAGAGTGTTTTCGCATTTTTCGCTCCAAAGATTCCCTTACATGCTCAATAATATTAAAGTCCGGGCTTTTCGCAGGTGAATCAAATTGGCGTGGAGTATGATACAGTAACCAATCCTTTACTATTTGGGTCGTATGTTTATGATCATTGTCCTGCTGGAAGATCCAGCGCTCGCCAAGTCATAATTTGTCAAACGATGGCTTCAAATTTTGTTCTAAAATGGTCTTATATTGGAAGAAATTCATATTGCCTTCAATAAAGACCAAATTACCCACAACAGCCGCTGCAACTGCCATCCACTTTTTTTGGGGTTTCTTCATCACCTATTTTGGCACCAAATTTGGCGGCTCTAGCTCAAAAAATGTTGAAAATATAGGCGTTTTTGATTTCAAAATGCAGGGGGCTCGGTAACGGGGGGGGGCTCCAAAACTTTAATGCAGTTTTTTGGGGATTGTTATTAGCTATCTTCTTACCAAATTTGGTGACTCTAGCCTTAGCGCTTTGGAAAATACACGCATTCCCGTTTTTAGTGAAGCATTGGGGCGGTTTGGGGCAGCTTGGGCAGTATGGATTGGCGTGGCAACCAATGTTTTTATGCATTTATTTGGGGGCTATAATCACCTATTTTGGAACAAAATTTGGTGGCTCTATTTTTTAAAAAACTGTAAAAGATATAGGCATTTCTGTTTTTGAACTGCGGGGGGGCTGGGCGCGGAATGTGTGGGCGTGGCTCCAAAATTTTTGATGCAGTTTTTTGGGAATTGTAAATAGCTATTTTCTCCCCAAATTTGGTAGTTCTAGCTGTAAGGGCTTGCGAAATAGCTGGATCTATCGATTTTGCGTTATCGAGTTTTTCGATTTTCCAGCCCCCTAGTTATCGTAGAACTCCAATCTTGACACTTTTATTTACTATGCCATAGATAAAGAGATTTGCAAAGTTTCAAGTCTCTAGCTTGAAGGGTGTGGAAAAAAGTTGCGTTCATACAGACGGACAGACGGACATTGCACAAACCCAATATACTCTTTACTTTCGGTATCGAGTATAATAACTTAAGAGTCAGCTGACTCAATCTACCTTATGGCTTTCAATGTAAGCGTTTACTCTCAACATAAAATAACTGATCTTAATTTTGAACCTGCAGGTTGCAGAAATAACTTAATTTTCTTACGTCGAACAGAGTTGATTTACGAACAGCTGTTCGAAAACAGTCTTGCAAAACATTAGTCAACAACGTTTAACAATTAAACATCTAATTCAAAATGGATGATCATAAGTTAATAATTTTAGTGCAAAATTATAGTTTTATTTATGACAAAAAGTCAAAAGACTTTAAAAATATAATTAAAAAAAGAGAAGCTTGGTCTACAATTGCCAAAGAACTTGTGTGCAATGGTAACCATATTGATAAAAGATATTGTATTTGTTTTTGCATAGATATGTAAAATGCCCACTGGTATGCCAGTTTCAATTTATTGGACGAGCTGCCCAACGCCGCTTCCTCTTTTTTTCTTCTTCCGGCTTTTTGTATAGGCTACTGCTGTTTTTTTATCCATTATTATAAAGTCACTTTGCTGCTGCTTTGATGCCGTTGTGGTCAATATATAATACCGCGTTTATTTTTCTTTGTTTAACAACACTGCTTACATAGTTATACAGCACTGCCTCACTGATTTATTAATTTAATTTATATCGAGAGTAAATGCAACTATTCCTTAAGATATTTTTTATTAAGATAAAGTTATTTTTTCTTAAGTTATGTCTAGAGTAAACAGGCCTTTATACGACTCAGTATACATTTTTGGAAAAGTATATTGAGTTGTAATGCGCGTGTTGTACGACTCAATATACTGTGAAGTAGGCCTGAGGCGAGCCACCTAAACATATGGATTACTTACTTTGAATTGTCACTTACTATGAATATTACTTACTATGAATTATGCCTTATTATGAGTATTCCCTATTATTTATTTATTTATTTATTTATTTAATGTCGGCTATGAGCAGCTGACAAATCAAAATTAACTATAATTATAATATTAAAATAATATAGTATAAAATAAATAATTATAATATCTGAAATAAAGTTCAAAATTAAGATAAAAAATTTAAAAATTTAACTTTAAAGCTCTGGGAAATTCCAAATAAATATAACTGGTCCAACATTTGTTGCGTGGATTGGGAAAAACCCAGAAAAACCCAATCAGACCAGTGGAAGATTAGTGATTAGTGGTTACGATTAGATAAGGCAGAAAGGATAGATCGTTTTAGTACTGGAGTCGAGGTCTCCAAAGAGACAAGAGAATAAAGTTTGTTATAGTCAGAACATAACACACGAAATGGTTCATGAATTAAATAGTTACTCGAGCAACGATCGAGGCTGAGGGGTAAAAAGTTACGTGAGGATCTAATGGGAACATTTAATTTTATTCGACTTAGAAGAACTGATGAGTCGATTTCACCATTAAGTAGATTAGTGACAAATACTACACCATGCATAATTCTACGGTTCAACAGGGAAGGAAGATTAATTAAAAGAAGTCTACTTGAATAGGGGGGTAGGTCTATTCCAGGAACCCAGTTAAAACATCTGAGCGCAAACAGAAGAAATTTCCTCTGCACAGACTCAATTCTATCCTGGTGAAGCCCGTATTGCGGGGACCACACACAAGATCCATACTCCAGGATGGGGCGTACCAATGATGTATATAGCGTTTTAGTGGTGTAGGGATCATCAAACTCTTTTGACCACCGCTTGATGAAGCCAAGTACATTTATGGCCTTATTGACCATCGGACGATATGTGAGAATCAAATTTTAATTTGCTATCAAGAATGATGCCTAAATCTTTAATTTCAAAAACGCGGACAAGTGGTGAAGCATCAAGCACGTAGTGAGCAGTATGAGGGGAACCTCTACAAAAAGTCATGATTTTACATTTTGAACAATTTAAATTAAGTAAGTTATAACGGCACCAAGCCGACAGTGCACCCAAGTCCGACTGTAGTAAGTTACATAGAGAATCATCATTATAGGTGAAACATAGCTTTACATCATCAGCAAACATAAAAACACGAGAGTTAGTAATAACAGCAGGAAGATCGTTAATAAATAGATTAAATAGCAATGGTCCCATGTGACTCCCCTGAGGAACACCAGAGGTAACAAAAATAGATTTGGATACAGAAGATTTAAAAACTACTTTTTGTGTTCGGCCACACAAGTACTCAGAAAGCCACGACAGGAGTTTTGCTGGAAATCCAATAATATTTAATTTTTGAAGCAGCAAAGAATGACTAACAGAATCAAATGCCTTACTAAAATCTGTGTAAATGACGTCAGTTTGCATTTTGTCCTGAAACCCTTTGATAACTAGTGAGGTAAACTCAAGAAGGTTTGTGGTAGTAGATCTTCGCCTAACAAAACCGTGTTGATAAGGGGATAAAATTGAAGTACATAAGTGCTGCAATTGGGTGCAAATAATTTTTTCAAAGACTTTCGGAATGGCAGACAGCTTAGATATCCCCCTATAGTTTTTAACGTTGGACTTGGAAGAATTTTTATGGAGTGGAATAATAAAACATTCCTTCCATATACCAGGAAACACAGCTGAGTCAACTGACAAGTTGAATAATTTGTGTAAGGGTTTACAAAGTGAGTCCGCACAATATCTAAGTATACAACCTGGCACTCCATCAGGACCAGGCAAGAAGCCGGGTTTGATAGTGTTGAGGTCGCCTAGCAGCGTACACTCAGTTATAACTGGGACATAAATGCAGTTTGACGCTTGAACTTGAAAAGGATAGGAATTAGTGCAACTATATGAACTCGATGTGTATACAGATTGAAAAATACTCAGCAAAGAGATCGGCCACTGCCTGATCGGTATTTGCTTTTGTATTATCAAGGTAGACCGAGGAAGGCAAGCAAGAAGATTTACGTTTAGAGTTAACAAATTTAAAAAACTGTTTCGGATCGCGGGAAAAGTTTGATCTGCAACGATTGAGATAATTGTTATAACAAATAGTGTTTACAGAAATAAAATTTGACTTTGCAATTATATACAAGGATAAATCTAAAGTATTTCCAGATCTTTTAAATTTTTTATAGGATCTTGTTTTCACGTTTTTTAATTTTGATAGTTCCCTCGTAAACCAAGGTGGTTTATTTTCACTTAAAGGAACAGTGACGGGAACACATATATCCAAATATGAATTCAAAGTCCTGTAAAAAATGGCAATGGCAGTTTCTATATCAGTACAGGAATGAAGTTGAGACCAATTAGTATGCTGAAGAAGGTCATTTAATTTAGTAAAGTTAGTTTTACGAAAACATCGTGTCTTTAAACAATTGTTAGATGTTGAGCTAAGGTTAAAAAGTTCAAATGAAAGTTCTAAAGTTGGATGGTAGGTATCTTCGGGAAGCACTAAAGGGTGTACTCTACTAACATTACTACAATCAGAGTCAGAAACAAATATTAAATCTAGCATTTTATTACTACTGTTATGCACCCTGTTAACTTGTGATAGGCCTAACTCTAAAAGGCCATCAATAAAATCATCAGAAGTAGCCGGTAATTGCGCCGAAGATGTGTCATTCACAGACCATAACACATGTGGCAAATTAAAATCGCCAACCACTATAAGTTGATCTATATCCGTCAACAACGACGACACAAGCTGCAGGGCATTCAGATGGGATTTGTAAATGTTAATATCAGGAGTTACTTATTTTGAATTCTTACTTACTACGAACTATTACTCATTGTGATTTATTTCTTATTATGAATAATACTTATTACGAATTATTTCTTATTATGAATTACCAATTTTGTTGAATTATTACTTGTTATGAACAATTATTAGATATAAGATAATTAATAGATATATGACAATTAATTGATATAGGAAGAAATACACATACAATTAATAGACATAGGAAGATATTTAAATAAAACGAATAGAACTGTTTCAAAATACGTACAATTAATAAATATAAGACAAACCCCAGCGAAAGAAAAGAACAAACAAAAGTTTAACAATGCACCACAACGCTGCGCGACAAAAGAGCCGCGATGCAAAGCAATGCGACGAAAGAGCGAAGGCACGCTCGCGACACGCGATCTATAAGTATGCCAAATTTAAACGGCTGGCCGCGCCTTAAGCAAACGAAAGCGCCGCTGCGCGATCAGAAAGTTTAGTCGACCTCGTATACCCCCTAGCCGTCCAGGCACTCGCTTTCTGCGCTACCCAACGAACGTTGCAACATTTTCCTCCATTTCATGAGCGTCCCTGATATTAAATACAAATATCTTGTGACGTGAACCGTGGACAGACTAACATCTGTACCCCGGCTAAATAACTACTTTACAAGTGGCGCCCGAGCAGGGACTTAACGTGAAAGAGGTGTAGTACAAGTTGGGAGCAAAAACCCCCAAACGTGCTACTAAAAGTGAATCGTGGTAGTCGGACATACCCGGTCATACCCCGTGGATCGCGCGCGCGTTAGAAACAAAAAAAAAATATTGAAAGTAACGGCGAGGGCAATAAAAGGTGCCAGATGGTCATTTGGCGCTGACGAAAAATTGCCCAAACGTACAATTTGCGCGAAAAATAATTTTTTTGTAAGTGTTAAACGACGAATCGGTCTACGCTTAGAGTGCACGTGCAGCGAAGTTGACGGTGAAAAAAGACACACCAACTAAACGAACGGAAATAGCGAAACGATAGGCGTGAACGTTCAGCAGTAAAAAGGCTTAATCGCGGGGAACAGAGTCAGTGGTGGAAAAGTGATCACAGCGGAGCAGCTTGAGTGCTGACTGTGAAAGCGCAGCACATGCCAACACCTGAAGGTTGGAATTGGTTTCGGGCGTGGCAGCTGATTGCGGTACAGTGGGACGAGACTGAAAAATTTAAATAAATTAAATAAAACTAAAATATATTAAATAAAACTTAAATAAAATTAAAAAAAACAAAATTTAAATAAAATCAATATGATATAAAAAATTAAATAAAATCAAAATGAAGTAAAAAGAATTAAAAATATTAAATAAAGTTCAATTTAACTAAATTAAAATAAAAAATTAATTAAAAACAATTAAAATAAAAACGTACAAATCGAAAAAAAAAAATTACGAGCAGAGAACATGGAGCACAACAAGAGTTTAAAGGAAAAAGGATGCGACAACCCGGGCGTGGGTCTAGGATGGGTGTACTACTGCCGGAAGGAGGATCTGGAACGAATCGCTCAGGAGCTCAGCATAGAAAGCGCCGGCAAGGTAGAAGAGTTGCGAAAACGGGTAAGTGATACAATAAAATTGGGGGGCCATAGCTCGTCAACCTGGAACCGGTTGGGCGAATGGGAGCGGAGGTTCGCCAAGAGTCGAGGGTCAACCGCCCACTGTCATCGGTGAGGGGATGCGCCCAATACAAAAATCGGAATCCGATTTGTTGGCGTTATCATGGTCAGTCGGAGAATTGCCACCACCACCCAGCCACGAGCGGTTTACACCGGCCGTTGGCGGATATATAGGTGGATTGAACCCGAACATACATGTAGTGCCGCCTGTAGAACCACCCGTGACTAACCAGGAGGGCTGGGCGGATTACAGTCAAATGTACGAGCTCGCTAGCAGTCACCGGCATTACATGGTCGTCCCTGATCAGGTCAGGAAATGGGGTGTTAAGTTTGACGGTTATTCTGACCCACTCGCGTTCATAGAAACATTGGAAGAACGCGCCCAAACGTACGAAATAGATCTGAATCGCATGCCGAGAGCGATGAGCGAGGCTTTGACAGGCATGGCAGGTAGTTGGTTCTCAACGAGCGGATTAAGGGACGTGACGTGGGGAACGTTCAAAAGGGAATTCTTAGAATTCTTTTTGCTTCCCCAATGCTTTGACAGGCTAGAGAACGAAATCAGGGCCCGCCGACAACGCGTAGGGGAAGGGTATAAGGAATACTAAGTCAACCTGAAGAGATTAATGCGGCACGCCAGTTATACTCCTGAGCAGGAGTTGAAAAGAGTATATGAGAACCTTTCTCGGGAGAACCGCCTATATATTCGTCGGAGTGATTTTACAGACTTGTCTCAGCTAACACAGATAGCCTCGGAGTTTGAAAACATCCCGGGTCAGGTCCAAGGGGAGACGGGGTACAACCAGGCAAGGGGTCTTGGGTATCAGGGTAGGTCCGGTGGCGTTTAGGAGCCCGCCAGCACAGGTACCGTTAGCGCGCAATGAGACTGGTAGTCATCCCGTCACCAGGCGCGATGAAATTTTGAACAACATGATGGGCATGAACAGGTAAGGTCGGCAGTCGTGAGTCGCGTGTGCTATAACTGCTCACAAGGGGGACACTGTGCCAGAGAATGCCTAAATCCCAAGGTGTTATTCTGTAGACAGTGTGGTGCTCAAGGCGTGAGCGATCGGATTGGCGTCGGCGGGAGTCAGTCCCGGAATTAGAATGTCCTCTCAGAGTCGAGAATAGTCGCATAGTCGCCATGGTGAAGGTCGGGGACCGAATGGCGAAGGCGACGGTCGACACCGGGGCATCACGAAGCTTTGTGAGCCAAAGTTTTTTTGAGGAGATAAAGGCAAGGGGGGAAGCATTCGCAGCAACCGCGAATACTCACTTAGCAGACGGATCGAAGGTGGCAATTAGTAAGTTGTTAAGAACCACAGTCAAGCTGATTAGCAAAGAGGTGACAATGGACATGCTCCTAATGCCATCCATGTTAGACAGTCTTATCCTGGGGATGGATTTTCTATGCAAGATGGGGACGACTATGCAGTGCAGTGAGGCGATGCTCATGCGCCAGCCAAGGTAACACAATGTTGTTGGTGTTTCATGACGCGTTTACAAAGTGGGTGGAATTGGTTCCCATGAGACGAGCAATAGCAATAGGAAGCACACCGCAAACGCCAGAACAAAAGGCAAACAGGCTAAAGGAGGTTTTCGACATAGCGCGAAGCAACCAGTAGCGAGCTTCAAAGGATCAAGGTAGAAATTACAACCGGAGACGAAGGGAATGGAGACCGAAGATCAACGAACTTGTCTTGTTAAGGACGCACCAACTCTCGAAAGCCAGCGACGGATTCGCAGCTAAGTTAGCACCGAAGTACGAAGGACCATATCGGGTGCAAAAGTTCGTCTCACCAAATGTAGTGCGCTTGGCAAGAGACGGGGAACGGAAAAGTCGAGTCGAAAGCGTAGCACAGCTAAAACCTTTCCAGCAAGAGGGAGAAGGGGCAGAAACGAGTCAGTAAGAAGCGCAACCCGAGAAAATTTCCGAAAAGCATAAATCGCCAAATCACAAAATTAACAACAAACACAAAAAAAAAATATAAACCAGCAAACCTCTTATACTAACTCAAAACTTTTCAAAACATACATCTAGAATTTCAATAGTAATTTCGTAATAACCAACAATTATGTTTCTCCCAACAGAAAAATGAGCAAGAAAACAGTCTTGAAGCTTGTAGAAGGCACTCACTGGCGAACAAAACAAACGAAGGTGGAAGAGGCTTGGGGCGCGCACGGACGAGCCATAAAAAAATACGTGCATGAAGACACGGTAACGAACACGGTGGAAGGCGTCCACGTGATGCAAACGGTTTTCACAACGACAACGTTTATAAAAGTGAAGGAGGAAACGAGCCCCAACGACGCGAACGAAACCGAGACAGAAGCCAATGACGAGGAAAGTGAGGAAGAAGGCGTCCTTGGATGGGAAGAAGGGCTGGATGAATTAGTCACAGGGAAAACCCAAAAAATAAACTCACGCCGAGTATGGGCCCCGAGACAATGTGAAGTAGTCCCGAGGCGAGCCTCCCACACATATGGATTACTTACTTTGAATTGTCACTATGAATATAATTTACTATGAATTATGCCTTATTATGAGTATTACCTATTAGGAGTTACTTGTTTTGAATTCTTACTTACTACGAACTATTACTCATTGTGAATTATTTGTTGAATTGTTACTTATTAAGAACAATTATTAGATATAAGATAATTAATAGATATAAGACAATTAATTGGTATAGGAAGAAATACACATACAATTAATAGACATAGGAAGATATTTAAATGAAACGAATAGAACTGTTTCAAAATACGTACAATTAATAAATATAAGACAAACAAAAGTTTAACAATGCACCACAACGCTGCGCGACAAAAGAACCGCGATGCAAAGCAATGCGACGAAAGAGCGAGGGCACGCTCGCGACATGCGACCCAATTGTCGCGAGCAAGGGCAGACAAAGAAGCGCGCTAACCTCAAGTGCGAGACCGGCGGGGCAGTTGGTACGAGAACACGCAGCTGAGCACACGCGATCGCGGAGTAACAAAAAAGGGGAAAGAGGATAGTTAGGAATAAGATTAGAGAAAGACTAAAGTGTAAGTATCGTGAAAGGATTTGAAGAATAAAAGGAAAGTGAAATGACCCCAAACCCGCATGCGTTTTGTTCGAGGTCATTAGTAATAAGAAGGGCGTGATCAATAAGTATGCCAAATAAAAACGTCTAGCCGCGCCTTAAGCAATCGAAAGCGCCGCTGCTCGATCAGAAAGTTTAGTTAACCTCGTATACCCCCTAGCCGTCGAGGCACTCGCTTTCTGCGCTATCCAACGAACGTCGCGACATTTACCTCCATTTCATGAGCGTCCCTGATATTAAATACAAATATCTTGTGACGTGAACCGTGGACAGACTAACATCTGTACCCCGGCTAAATAACTACTTTACAATACTTCGAAATAAAAAGTATATTGAGTTGTAATGCACATGTTATACGACTCAATATACTTTCTGGAATGTTGTAATGCGCGTTATATATGCAGGCAGGGCAAAAATTGTATTGGGTATATTAATAAGCATTTAATTTCAATTTCAACAAACAATATTTTTATTTCTTTTTAAATTAGTCGCTTTTATTATTGTCATAATTTTCCTTCCCTGATGTGTTTATATTGTAATTTATATTATTAAAATTAGTTATAAGTTTATTGTCATATTTTTTTTTGGCCAAACGACCCTTGTGCATTTTGAACTCTTTAAGTTTTAAAATAGATGCGCTCATTTACATCTTCTGCTTTAATAGCATCTGAAAATGTAAAACAAATAGTATAATTTGAATATTATGAAGAACAAAATCATTTTAACTTATTGTAAAGGGCATCGTTCATGGCGAAATACTGTATGTATGTACATATTAATGATCTTCTTCTTACTCATTCGACGAAACGTACTATCGCCTAGACAAGTTTTTCGAATTTACTTCACGAACGCTTCGCGTCGTTTCGAAGTCATAGCGAAAAGAAGCAGTAAATTTTTCCAACTTACAACTGTGCACACTGAAGTTAGCAATTGTAATCCATAACTTTTACTGTAGCGGTAATGCATACTCTGGCCAGGCCTCATTATGCTGTGCGCCACTGGGTTGTTGCATTATTGTGTGGCTGTTGCTCGGCTCGCCTCCCTCAGCACTTAAGGTACAGCGTGAGGCCAAGCTCAGACGTTTTACAGGCAAAAGGTATTAGGTCGAATCGAATCTATCAATCAATTTATTTGTGATTCAACGCTTACGCTGAACTTGAACATAAAGTGGATGTCCAGCACTGCTGCGGATAACAACATGACAACACAGATGCACTATCTAGTTGACCTCGTAACAAACCCTGCAAGATAGAGCTGAGCACAACAACACTCAATACGTACTGCTTATGCAAATGCTATCTAGCGACTATGCTCAACACTAAAGAGATTCCATTCTTATTAACTCGTGGTTGGAATCTTATCTACGATGATACCATGTTTTTCTCTTAAAAATTGAAAAAGCAGATCTATATAAGCAAACAGACTTCAGATTCTTATTCAAAGCAGTTTTTACTTGTTCTGGGAACAGTTTTTACGTGCGCAGCTCCAAAAGTCTTCCAAATATTGTAATGTATAACGCTTTTGCTAGAATAATAGCGGATCTCATTTTTTGACAACACAATAATTTTACGTTTTATTGATAAGAAAATAGTTTGCGTTTCCGATTGTTTTTGCCTTAAAAGCTAACTTTTTTTCAGGGACCGTAATCATTAAAAGTAATGCTCTAAATATTACATATTAATGGTTTCATTCAAATCTTATTTTGTTTTTCTTCATGATAATCATTGTATTTGCATATCCTTAAGTCATAATTATCAATGATTTTCAATTTTTTCGTTCAAAATAAAGCACACTATTGTTGAGTTTTATTTTAAGCGAAAGAAATATCGTTAATAATAATTATTTAACCGAATAAGTGATTTTAGCGCAAAATTTATGATTATGGTTTAAGTTATATAAAATTACTTAAATAAAGTGATAATGGTTAAGAGATTTTAAAATCATGGTGGATGTGGAAAAAACTTTAAAAGTAATGATTTCGGTGTGTCTAATTTAACTCTAAGTATATTATAAGCGTGATTTTTTTAATCATTGTTTACGGTCCCTGCTTGTTTGAAAATTTGTTTGATAAATACAATCATCAAACATTGTTGTTGTACATTTTTTAATATAATGCATGTAGTAATATGTATAACCATATATATAAATATATTTATTACAAAACAGTGTTTTCATTAATATTTGAGTTACGCACTATCGTGTCAACACTACATCAAAAAGTTCCAAAAGTCTATGCAAATTATATATAATTCACATTTGTCAGTATACGCACACTGAGTGTTTTGATCGAAATACATGTGTTTTCAAAGTTTATACATAATTAATAATAATGCCTTCGTTGCTTTGAAAATAACTTCTTCTTTCATAGTTTATTAATTTTGTTATTATACCTACTTTCCTACCGTTTCTTGTTTAAAAATCGATCGACGTCTTAGATTAGTTTGCTCTCTGGCAACCAAAACTTGATTTTTTACCGATTTCGTTATTCTGCATCGTTTTTGAATGTTTGTGTATAGCACCTTTGTATCACTTTGCACTTATTAATAGATGTCTTTTAAAGACAAAGACGTAAACTGACCATTATTACAATATTACAGGTTTAAATAAATATACGTCACCATTTTATATTAATGGTTTTTACTTTATGTTAATGTTAAACTTACTGCTGCTTTGAAATCAGGGAATCAAACCGAAACGAATATAGATTACGGTAACGGCATATAATGAAACGGTTTCTATTATCAGCTACATAAAAATACTTAATAAATGTGCTTTTGGCCGCTACATCAATAGTTTACGGTATTTAAAAAAATTCACGCACTGTCAAAAAGCACTCATAAAATAAATAACTATGCACATATGTAGTGGTATCATAATTGGACATGTTTTACATATTACTTTATAGTTCACAGACTGGTTTACAAAAATTCAGACATAATTTTGACAGCAGTGCAGGCTAGTGGAGAAGCATCTCGAAAAGTGCTAAGGCCAACTAGCAATAAATAAAAATAAAAAAAATTTCTAGTCATACAGTAATCTAAAGGTATTGCTGTAATTTCAGAGAAATTAGTATATGTGCAATAAAATTTTTGGACAAAATAAGTTTAAAGCCAAACGAATCAAATATATGTTTTACTTATAGCTTAAGAGCCAGCAACTAAAAATAACCTTAACCTAAGTATTTCAATATTTGTTAAATGCAAAATTATTACATGAAAAATGTATACAATTCAAAAAAACGTGTGCAAATCCTTACACAGACCAAAAAAATATTGTTAGTAACTTCTATTGATTTCTGCTATACCTCAGCACAATTGATATTTGTGCACTATGTTTTTTTTTTAAATATTTTTCGAAACTTTTAATTTAATTCAATTTTTGCCTTGTACATTTTTTGTAAAAAATGTTAATGATATTGAAACTTAACATGCACCATGATTTTTCAATAACTGATTATTTTTTATGGAAATTATTCGATTGAAAAAAACCTTAATGTAAATGTCCATTAATTGCAGTGACCAGCAATTAATCCGGACTTAAACCCAATGGAGGACTTTTGTGGCATCATTACTGCAAAGTCTTATGAGGGTGGAAGGAAACGAGAGTCCTTGAAGGACTTAAAGTGGTCATTGTCCAGAAATAGGCAATTATCGACAATAACACAATAGAAAACATAGTTAATTCGATGCCCCACCGATTCTCATTGTTTGCAAAACATAATTAAATTGTATATCATATTAATTAATTTTTCTAAGATCAAATGAGCTAATTTCCCTAAATGTATGGTCTTTTCAACTTTGCAAAAATATCAACTTTTTCAATATTTTTGACTATTTAACAAATTTTTTTAGGTAATATTGCAATACTGAAAGGTATTTCTTATGAACTGGCTTAAGAGCTTTAAGTAAAACATAAACTTGGTTTGAGTTGGTTAGTTTCAAACAATATTTGACAACAATTTGATATATATATACATATATATAAACAGAGTTCTGAAATTTTCGAAATTATAAACAATTGTAACCCAAGTACTGTGTGTGGAATGACTTGTGAAAGAAGCAGGGAAAAAATTAAGACGGCATAAATTGACAGCTCACTGTTATCAAATCACAACAAAATGTTATCGCAAACGTAATCGGATTAGCAAATAATTACTCACTAGCTTTTGACAACAACTTTTACTTCAAAACTTGTAGAAGACAGAGATTTTCGATAGTAAAATTCAGGTTGCAGTGTCATCCAAATCATTTGTGCTGATCTTTGGGGATTGTCACTAAATTTGTTGATAAGCTCAAAAACTGTGGCAGGTATGGGGGAAAGTATTGTGCGGTTTTCGGCTTGCGTCTTCACCTATCTTGTCACCAACATGATGATGATGTTGATTTACCTGCTACATGTGTATATATTCGAGTTGTTTTTAAAAAATCGAATCGTTTCTTTCACTTTGCACTTCTTTTCGAACTACTTTTGTTGGAATATCAATATTTAATATCTCAATATTAAAGAAAGAAACGATAAGCAAACACAAACAAAACATGTTTTCAAATTTATACATACATAGATGTGCCTACATGTATAAACATTCATTTTGCTTGTTATTTACTATTTTGCTGGATTAGTTAGTCGTTATAGAAATGCAAGTCATTCTTCTTTCTGAATAAGGTACGACATGATCTCATATAGAACTGCCAACCATATTGTGTGTTTGCGTTTGCATGCCAGCGATATCGTAGCCTGCAGACGCTTGTTCGTGTGCTACTTGTCCGTATTTTGCATGCATATAAGCGTGTGTATATTTATTTTGTGTACTAATTGTTTGTATGTCCACTTGCTTGTTTTCTGCCGCTAGCCGTAGAGCAGCAAAACACTAGTGCGTATACATATGCATATATATATGTGAGTGTGCGTTTGCAGATTTTTGCAGTTTTGATGGCGCAGGCTTTGCAGTGATTTTTGATATTGTATTTCGGCTAGCTTCCATAAGATTGCGTGCATTTGCATTGACATTCCTTGACCTGCTTCAACAATAATGATTTTCGGCATTTCCTAAACAAGCTGTGGAAAATTTAAATAAATGCAATTATTATTTTTGAGTTCAATTTCTTGATCAATATTATATGCTTGATTCGCCTTTTAACCCAGTTTAACATGAGCCAGTTGTCATTCAGTATAAGCAATTTTATAGACATACACTGAGTCAAAAAAGTATTGGCACATTTTACAAATCAGAGTTTCCTGTGCATTAACTTTTCTCCCAATTAAGCTTTGTCTAAATGGAAAACGGTTTTAATTAAACGCAAACTGCAAATCTGTTGGCAAATCAGTTGTTGTACACACACGCAATCTTATGGAAGCTAGCCGAAATACAATATCAAAAATCACTGCAAAGCCTGCGCCATCAAAACTGCAAACATCTGCAAACGCACACTCACATATATATAGTAAGATATCCAATATGCACACATATTCATATCTCAAATATGTTACACATAGCATGAACCCCAACTCATAGCCAAACCATAAAGCTTCCCAAAACTTATTGTAAACAACATCTGAGTCCGTCTGTAAACAAATCCTAATAATCACGCCACAAGCGTGAGATCGCCGAATTGGCACTTTTTGGTAAAAGCTTAGAACGATCAACATAAACATATTCCTAAAATCACGCCACAAGCGTGAGATCGCCGAATTGGCACTATTTATCAAAGCTTAGAAGCTTTAATCATAAGAAAAGCTCTCAACCGAGGCTTGCTCTGCGCAGCAAGAACTTCACAAGAGCAGTTGGAATTGAATCATAGAATAAGCAAGACGTTTAACATTCGTCAACATTTTAAAATTGAATAAAGAGTTTAGTAGTGTAAAAGAAATAAAACTGTGTTTTTATATTTTTTTTTTTACACAACTTAATAACGAACAATCCAATTGGCGCAGCCGGTAGGATTAGTAAAAGAATTAAAAGAGTCCAACGAATTCCGCTTAGATCATCTTAACGATGAAGAAAAAAGGTGTGTGTCAAAAATTCTTCACAAATATCGAGACATACAATATCACGAAAGTGACAATTTGACTTTCAAGAGACCCTACAAATATTCCCAAATTCAACACGACGAAATAGACAGACAAGTAAAAGAAATGTTAGAGCAAGGGATAATAAGAAAATCTCAGTCTCCATATAGTTCGCCTGTATTAGTAATCCCAAAGAAGTTGGATGCATCAGGAAAACAAACATATAGAGTAGTAATAGACTACAGATTTCTAAACGAAATCACTGTTGATGACAAATTTCCTATTCCAATAATGGATGAAATTTTAGATAAACTTGGCCGATGCCAATATTTCACAACTCTTGATTTAGCAAAAGGCTATCACCAGATCCAGATGGATCCGAAATCAATACCTAAGACAGCATTTTCCACTAAACATGGCCACTACGAATATACACGTATGCCGTTTGGTCTAAAAAACGCACCAGCAACGTTTCAGCGCTGCATGAACAATTTATTGGAAGATTTAATCTACAAAGATTGTTTAGTCTACTTAGATGACATAATAGTGTACTCCACTTCATTGGAAGAACACATTTTGTCACTAAATAAGGTATTTGCCAAACTAAGGGAAGCCAATTTAAAATTGCAATTAGACAAGTGTGAATTTCTAAAAAAGGAAACAGAATTTCTAGGACACATAATGACAACAGAAGGATTAAAACCTAATCCAAATAAAATTGAGGCAGTAATGAAATATCCTATTCCAAAGACTCCTAAAGAGATAAGAAAATTTTTAGGTTTGTGTGGATTTTATAGAAAATTCATTCCAAACTTCGCAAACATCGTCAAACCCATGACACTTATGTTAAAGAAAGGAGCAAAAGTAAACATAAAGGATACATCGTATATCTCAGCATTCGAGAAATTAAAAATACTGATAACCTCTGATCCAATTCTTACTCATCCAGATTATGACAAACCATTTTGTCTCACAACAGATGCAAGTAATGTAGCTCTAGGAGCGGTATTGACACAAAATCACAAGCCTATTTGTTTTGCCAGCAGAACGCTAAACAAACATGAAATAAATTATTCAGCTATAGAGAAAGAACTATTAGCAGTAGTTTGGGCAACAAAAACTTATAGAAGCTATCTTTATGGCAGAAAATTCGAAATATTAAGCGATCACAAACCATTAGTATGGTTAAACAATATAAAAGAACCGAACATGAAACATGAAACGGTGGAAGATAAAATTAAATGAATTTGATTATACAATTAAATACTTACCGGGTAAAGAAAACCATGTCGCAGACGCACTATCACGTGTGCAAATAAACGAAAATCTATTGGGAGAAAAAATAAGCCAAGCAACATGTGCTACCATTCATAGTGCCCAAGAAGATAAGCAAAATTACATTCAAATAACTGAAAGACCATTAAACTATTACAACAGACAAATCGAACTCATCAAAGGAAACGACAATAAAACACAAGTTACTAATTATTTTCATAAGAAAAACATAAAGATAACTTATACCGAAATGACTAATACTAAAGCTAAAGAAATAATAAAAGAATATTTATGTTCAAAACATAGCGTTATTTACTTCCACAACAACTCCGATTTTCCGATTTTTCAAAACGCATATGTAGAAATAATAAACCCAGAAAGTACAATTAAGGTAATGAAAAGCTCATTAAAATTAACAGACTTACAAACGTACGCAGAATTCAAAGAACAGATACTAAAAACACTTAACGAATTATTACACCCAGGGATAGAAAAAACAATACAGTGGTTCAAAGAAAAATTTTATTATCCAGATTACCAGAATCTTATACAAAACATAATAAATGAATGTCACATTTGCAACATGGCAAAAACAGAGCACAGAAGCACCAAATTGGTATATGAATTAACCCCAGAAACAAACTACATTAGGGAAAAATATGTAATGGATTTTTATTTAGTTGACCATAAACAATTTCTATCATGTATAGACATTTATTCAAAATTTGCAACATTAATTGAAGTTAACAGCCGAGACTGGTAAGAAACAAAAAGAGCCATATTAAAAGTTTTTGATTTAATGGGAAAACCAGCAGAAATTAAAGCAGATAAAGATTCAGCATTCATATGTGCACTACAACAATGGTTAAGAACTGAAAATGTAAAAATCAATATAACAACAAGTAAAAATGGTATAACAGATATAGAGAGATTTCATAAAACAATTAACGAAAAATTACGAATTATAAGCAGTGACTCTAACATAGAAAACAAACAAACAAGATTTGAAATTATACTATACACTTATAATCACAAAACTAAGCATAATACAACAAACAGAACACCCGCAGATATATTTATGTACGCAGGGACACCAAGGTATGACACACAAGAATAAAAAAAAAAAACAAATTGAAAAATTAAAAGAATCAAGAGAAGAATTTGAAATAGATACAAGGTACAAATCTTCACCATTAGTTAAATCAAAAATAACCAATCCATTCAAAAAGACAGGTCAGTTAAGACAACTAGACGAGAAACATTTTGAAGAAACTAATAGAGGTAGAAAAGTCACCCATTACAAATCAAAGTTTAAGAAGAAAAAGAAAAATAATATGAGTAAATACATTAATTACAGAGAACCAGCTAATGAAAGGAATTCTGATAATAATAACACTGCTAACGGTGACAATTAACGGACAAAGTATCGAAATAAATCCCATAAAGGCAAACAACGGTTACCTAATATTTAAACCAGGAACACTGGACATTCCAACAAATTTTGAATACCACTATCTAACTGTAAATTTAACAAAAATAGAAAAATTCTACAATAACCTATTAATACAAGCAAAAGATTACGCAAATTCAACTAAAATAAATTACCTTATTGAAAAACTAAACAGGGAAATGAACGGGATAACGATCATTAAAAGAGAAAAGAGAGGACTAATAAATTTAGTGGGTAAAACTTACAAATACTTATTCGGAACATTAGATACAGATGACAGAGACGAACTTGAACAGAAGATAAATAACTTAGCCGGAAACAGCGTTCAAGTTAATGAACTAAAACAAATAATCGAAACAATTAACAAAGCAATTGAAACTATGAACACATTTAAAACAAAAGAAGAAAAAAATAAGAAATTTGATTTACTAATTTTTAATTTAGAACATTTTACCGAATACATAGAGGACATAGAGATGGGAATGCAACTAACTAGATTAGGCATATTCAACCCCAAATTACTAAAGCACGATTACATATTGCATGTTACACCAGAGAAAATTCTTAACATTAAAACATCAACTTGGTTTAAAACTGATACAAAAGAAATTTATATAATATCACATATTCCACAAGAAATTAGCAAAACACCTATTTTCGAAATAATACCCTACCCAGATGAGAACGATAATATTGTTACAGAAAATATTCAAGAAAAATATTTTATAAATAATAATAAAGTATATGGCACAATTACTAAGAAACAAATAATGAATAATTGCATAATAGGCATTGTAAAACAAATCAAAACCGAATGTAAATACACCAAAACAATTAAAAACTTTCAAACAAATTATATTGAACCAAACATAATCTTAACATGGAATTTGCCAGAATCTATTGTTAATCAAAATTGTATGAATAATGAAATTAAGATAAAAGGAAACAATATTATAAAAATTTATAATTGTGAATTACAAATTAACGAAATATCAATATCAAACTCAAGACTAGATTTTACACAAAACATTTATGTCAGCAATAATGTAACAAAACTCGAACCATTATCATATATTCAAACTAAGGAATTAATTTTGGAACATACAAAATATTATAATACATTTCAAATAATAACATTGACATCATTAACCATTACCATATTAAGCATATTATTGTACTTAATTTATAAGTTCAAAAGCTTACCCAGAACACTTATTGTTAAGTATAGAAAACCTAAAGAACAAGAAATAAGTAAAGATCAAATAGAATTACCAATAGTTGAACAAGATCAACCCGCATTGTATCCCAAGATAGGTGCAGTCTAACGTAACGCAAATTTTTTAAGTGTGGGCGAGTAAGATATCCAATATGCACACATATTCATATCTCAAATATGTTACACATAGCATGAACCCCAACTCATAGCCAAACCATAAAGCATCCCAAAACTTATTGTAAACAACATCTGAGTCCGTCTGTAAACAAATCCTAATAATCACGCCACAAGCGTGAGATCGCCGAATTGGCACTTTTTGGTAAAAGCTTAGAACGATCAACATAAACATATTCCTAAAATCACGCCACAAGCGTGAGATCGCCGAATTGGCACTTTTTATCAAAGCTTAGAAGCTTAATCATAAGAAAATCTCTCAACCGAGGCTTGCTCTGCGCAGCAAGAACTTCACAAGAGCAGTTGGAATTGAATCATAGAATAAGCAAGACGTTTAACATTCGTCAACATTTTAAAATTGAATAAAGAGTTTATTAGTGTAAAAGAAATAAAACTGTGTTTTTATATTTTTTTTTTTACACAACTTAATAACGAACAATCCAACTATATATATGTATATGTATACGCACTAGTGTTTTGCTGCTCTACGGCTAGCGGCAGAAAACAAGCAAGTGGACATACAAACAATTAGTACACAAAATAAATATACACACGCTTATATGCATGCAAAATACGGACGAGTAGCACACGAACAAGCGTCTGCAGGCTACAATATCGCCGGCATGCGAGCGCATACACTCATTATGATTGGTTGGCTGTTGTATATGAGATCATGTAGTAGCTATGTCAAAAAGCAGAATGACTTGCATTTCTATAACGACTCACTAGTCCAGCAACATGAGCCTACAAATGCGTTCTGTGCCTGTTGGACTATCGCTTATTGACTACTCTATGAATAAACATTGAATAACGGTTAAAGCGACTGTGGTAAGGTTAATTTGAAACTGCTATGCTTAATCGGTAACGGTAAAGGTTCGTTTCGGTTAGATTCCCGGCTTAATATAGTAATAAAATAATTGTTTTAAAATTTCATTAAAATTGTTTTTACGCCCAACAAGTTTTTGACGTTTTCGTTGTATCTGATAAGCATGACCTTTGATGAGCTTAACATATTGAGCTTCTCACCGGCACAGAGCAACTGCAGGCAAGTAGCCTGCTCGAGAAAATCATCAATTTTGAACTCTCTTAGTAGTTGCTTCTGGGTGTTGGCTAGCGTGCTGTTATTTGTGCAGATCTGTTAAAAAGAGAAATTAATATTGTTTGCTAAATTATTATAATTATTTTTACGGTTGGCTGGATACCTTGTTGAGCAGCGTGTCTTTTGATTTGACTTTAAGTAAATTGCACAAATCATTTAAGAGTACCCATTTTTCACTGCCTTCGTCTTTGAGCAAGTACAGTGGTGGCAAGGGCACATCTGCCTCTTCAAATTTAAAAAAGTCACTATTTAATTCATCAGAAAACGTCTCTACTACATCACTATCATCATCGTGTTCATTTTTTTCGCTATTATCTATAGTATTTTCGTCATCATCTAGCGGTTCCCGCTGAAACTCATTCTTGTCGTTCACAACACTCGATAAATTTTGGTGAACGGTACTTTCACTGTCTTTCTGATTGTTTGTGCCCGCCAATACAGCACTAGGCTCTGTTTGAAGCAGCGCAGTTGTGGCAGTCTTTCCACATATCACCCCAATTTTTTTAGTTGACTCTTTGCTTTTTTCCTTTATTCGCAAGTATCCGATCGAACAAATGTTTTTCTTTCTGTTTACGTCACCTGAGTAGAGTTTCTTCCTTCTTTTTTGTCTACATTGAGCTCTGCTCATATCACATGCTGTCTTCGGTACACCATCAAATATATCAAAACCGATATCTGTTTTATCTGAAAACAAAAAAAATTTTCTTAAACACATTTAAAAGCGTTGTATTAGACCAACTGATTTACTTAATATATCCCATGGCCCCTGAAATCGCATTGGTTTTATATCAGCGGCCGCACTCTGTGCATCGCTGAGGTGAGAGCGTAGAATGCTGCACATCAATTTGCTTGAAGCTAACATGAGTGGTGTTTGACCTGTAATATTATGAAATGTAGTAAGCTCGTTAAACTAGTTAATGGAGGAACAAATAAAATTCAACCATAGTTCATAGAAAAAATTGTGTGTGTCAGCTCCGACGCATGACTCGAGTTTACTCTTTTTCGGACATACATAACGGACTTCTTTAGTAGCGCCAACTTATGGTAGTCAAATTATGCAATTATTGCAAATTTTATCCACAATAGCACTGAGAAATTTATTTTTTATTTATTTTACAAATTAAATCTAGTATATAATACTAAACGTAATACTAGTTTTGAGAGAACTGGCTGCTAGGGCCTTCGACTCGACTTTGTGAGATCAGTCTTTTATATATTTACCTTTGCTTCGTGTATAAAACTAAATATTTTTCTTATGTTCTAAATAGAGGGGGTTTTAAGGAGGTCGGAGGGAGTTTGGGAGCTAAACATGTTGGCCCTAATGCTCTTTAGCTGTTGACATGAGTCCAGTAGGTGGGCTATGGTTAATTCGTGTCCGCAGAGTCTGAAGGCTAGTTTGTTGTGGCCGTTAAGGAGATGTTGGTATCCACACCGTGTCTTGTGAGGGTGGGAGGAAATTGGATTTTTTGGAAGTTTGGGTTGTTGTGGAAGTACCAGTTGTGAAAGCTATTCCATTCTTTCAGTTGTTTTTCACTCAGTTGTCGATTAATTAAGTTGAACGTGTCTTTGGTGGTAAATGGTTGGGACATGTGTGATGCCCAGTTGTGTATGTTATTACCTGCTTTGTCGGCGTTTTCATTGCCCAAGATCCCTTGATGGCTTGAGACCCAGAAAATAGATTTTTTTTTGGTGAATTGCGATGATGGTTTTATACCACGCACTACAGTGTCTGTGTGGTCGGGGTTTTGTATCGCTTCCATTGTAGATAGGCTGTTGGTGCAGATAACAAAAGAATCTCGGTTTGTGCTTGCAAAGAGACAGGCTTTAAGGATGGCAAAGGCTTTGGCAGTAAAAATTGAGTTGTAGGGGGGTAGGCCTCCCACGACTATTGTCTTCCCGTTAGACGACACTACTGCGAACGATGTTGAGTCGACAGTTTTTGAGCCGTCTGTGTAGAGCCAGGTTTTTCCACTGACTTTTTTTTTTCGCTTAGGAAGCGAGTCTGAAATTCAGAGGCAGATGTGCGGTTCTTGGTATGGCAAGATAGGTTGTGGTAATTAATTTTGTGGGTGTCCATCCAGTAAGGATGGATGCCATGGTGGGGGTGCGGGGGGTTCAGAAGAGTTTTTTTTTTTTTTGTAATTGACACGGCGCACTATGGTCCCAATGCCCTTATTTTTTACATAAATTAATAACTCGACAACTGCACAATATTTTTAAGTCTGGTTTTCTGCATTCAACTATATAATACCCATTGCATTTTTGAATAGGGAAAATGGGCGTGGCACCGCCCCTTTTGGTATATTTAAATATGCAAATAATTTTATTTCAAAGCTTTGTGAACCAAATTTTTTTGTAGCTATAAACTATAATATTCAACGTTCTTATATCAAATATGTAAATTTTCAGCATAGTTTTAATTGAAAAATTTAAATAAATTGTAGTCGTCTTTTTTTAAAAAATATTTTATTAAATTTTTACGATTTTTAATGCTCATCCTAAAATTGAGATTCTATATCAACTGCGTATTCGTCGTCAAAATCACATTCTTCCAAGTCAGACTCGTCCATATCAGAGTCATCTACTTCAGCATCGCTTCTGTAATTCAATGGCTCGCCTTCACTGGGTGTAGAAGTTGGAATTGGAAACTGAGCAAGAAATTTCATTGCGTTTTGCTGTTTCCTTAAGTACGAACGAAATGTCGCTGCATTTGGCTTTCTTTGCTGATACTGAAGCAGCATGGACAAGTAAGGATGTGTTGTGGTTTTCCTTCTCAGAAAGCTCGGCCGCACATTCTCTTTTTATGCGTTCATTTCCAGCAGAATAAGAAGTACGTGGACGTCCTGCATTTTTGGGTTTCAGTTTACTTTTACTGACTCCAATTACCATCTTCGAAGACATCCAATTTTTGTGTTTTGGATCAGTTTTAAACCTTTCTACCATATAGTTGCATTTGGCATAGCATCTCTTAGCGTAGACCGCAAAGTTATAACATTTTTTTTTCTATTTAAGTCTCCTTGATTTCCAAAAGGCTTCTATTAAACTTTTTTAAAATAAAATCAAAAATTGCTTGTTCTGCAGCCACACTTCAACCAATTCTGCATGCTCGAACACAAAGTTGCCTGGTGAAATTTGCGATTATATGAAATCGGGGAAATTCGGGGACAAGATTATTGGTGTTTTATAAAGAAGACACATTGACACACAAGACTGAATTTATAGCTACGACAATACACGATAATATACTTACTTCTACTCCACGAACCAAAATTTATGTGAGGTTATGGTCGGCTAAAACAACACAGCACAAAAGCACATTAAACAATAAACAAAACACATCTACGAAAAAAACACATATACAAACATGTAAAACAAACCTGGAGCTATGTTTTCCATAGTTATTTTTATAAATGGGCTTTTTTCTATTTATTTTATAGAGGAAATAAGAGAGAACAAAATATTGTGTAAGTCTCAACCACGTGCGTACACAATCAACAGTCGAATAAAAACAACACGGCTGCTTTAAAAAAAAAAAATTGCATTTCTAAGTTCATTGGAATATTTGCTATTGGATTAAAATGAGTTTTTTCCTTAAATTACGATTATGATTTTTTGAATTTACGTAAAAAAAAATTGATTTGGAACCATAGTGCAGCGTCTTATTTATTTACTAATTTATTATGGTAGAAATGATTTTTAATTTTCGATTTTGTTGGATTGCTTTGGAGAATTCTCTGGCCAGAAGGATATTTGCTGTTGTGTGCAGTTTTGGGAGAAGCTTCACCGTCGTTTCTTCCATGCGATTTATTATGCTTAGCAGTCCGGCCTCTGCTAGAACGCAACTGGTGGGGGAGGTAGGGAATGCGTTAACCGCTCGGCGGATGCCTCCATGGTATGGGGCATGTAATTTTTACACTCGATACCGGAGGTAAAGAGTATAATGTCCGTCATGGAGTCTGTCCGTCTGTCTGCATGCAACTTTTTTCCACACCCTTCAAGTTAGAGACATCAAACTTTGCAAATGTCTTTATCTGTAAATCATAGTAAAAACAAGTGCCAAGATTGGAGTTCTACGATAACTAGCGGGCTGGCAAATCAATCAACTCGATAACTCAAAATCGATAAGCCCAGCTATTTCGCACGCCCTTACAGCTAAAACTACCAAACTTGGGGAGAAGATAGCTACTAACAACATCAAACATCTAAACTTTTGGAGCGACGCCCACAAATTCCGCCGCAACCCCCCTCCCCACAGTTTCAAGACATAAACACCTGTATTTTTCAAAGTTTTTTTTGGCCACGCCCATTCATACTGCCCTAGCCGCCCCAACGCACTGTGGCGATATTTACCAAATATCCATTTTTTCACTCTTACTGAACTTTGATGGAAAATAAAAAAATCTATAAAATTCTATATTTTCACATAAATTCCTTTGGTTCATCCTTAATCGAATGCAAAAAATGTATCTGCCCGCCGTTGCCCCGTTTTTTTTTAAAGGGTAAAATAGTAAAGACATAGCTCGAAAAAATGTGCTGCGTGCATTTCTGGACTACTTATGACCTTCTGCTGTAGATTGTTGGCAATATTTTACAAGAAATTAAAAAAAAATAAAATTTTATATAATATTTGTAACATTATTTTAAATTTTAAAAGCCATTCACGCAAAACATAATAAAACAAAACATTTTGAAATCAAAAACGCCTATATCTTCCTCAGCTTTTGAGCTATAGCCACCAAATTTGGTGCCAAGTTTGGTGATGTAGATACCCAAAAAATTTGGAAGCCGCCCCCCACCCATACCGGCCCCAGCCACTCTCCACCATATTCCAATAACTTTGAGCAAGAGTCACCAAATTTGGTCGGAGGATAGCAATTGACATCGTTAATAGACATGCAACAAAAATTTGGATGCCACGCCATCTCTTACCTCCCCCAGCCTGCCTTCCTTTATATCTTACCAGTCACGAAATTTGGTATGACGATAGCAATTGACATGAAACACAGATCTGCAGCAAAAACTTGGATGCCACGCCTTACTATACCACCCCCAAACCGGCCCCAGCCCCACCTGTTTTAAACTTTAAGTTTTAAGCCCTTTCCCTACCTTTAACAAACTTTGAGCTAGAGTCACCAAATTTAAAAATAGCTTTTTGGCATCCCCATCTGCAACAGAAAATTTTTGAGGTAGAGTTCACCCCTGCCGTATCCACACCCCGATGGCAATCAGGTCACTTTTTTCTGTTTATTCCTGGTATCGAGTATACCGCAGTCGGTTGCGTCCGACTGCAACGTTTCGGTAGTTTTAGGTGGGATTTGGCACACAAACCATGGATCGGGAGGCTGTTATCAATTTTAGAGAGCATTAGACCCCGGGTGATATTTATGAGGGTGTTGATAGGTATGTTTGTGAACTTAGAACTTAAAAATTTAAATAAATTGAAGCGTGTATTAAGCTGTTTTCTTAAGATTAAACAGTGTTCTTTAAATATAAATTTGGAGTCGAAGGCTATGAATAAGTTCTCTAGTGTTTTAAAATGTTTATGTTTTGGATTTTGTAAATTAATTCTGGAAGTGCACATTGGTGCTTACGGTATATGTGAAGCAGCCTGCATTTTTCTATAGAGTGCGGCACCCGAAAAGGCTCCACACGTATCCAAGTCGTGTAGTATGTCACTAAATCTATCTTTTACGACGTTGACGTTTTTAATTTTGGTTTATATGATTGCGTCATCGGCGTAAACTGAGCCTTGTGGGATCCCGTTGGCGAGTTTGTGGGTGTTAGATAAATTGATGTTGACTCGCGCTTTGTCATAAAGGCCTTTATAAGATTATAAAGCCTTTGCCCAATGCCCCAGGATTGGAGTCGGCTGAGCACTGCATGAATTCCTACGCTTTTTCAAAATCCGTCGCCAGTATGGAGACAAGGTTTTTTGTGGAAAAGGCGTTTGACACGAAGTGTTCAGTGAGAACTTATTATGGTATTAATATTCATCGTCCACCGCAATTATATTTTCTTTTTGTTCGAAAACACGCATACAGACAAATACTTGCCAAGAAATATAACGGAATTTTTAATAAGACAATGATCTAACGAATGTTGGACACACTAATAAAATATAAGTGCTACTGTGAATATGTAGTTCAATCAACTATTTATAATTGAAGTAACTTCTTACGTTTTAGGTTAGCGCCAACTTATATATATATATAAATATGTATATCTATATTTGTTGTTGAACAACGTATCTACAATAGCACTGAGAATTTATTATGGTATTTAATATTTTTCGTCCACCGCAATTCTGTTTTCTTTATGTTCTAATACACGCACACACACACTTACTGGCAAAGTAATATAATGTAATTCTTTAATAAGAGAATGAACTTAAGAATGTTTGACACAGTAATAAAATACAAGTGCTACTGTTGGTACGTAGATCAATAAACTATTTGGAGTTGAAACAGTTTCCCTGAACCCATAAACTGGGTAAATCAGGGTATAATGGTTTTGTGCAAAAGTATGTAACAGGCAGAAGGAAGCATCTCCGACCCCATAAAGTTTATATATTCTTGATCAGCATCAACAGCCAAGTCGATATGGCCATGTCCGTCTGTCAGTCTGTCTGTATGAACGCGTAGATCTCAGAGACTACTAGAGCTAGAGACTTTAGGTTTGGAATAAAAGTTCTCCAATACCATGAGCAGAACAAATCTGTTTCAAATTATCGATAACTATTCTGGCTTCCGATATACCCATGGAATCGATTACAAAAATATATCGAATTTAAAAAATTAAAAAATGGGGTTGAAAAAATGGGTAACGATAAAACTTATCTCAAAATTTCGTCAAAATTGGTTTAGAAACACCGGAGATATCGTAAAGTTAAGTCAGTTTTAGGTTTCGTTTCAATTGATTATTATTGGAAGCATACTTTTATGGTGCATGAAGAATAATTTTTTGCGACTGGGTTCAGGGGTTGTCAACTAAACAGGCAACATCAGAATATTTTTCAAAAAAGTTTTTACAAAATAAATATTTTTGTCGATAATAACTTAAACTATTTACTGTGCTACTTTTGCACATTTCTCGGAATTTTGGACTTGCAGTGCAGTGTCGGCTAAAGCAATTCATCTGCTATTATTAGGAATAAAGCTTTGAATAACTATACTTAGCCCGTTGGGCTTATCGGGCGCTCCACCGCTGTTATTGACAGAGTAGCGTCAGTAGCTACTTTAGTTCAACTCTTGGCTGGGACCTTGGCGATTTACATGAACACTTCAAGTCATGCTAATACCTCCGGACTTATTGCAAAACAGCACATTAAGCCGGCAGCCATGTACAAAAACAAAGAGACTCTTGGCATTGCACTCAGAAAAGCTGTCAGCGAACCATCATCTACTCAAAGCAGTAGCTGCACCACAACACTTACTAGTGCCACCAGCAGCACCACATACACAATGGCAAATATAAACTCCATCTCAACTGCGGCAACTGCTGCAATTAGCAGTGTGGGCTCCAGCGTGAACATGGATAACTCCACGGACACTGCTTCTCTAACAGAGGAGCTGCTTCAAGATTGGAGGATGGCCAAAGACATCTGATGCTGAAGAGGAAGAAACCATATAAAAGGCTGAACAAAGAATCGATGTTGAAATCACCACCAGCATCAACCAGCAAGGCAAACTCTAGCGACAGGTTTCCTATTCTAGATATGAACATAAACTTAACCAGTGACGGATATGTTGTGGAAAGTTCAAAAGATACAAATGAAGGCCCTATTAGCTCTTCTGCAGCTGATCAACTGAATATTTATAATGAAAATATGGAAACTAATGACACAGGAAGCAGCCCACAGCAGACTGGATCTTTTACTAATAATCGGCTCAACAATAATGCAAAGCCACCACAAATAGTTATTAGTATTACTAACCTTAACGATCTCTTTGAAATCATTTTGGAGGTCACTAGTCTAGATAACGTATCAGTCAAAGTTAACCAAGGAGAAACAGCTAGAATATTCCCCAAAGACTGTAATACTTATAGAGCTATTGTTGATCATTTTGATAAAACGGGAATTGAATTCCATACATACCAAATGAAGCTAGAAAGGCCTCTCAGAAAAGTGGCTAAGGGGCTTCATCATAGCACATTAACCAACGAAATTAAGGACAGTTTTAAAAAATTTGGCTTTGATGCTCTTGAGGTACATAATTCAAGATCGAGAACTAACCGAGATGAAAAACTCAATAAATTTTTCATCAATATAAAGCCATGTGCTAAAGTTAATGATATATATGATATCACAACACTTTGCCGACAAAGAGAGAGAGTAGAAAGGATGCAAAAAACCTCGGAAACTGCCCAATGCATACGATGCCAGGATTATGGACACACTTCCAAATACTGCCGTCGTCATCCCCTATGTGCTCAATGTGGTAAAAACCATGAAACCAAATAATCCCACGGTTCCCTATATCAACCACCTACCTGTATGCGTTGTGGAGGAAACCACATGGCAAGCTACAAAGGCTGCCAGTGGTATCACGAATACCTTCGAAGATCAATGGGCTCTCCGAAGGAGCAACAGCGTCAACCTTTGCCGACTAGCCAGACTAGAAATGATAAAAATCAAACATCGCGGCAACAGCCACAACAAAAAGATTTACACAAGTTTGACAGCAACAAACACAACAAATGCCTAACACTTCTGGAGTCACTAGTGGTAACATATCGTACGCCTCTATAGTAAGAAACGGAAATGCACATGCCCAGCGGCATCTACATGAGTTTCAAGCGAAACTTCACTTACCAAAATCAAGCGAAAAAAGTACAGAACAGCAGCATACGCTTGACGTCCACACAATATTGGAACAACAGCAACATCAATTTATGCAATGGCAGCAACAGCTCCAGCAACAATCATGGTCACGGAGGGGTGGCAGTTTTGGTAAGGAGTTTTCTCAGTCATTTCCCACAAAGAGTTATTGAAACACGAACCATTCAGATGTCTTCAATAAAAGTTGCCACAAGTTTGGGTGACATGGAAGTAAGTGAAATATACTGTCCACCAAGAAATAGAATCGAAGTAAGGCACTTCATTGACATACTCGCTTCTTGCGGTCAAAGATATCTGGTTGGAGGTGACTAGAATGCGCGACATTAATTGTTGTTATATCATATCTGGCTAATATCAAAAAATTCTATCCGGAATTTTTCTTTTTATACTCGATACCGAAGGTAAAGAGTATATTGGGTTTGTGCAATGTCCCTCATGGTGTCTGTCCGTCTGTCAGTCTGTCCGCCTGTATGAACGCAACTTTTTTCCACACCCTTCAAGCTAGAGACTTGAAACTTAGCAAAAGTCTTTATCTATGGCATAGTAAATTAAAGTGTTAAGATTGGAGTTCTACGACAATGCTTCACTAAAAACGGGAATGCGTGTATTTTCCAAAGCGTTAAGGCTAGAGTCACCAAAATTGGTAGGAAGATAGCTGTTAACGATCCCAAAAAAAACTGCATTAAATTTGAAGCCACGCCCCCCCCGTTCCCAAGGCCCTTGCATTTTGAAATCAAAAATGCCTATATTTTCCACAGCTTTTGAGCTAGAGCCGCCAAATTTGGTGCCAAGATTGGAAGTGAAGAAACCCAAAAATTTTGAATGGCGCCCCCACCCATACTGCCCCAAGCGCCCCTTCCGCCATATTCTACTAACTTTGAGCTAGAGTCACCAAATTTGGTATGAGGATAGCAGTTATCATCATAAATAGATCTCCAGCAAAACTTTGGACGCCACGCCCCCGCATACCAGCTCCCAGCCCCCCTTCCACCATATTCTACTATCTTTGAGCTAGAGTCACCAAATTTGGTTTGAGGATAGCAATTAACATCACAAACAGATCTGCAGTAAAACTTTGGATGCCACGCCCCCCCTTACCACCCCAGCCACCTTTTTTTATTTTTGAGCTTGAATCAAGATTGGAAGAACTAAATTCAAGTTTAAAGAGAACTTACATCAAGAACAAACGAACTTAAGAAACAATACTTGAATCAAGTACAACATTCTCGGTTACTGTAATTCCGTACTCAGTGAGAAATCAAGTTCGAATTGTTGGGTTTCAAGTACGGAATACTTGATTTTTTCTATCAGTGTGGTGTTCCTCTGGGGAGTCACCTGGGACCATTGCTATTTAATCTCTTTATTGATGATATTCCTGCTGTTATTTCAAACTCTCGTGTTTATATGTTTGCTGATGATGTGAATCTATGTTTCACCTATAATGATAATTCTCTATGTAACTTACTACAGTCAGGGTGCATTGTCGGCCTGGTGCCGCTACAAGTTATAAAATTTAAATTGTTCAAAATGTAAAGTCATGTCTTTTTTAAGAGGTATCCCTCATACTGCTCACTACTGTCTTGATGCTTCACCACTTGTCCGCGTTTTTGAAATTAAAGATTATTTTCTGCTTAGTGCTTTGAGCTAGAGTCACCAAATTCGGTTTGAGGATAGCTATTGACATCATAAATAGATCTGCAGCAAAAGTTTGGATGCCACGCCCCCCCTTACCACCCCCAGCCACCTTTCCCTTAAATTTTACTATTTTTGAGCTAGAGTAACCAAATTTGGTATGAGGATAGCAATTGACATTATACACAGATCTTCAGCTAAAATTTTGATGCCACGCCCCCCCCCCCTCACATACTACCCCCAGCCTACCATCCTCCATATTCTTTTAACTTGCATTGCAATCAGCTCTCTTTTAATCTGTTTTACTACTGGTATCGAGTATACCGCAGTCGGGTGCGTACGACTGCAACGATTCTACTTGTTTTTTTTAAATATTGTTATTGGAGCTTAACAACTGAAATAACAAGCTAGAGATAGCACTGGCTACTTGGGCCTTCGACTATATACAATTGTTCAAACTTATTTTACGTGAACTTTCAGCTGAGTTGTTTTATAAATATACTTAAGTCTAGTAAATGTAATTTTGTTTAGCTGTAATTTTGCTAATTATGTATATTTATATGAAAGTTTCAAGATGTATAATACATTCTTAATCGTGATTTTATTAAGCTAAATCAGGTTGAACAGTTGGGCTTTTTTTAAGTAAGTGAGGATTTTTTTAATAGTTTTTTCTGTAGGGTCTGTAGGGCAAGTATTGAAAATACGCATAGTGTTTATGGTGTTGGAGTTACATAAGGGGCAAGTAAGTGAGCTATTTATTATTAAGGTAATGTTGGTGCGTAAACCTTGTGTGTCCTAATCTAATTCGTATGTATTTAATTTGTTCCATACGGGAAAATCTATTTAGTGGTCTTTTGCGTAAGTAATCATCTATATTAACAAGTTTATTGAGATTTTGTACAATTTATTACCGTTTGGGTATAAAGAGGTTTGTTTATAGTGGGAAACTTGATTTTTGAAATATTTATTTATGTCTTTTAGCAAGCCCCCCTGCTCGCTCCGCTCGACAACCCCCCTGTCGGATCTTGAGTCATATTTTCAATTCTTTTCTTTTTTCTATCTTCAACAATTTGTTTAGAATTTTTTCTTTTTTCCTGACATTTTTGATTTATAATTTTTTGTAGCTCTTTTTTCTTCAATTCCTTTTAAATTTTTTCATTGTCTGTCAAAATTTTCTTTGGACGTGCCATTTTTAAGAAAAAAACAACAGCCCGACCAGAATATACCCTGAACCCAGTTGCTGTCCTTGCGTCCTAAAAGTATGCTTCAAATAATGATCACTTTAAACAAAACTCATAACTGACTTAACTTTACGATATCTCTGGTGTTTCTTAATGTATTTGGACGAAATTTTGAGAAAAGGTCTATCGTTACCCATTACTTCAACCACCATTTTTACATTTTGCAAATTCGATAGTTTTTTGTTATCGATTTCATGTGTATATCGAAAACCAGAGTAGTTATCGATAATTTGAAGCAAACTTGTTCTGCTCATGGTATAGGAGAACTTATATTCAAAATCTGAAGTCTCTAGCTCTTGTAGTCTCTGAGATCTACGCGTTCATACAGACGGACAGACAGACAGACGGACAGACGGACGGACAGACGGACATGGCCATATCGACTCGGCTATTGATACTGATCAAGAATATATATACTTTATGGGGTCGGAGATGCTTCCTTCTGCCTGTTACATACTTTTGCACAAAACCATTATACCCTGATTTACCCATTTTATGGGTTCAGGGTATAAAAATATATTTTATTAATAAGAAACTTTAATTGCAGTTATTTAAATTGTCATCATTCATAATGATCGAAGCAGGTCAATGATCGACAATGCCAAAGCAACGCATACAATTAAATGTGTTTATGTACACGCAAAGGGGCACACACACAAACTAAAGCGCTAGTCGAAATAAAATATCAAAAATCATTTCAAAGCCCAAGTCAACCAAAACTGCAGATAACACATCAAACGCACAATTCCACGTATATTTTCATATATATACACACTTTATTACTAGCTCTAAAAGGGTGAACAAAGAATCGATGTTGGAATCACCACCAGCATCAACTAGCAAAGCAATCTCTAGCAACAGGTTTGCTATTTCAGATATGGACATGGACTTAACCAGTGACAGATATGTTGTGGAAAGTTCAAAAGATACATATGAAGGCCCTATTAGCTCTTCTGCAACTGCTCAACTGAATATTTCTAATGAAAATATGGATACCAATGACACAGAAACCAGCTCGCAACAGAATGAATCTTGTACTAATAATCGGCTCAACAATAATGCAAAGCCACCACAAATAGTTATTAGTATTACTAACCTTAACGATCTCTTTGAAATCATTTTGGAGGTCACTAGTCTAGTTAACCAAGGAGAAACAGCTAGAATATTCCCCAAAGACTGTAATACTTATAGAGCTATTGTTGACCATTTTGATAAAATAGGAATCGAATTCCGTACATACCAAATGAAGCAAGAAAGGCCTCACAGAATAGTGGTTAAGGGTCTCCATCATAGCACATTAACCAACGGAATTAAGGCCGGTTTTAAAAATATTGGCTTTGATGCTCTTGAGGTACATAATCCAAGATCAAGGACTAACAGAGATGAAAAACTCAACATATTTTTCATCAATATAAAGCCATGTGCTAGAATTAAAGATATATATGATATCACAACACTTTGCCGACAAAGAGTGAGAGTAGAAAGGATGCGAAAAACCTCGGAAACTGCCCAATGCATACGATGCCAGGATTATGGACACACTTCCAAATACTGCTGTCGTCATCCCCACTGTGCTCGATGTGGTGAAAACCATGAAACCAAACAATGCCAACGTTCCCTAGATCAACCGCCTACCTGTATGCACTGTGGAGGAAATCACATGGCAAGCTACAAAGGCTGCCAGTGGTATCAGGAATACCTTCGTAGATCAATGGGCCCTCCCAAGAAGCAACAGCGTCAACCCTTGCCGACTAGCCAGACTAGAAAAGTCAAAAACCAAACATCACGACAACAGCCACAAAAAAAAGATCTACAGCAAGTTCAACAGCAACGAACACAACAAATGCCTAGCACTACTGTAGTCACTAGTGGTAACATATCGTACGCCTCTATAGTAAGAAACGGAAATGCACCTGCCCAGCGCCGTCTACATGAGTTCCAAGCGAAACTTCCCTTACTAAAATCAAGCGAAAACACTACACAACAGGATAATTTAACTCCCCAACTCCAAAACAACGCTCCAGCCTCACAATGAATGCACTCAAGATCCTTATCTGGAATGTCAATGGCATTTCAGGTAAAGCTAGAGAAGTTGAGCACTTCGCGCACAACAACAGCGTTGACATCCTTCTCTTAAATGAGATAAGACTCAACCGAGGAGAAACTGTAAAAATATATGGATATACATTCTACCCAGCGTACAAACCATCACGTCACAATCATGGCCACGGAGGGGCGGCAGTTTTGGTGGGGAGTTCTCTTTATCATTTCCCACAAAGAGTAATTGAAACACGAACAATTCAAATGTCTTCAATAAAAGTCGCCACAAGTTTGGGGGACATGGAAATAAGTGAAATATACTGTCCACCAAGAAATAGAATCGAAGTAAGGCACTTTACTGATATACTCGCTTCTAGCGGTCAAAGGTATCTGGTTGGAGGTGACTGAAACGCGCGACATTGGATGTTGGGAGACACCTATAATTCACCCAGAGGTCGAGAACTAGTCGAAGCCATTACAGCCAGAGGGGCTAATATACTTGCTACTGGTTCACGAACCAGATACCCCTATGTAGCAAGCCACACAGCAGCATGCATTGATTTTGCAATTTACCACGGGATACCGGATTCTAGAGCAAACATATGTTAAAACTGGGATTTAGACTCCGATCACATAGCGCTTCTTGTGAAACTACAAATGGATGGAGTTAATATCAGACCAAGCTCTCGACTAATCACCAGCCGAACTGACCTCATCGCATTCAGACAAAACCTCGAAAGATCCTTTGAATTAAATTCGACTCTGGACTCTAGAGAAGACATCGAAAATGCAGTTGATATTCTTACTGAGAATATATGTAGAGCTGCTGCAGCTTCAACGCCACCTGTTACTGAGCTTCGTCCAATTAGCTATGGCATTGTTCTTACAAGGGAGGCCAGAGAGCTAATCAAAACAAAAAGGTGCCTTCGACGTAGAGCAATTCGTTCTCAAGAGCCTTGGGACCGAATTATGTGGAACCAGGCAGCCAAACAGCTACGAACACTTTTAAGGAAACTTCGAAGCGATTTCTTTGAACAAAAACTGTCTTCCATGGACTACACAATCGATGCAAAGTATTCGCTATGGAAATGCACAAAATCGCTTAAACGACAACCCTTTAGACAGGTTCCTGTGCGATGTCCGAGAGGTGAACTTACCAAAAATGAAGTAGAGCAGGCCAATGCTTTTGGTTATCATCTAGAGGATCGATTCGTTCCTTACGATTTTGCTACGGCAGAGCAGACAAGACAGACTCACGAGAATCTGCAGACCCCATTGCAGATGTCTTTGCCTATCAAGCCAATAAGGATTGAAGTCATTCAACTACTGCCGAAAAATAAAGCTCCAGGTATTGATAAAAGAGCCTTACTTTATATTGCATTGATATTTAATGCTATTATTAGAGTACATGAGTTCCCAAAGCAGTGGAAATTGGCTTCGATTTTGATGATTCACAAGCCAGGTAAGCCTGAAGCTGTACCTTAGTCATCTCGCCCAATAAGTCTTTTACCCTCCCCGTCTAAAGTATGGGAGAGGCTTATTGCCAATAGGATTACTGTGATTATAAGCCAATGCAGTATATTGCCAGATCATCAATTTGGCTTCCGAGGAGGACATGGCACTGTCGAACAAGTTCACAGATTGGTAAAACACATCTGGCAGGCGTTTGACGGCCAGGAGTACCCGAACGCAGTCTTTATTGATATGCAGCAGGCCTTTGACAAAGTCTGGCATGTTGGCCTATTGTGCAAAATTAAAGACCTCTTACCGGCACCGTACTATGGCCTGCCAAGGGCATATCTTGAAGAACGAGACTTTAAGGTCAAAGTAAGGGACACATATTCGACGAACTACCTCATGAGAGCTGGAGTCCCACAGGACAGTGTTCTCGGACCGCTGCTCTATTCGCTGTATACTGCCGATATACCCAGGCCCAGCTGTCAACACATGATAGCTCCCTCTAAGGCTCTTATTGCAACTTATGCAGATAAAATCGCAGTCATATACAACTCCAGCTGTTGCGTAGATGTGCTAATGGACTAAAGGGTTACGTTAACACTCTTGCAGTTTGGTGCAAACGATGGAATTTAAAGGTCAATCTGCCGAAAACAACCAACACCTGTTTCACACTAAAAAGGCTAGTGATGAATACCCCTGCCATTCAGCTCGAGGGAGTTACCCTTGACCAGCCATCTCAAGCTAAATATCTTGGCATCACCCTCGACAAGCGGCTTACTTTCGGGCCACATCTTAATGCCACAGTGAAAAAATGTGGGCACTGAATACAGCAACTGCATTGGCCAATCAATAGAAGGAGCACCATGTCGCTTAGGTGCAAAAGAGCTGTGTATGCCCACTGTATTGTTCCAATATGGTTCTATGGAATACAGATTTGGTCGATCGCAGCCAAATCAAATTATAAACGTATACAGGTGCTGCAAAATCGGGTACTAAGACAGATTACAGGCTGTCCCTGGTACGTACGCGGCTCTACACTTCACAGAGAACTTAATCTGCATACAGTGGAAGAGCAGATTTGTAGATACACGAGCAGATACAGTGACAGATTGCTAAGACACAGCAGCCTACTTGCAAGACAACTACTCCCTGCTCGCCCTCTAAGGCGACTTAAACGGCTTGGCTTTGCCAAGACAATTGGACGTCAATAAGACTCCAATACCCAATAATCCTCATACTACATTATGGGGTTTGGTTTTATTTTTCATTTTCTTCCATGTGTTGTTAAGGTACTTTTATATTTGTACAGGTTCTACACTTAATAAACCATCAAAAAAAAAAAAAAAAAACTGGGTTCAGGGTATCTTCTAGTCGGGCTCTCTGGACTAGAGCCTTCCTACTTGTTTGCTAATGAAAATATGCAGTTATTGCAAATATTTTCTTAAACTACATATCCACAGTAGCACTTATATGTTATAAGGGTTTTCAACATTCGATATGCGCTTGTTTTCACAAAAACTTAAAGGAAATTGTTAAGTTGACTTAACTCTTAATATTTTTTTCATACCGGGCTACTTATATGCAAATCTAATCTTAAGGAGTAAAGTCCTAAAAGTAAACAACAATAAAAAACAAAACGAATACAGAAGATTTACATGGTTAGCGATCGACCACTTGTGGTCAGCTGCAAATTACGAAATTCTTCGCGAATACGCAATCCCGAACAAACAGCAGGTACGATACCGTTCGGCGTACCGACAAGACGCTCTTGGCATAGTTCACACACTCCCATCCACTTCAATACTTACATACGTTCTTACCCCCCAATTTCACTCCTGGCTGGACCAAGGACTCGAACCGTGACGAATGTCAACTTGGCTTCGACCCGGATCACAAACCAGCCCAGTCTCTGTAAGTAGGTAGATAGTAGAGAGCTGCATGACTGGCAAAAAAAACAGCATTCGAATATACAATGTTAAAAATGAATTGAATGGAATAGAATACTTCTACAAAATTGTATTAGTGAATATTGTGCTTTGGCAACTTACTCAGTCGCACAACATTCAAACCTCGGGCCACGGATCAAATAAATGAAAATTTACAGTTATATTCGAGTAGTACTGAATGTATTCAAATATAAAGTCCGCTATGTATGTCTGTTTGTGTTTTTTTGCCTGCTAATATGTATGTGCAGATGCCATTAGGTCACAAATCGCTTGTCAGCGGCGCGAAAATATCACCAAAAATGTGTGCACTGAGCGAAGTGATATATGCACAAAAATAAGATATTTCAATTTGGCAGGGCATCGTTCACTAATTTGCCAATGTACGCATTCTCTTAGAAGCAGGTCTACAGTTTTTTTTATAAGTGCACACAAGGAACCCTTTTTTTATAACCCTCTGCCCGAGCTGCTTGTGCGGCCGGCTGTCGAGGCAACGCTTGCGATCAGACCGTCAGCTTGTGCGTCGGTCTTGCGCCGAGCATACATATATACGTAATTTCTCTAGTCCCACGAAATGAATGGAATCATTACAAATGAATGGACTCATTACAAATGAATTGATTTAGACTACGCATTAGTATGTTTTGAGTTTTCTACTCATAGTATTTAACTTCAATGTCATGAATGTTGATAAATATTGTTGAATATTAGTATCGACAAATGCTACTACTCATATTCACTCATACAATGTTTTGTCTGCCACTCATTCTACTCTATTCAACTCGAATACATTCTATTACATTACAGTTGTGAATGGACTCATGCAGCTGTCTAGTCGATAGCGACTTCCTGTTATAATCTGCCATACCAAGGTATTGTGGATCTCTTCCTGGGTAGAATGAACTTTCTTCGCAAGTCGTGAAAACCGAAACATAAAAAAGAACACAAACAAGCAACTGTAAGTGGAGCAGAAATCCCTGATGCCAGTGTCATGTTATGCAAGTAAAAGTAAGGACCGCCTCATGGTCGGGGAAAGGTCCTTTAGCGTGGAACTAGCACAACGGCTCCTTTACCAGGCGCAGCGCAGTCGCAGGAACAAGCTGGCTCAGCGCGCACCAGTTCGTGGAGGCATATAAACGTCAGCATTTCAGCCCAACTGCAACCCGATTGATGCGAGTGACCGGGAGGTTCGAAGGACCTAAACTGAAAATATCTGTGAGTCTCGACGACGAGGCTCTTGAGGTACCTGCAGCAAGGACTTTCACCTGGTGATGTCTTGAAAATGGCAATGGCTAACAAAAAGAAGGCGCATCTCACAAGGTGACTAATCTCCCAACGCCATAACGACAATTGACGACACATGCTGTGGCTAGAGTATTGTCTAAGTACGTAGATGGCAGCCGCTGGCGCAGCAGCCGTTAGGTCTTTCCCTCCAGTGTCCCCTGAGATTCGCTCGTGGTACGCGGCTATGGAAAATAACGTCGAGGTGGCTTTGTTACCAGTGAAACACCGGCGGGTAATGCTCAGATATTGGGACTTGTCCGCATTGGAAAAGGCCGTCCCAGATGGTGTAATCTTCATTGCTGGGACACCAATGTCGCGTTGTAGGGCAATCCTTTCCGTGTTGGCTACCTGGTCATTGAATGTTCTGACGAACACTCATGGGATTGGCTAAGGATGCTAAGGTCACGGATGCAGTCGTGGAAAGGACAACAATGGTGGATGATGACATTATATCGCATCCCAACATCACCATTTTCTGTTCAAGTGCGGATTGCTCAACCGAGGAGCACTCCCGGTGTAACACTAGCACTAAGAGCAGCAGGCACGGCACCCGCATCACCCACAACAACAGTAACGAGCGATCTGACAAGTCGGCGGATTTGGCAGGGGTGACACTCGGTCCAGACGTGCGCGATGAAAAGGTGCTGATGGCCTTAAAAGATCTTTGAGCACAGTATGGCTGCGGCATATTAAAAAGTTGGCGACGCAACGACTCGCAGCGGCTATCAGGATTAAATTCATTTACACATGTTAGCCTGTGGAGTAGCAGTAGCCGCTAAAGCGGCGTCGGCCTAGGCCTAGCGAGGTTAGAAAATATATCAATATAAATAAAAATAAATAAATATCCCAAGGGACTGCCCACTACCGAAAGAAGAAGAACTGGTGAAAGAAGAAATTTTCGGTAATAAACGGCTGCGATTCCAATGCGATCCTTTCCATATAGGGCAGCATTTACATCAACACAAGGAGTGAGTGCCTTACCGACTTTATATTCAAATGTGCAGGTTTATCGAGTTGGATACGTTCTAAACAAATTTCGCGTTATAAGGTCGCACTATGTGATCGCGTTATGAAGGCTTAAATGTTCAATGAATATTATGCATTAGCAACACCATAAATTTACTTTGACTTGTCTGTGTTACTGTCTTCGAACATCAGGCGTATAACGTCAGGCGTATATAAAGCTCTGCATTCGCTTGTTTAGTTTGCACTTAGATGCAAAAAAGTAGCCGATTGAGCTAGTTCAGCCACGCAGCTCGCATCCAAATTTTTGCTGCAGCTCTGTGTATGATGTCAACTGCTATCCTTCTACCAAATTTGTTGACGCTAGCTCAAAGTAAGTCAAATATGTGGGAAGACGTGAGGGGGGCGATATATGTGGGCGTGGCATCCAAAATTTTGCGACAGATATTTGGGGTTCGTTTATTCCTATCCTCCTACCAAAGTTGGTGACTCTAGCTCAAGGTAAGTAAAATATAAAGCGGTTTGGGGTGGCTGGGCGTTACATCCAAAGTTCTTATGAATTTGTTTGGAGGTCGTTATCAACTTTGTTGGCATCAAGTTTGGTGGCTCTAGCTCAAAAACTGTGAAAGATATAGGCATTTGTGTTTTTGTGTACACCCCTGCTGTTCGTTTAGGGCTTAGCGAGCGATATACATAACTGATGCCTGAGTGCCGGCTAACATTAATGCTTCGTTAAAGGGCTGATATAAATATCGCTAAAACCGTCGTTAGGCAAACCTTGACTCAAGCCGACACTTACATTGTTTTTATTTTATTATTATCCAAAATATTTTGATTTGACTCCACAAGAACATCGACTGCATGCTCCTCAGCCACCGAAACGTTTTTCTTACGATGTTTATATTTTTCAGCCGGGCTCAATAAAATTAATGTTTTAAGCATTTGTTTCGAATTTGGCAGTCACGAAACAAAACAAGTAAGAAGGCTCTAGTCGGGAGAGCCCAAATAGAAAATACCCTGAACCCAGTTGATAGAAATTATACTAAATGCGCCCTAAAAGTATGCTTTAAATAATAATCAATTGATACAAAACTTAAAACTGACTTATCTCAGCGATATCTCCGGTGTTTCCTAACCGATTTGGACGAAATTATGACATAAGTTCTATCGTTACCCATTTTTTCAACCCTCATTTTTAGATTTCACAAATTCGATATCTTTTTGTAATCGATTCTATGTGTATATCGGAAACGAGAATAGTTATCGATAATTTAAAACAAACTGGTTCTGCTCATGGTATAGGAGAACTTATATTCCAAACCTGAAATCTCTAGCTCTTGCAGTCTCTGAGATCTACGCGTTCATACAGACGGACAGACGGACATGGCCATATCGACTCGGCTATTGATGCTGATCAAGAATATATATTCTTTATGGGCTCGGAGACGCTTCCTTCTGCCTGTCACATACTTTTGCACAAAACCCTTATACCCTGATTTACCCATTTTTATGGGTTCAGGGTATAAAAATACCATACCAAACAGCTGATTTCGTCGCAATGGGTTGGCAGCACCATTAGGGCGATAGTATCTGAACGAATAAGGTTAACTTTGCATTGAGAAAACTAAACTGATTTAACACGAGCATTAAAGTTATGCCGAGATTAACTAATTGGCACTTTAACTGGACATTGAGAAACCGGCTCTTAGTTTTTTACAGTTATTCTCTGCCGCTACACAAATACGATCATACTCAGATGAATAGGTATATGAAATTTCTCAGTCGGTCGAGCACGACCTCGAAATTTGTTCGTCGCTCGAGCTCACTCAACGAAATTTGTTTGCATTTATTCACGGACACATATATGTAGCTACCGGCGCCTTAAGATGTAAACACACCACAAACTAATGTTGTTCTCGTTTGTCAGCAGGAAAATGATTAACGCATACATACACTCCATTGAATATTCGAATGCACGTAAACAATCAAACAGCGCTCACATTTTAATTTTGAGCGAGAATGGGTATTTGTGGTTCTGAGAGTGGCGGACTCAAAAACAGTGTTACCGATGTTGTAAATCGAATTTTCTTTGGTTAGTTGTTGGGTCAACACTCATTTAAGTGAACATGTTTCGCTTTGTAGCAGTGATGACAAGTGTTTTTTTTTTTTGTTGACAGTGACTCCATTTATGATAACAACCAGTTAGCTTCGTTGTTTGGATCGTCGAGGAGTAACAACATGGCACTTTGCTCTATATGACTATGAAAATCATACGAATTCCTGTAAGGGATAAAATAACTTTTGCATTCAAATACATCGGCTTCAATTTTTCAATGTCATAGAATGAAGTACAAAATGTGCCCTATTTAAATGATTGCATCGAGAAAAATTTTTCATTCTTGCGATCGATTCCAAATTGATTATATTATTGGTTGCAAAGGAAGCTCGACTTTTTTGCAATGACTAGGCAGCTGGGAAAACGCACAAATTTTCTTACTGAGTACAAAGGAATTTTCTGGCCAAAACCTATACAGATACTATACAAGTTGAAATATAATTATATTTATAATCAATCAGGTCTAAACAGGTGTTAACACATCATCTGTGAGTTCAAACACTCATAGAATTTATCGCTTTTAATCCTTTGGTCTGGACGATACATTAACAGCAACTTAAGCTGAGAAAAATGTTGTCTTAGTCATATTTGAAATAGAGCTAAGGTGGTCTTCATACCCAAGACAGGGACTACAGATGTTACCAACCCAAAGGGAAGGAAAGATTTCAAAACGTCCTAAAATGATGCAGTCAGGGCAACCCTTAATATAAAATGTTTGGACAGTGACACTTATAGATTGATTTCATCACTACCGTAACGGTTAGAAGAGGTTATCAACAAGGCGGGGTTTTATCACCGTTTCTTTGGAGCATATGAGCTGTAAAATAGACTTGCCAGCATGGGTATCCAAAGTCAAGGCTTTGCTGATAACATTGTTATAGCAGAGGGCAAGTACGAAAAAATAATCTTTTACATGGTTTATATCAGACCTAAGCTCACTCTTGCAAGATTTATAGGTTTGATTCAACCTTAATCCTACAAGAACCATCGTCGCTCCATAAAAAGAGTGGCCTGGGCCCTACACCAGTCATGGAGGTTCTATTGGCTGCAACAGAAACCAGGAGTTGGGCGTGAAGGTACTCTCAGTCAAAAATCGGCAGATATTCTATATGGTGAACTCCCTTTACAGGCACAGACAAGGGACGCAGTTATTGATGCACAAATATTTGAGCAAAGGTTTTAAGTTCACCTTTGAAACAAACAAAAATTGAAATTTCGCGAAGAGGTCTGTACTTCAATACTATACTAATAGCGACAGACATGATATCGGATAGTCAACCAGCTATAATTGTACTCAGTAGGACCAAAATTAAGTCAAAAGAAGTTCGCGCAGTACGAACCAAGCTAGAAAATCTAACATCGTACAACAGGCTAGTTATAAGATGGGTCCCTTTTGTGGAAAACGATCTGGTCTTCTCTCGACTTGCTCGTTCCGTACAGACACGATGACAAATATTGAACAAAATCTATTAACTCATTACCTGCGGTATCAGAGATTAAGAAGTGAACACGTAAAACTTTCGAAAACAGTTTAAAACAAGTAGAAACGTTGCAGTCGGACGAACCCGACTGCGGTATACTCGATACCAGTAATAAAACAGTCCAAAGTTTAGCTGCAGATCTATTTATGTTGTCAATTGCTATCCTCATAACAAATTTGGTGACTCTAGAATATGGTGGAATTAGGCTGGGGGCAGTATGGGTGGGGACGCCATCCAAATTGTTTGGGTTCGTTAACATCTTCCTACCAAATTTGGTGACCCTAGCTTTAACACTTTGGAAAATACACGCATTCCTGTTTATAGTGCAGCGTTGGGGCGGTTTGGGGCAGCTTGGGCAGTATCGATTGGCGTGGCATCCAATGTTTTTATGCATTTTTTTAAAGGTTGCATTCACCTATCTTGAAACAAAATTTTGTGGCTCTAAATCAAAAACTGTAAAAGATATAAGCATTTATGTTTTTAAAGTGCGGGGGGGCTGGGGGCGGAATGGGAGGGTGGGGCTCCAAAACTTTGATGCAGTTTTTGGGGGTTGTTACCAGTCATCTACCCACCAAATTTTGTGACTCTAGCTCAAACACTATTGAAGATACACGCACTACCGTTTTTAGCGAAACGTTAGGGCAGTTGGAGGCGCCTAGGGCAGTATAGATGGGCGTGGCATCCAAAGTTCTTTAGAATTTGGTTAAGGATCGTCAATACCTATCTTGGCAACAATTTTGATGGCTCTAGCTCAAAAACTGTAGAAGATATGGGCATTTTTGGTGTTAAACTACAGGGGGCTGGGGCGGAATGGGTAGGTGTGGCTCCAAAATTTTTTATGCAGTTTCTTTTGGGTTGTTAGTAGCTATCTTTTCCCGAAAGTTGAAGTTCTAGCTGTAAGGGCTTGCGAAATAGCTGGATCTATCGATGTTGCGTTACCGAGTTTATCGATTTGCCAGCCCCCTAGTTATCGTAGAACTCCAATCTTAACACTTTAATTTACTATGCCATAGATAAAGACATTTGCAAAGTTTCAAGTCTCTAGCTTGAAGGGTGTGGAAAAAAGTTGCGTTCATACAGACGGACGGACGGACGGACAGATACCATGACGGACATTGCACAAACCCAATGTACTCTTTACCTTCGGTATCGAGTATAAGAATATGAGCTTAAATATTTATTTTAATGGGGGGGACGCGCAAGCGGAAAGTACATCGGGAACTTTAAGCTTCAATGTCTGCTGTGTTTCTCCCTTTAATACCATAACAAAACAAGTAAGAAGGCTCTAGTCGGGAGAGCCCGTCTAGAATATACCTTGAGCCCAGTTGCAATAAATGTTTTACTCCTTGCGCCCTAAAAGTATGCTTCAAATAATGATCAATTGAAACAAAACTAAAAACTGACTTAATTTTACAATATCTCCGGTGTTTCCTAACCCATTTGGACGAAATTTTGAGAAAAGTTCTATCGTTACCCATTACACCTACCCCCATTTTTATATTTTCCAAATTCGATATTTTTTTGTTATCGACTCCATGTGTATATCGAAAACCAGAGTAGTTATCGATAATTTGAAGCAAACTTGTTCTGCTTATGGTATAGGAGAACTTATATTCAAAATCTGAAGTCTCTAGCTCTTGTAGTCTCTGAGATCTACGCGTTTATACAGACGGACAGACGGACGGACAGACGGACATGGCCATATCGACTCGGCTATTGATACTGATCAAGAATATATATACTTTATGGGGTCGGAGATGCTTCCTTCTGCCTGTTACATACTTTTGCACAAAACCATTATACCCTGATTTACCCATTTTTATGGGTTCAGGGTATAAAAATTAATGTTTAGTTTTTTCTTACCTGAGTACGTTGCCAGCAAAGGGTCAGCGCCATAGGATAATAGAAGACGAACTACTTCATCATGATCATTTTCGATGGCACCATGCAATGGTCGAATGCCAGATTGAGCTGCTTCCGAGTGATTTGCCCCAAATTGCAACAGAATCCGAGCAATCTCAAGCCAGCCTTGCGTGCAGGCCTCGTGCAGCGGTGTGTAGCCGGCATTGTCCTTTTGATCAGGATTCATCCCCATGCGATCCAGACAATAAACAACCACATCGATGAGGCCTTGGCGCGCCGCCTTGTGCATGGTGCTTTGACCCACACCCTTGTTGAGAACCCACTTTTGTATCTCGCGACACAAGTCTATATCAGTTTTGATTTTGATCGGCAAATGGGAATTACTGCCCGCAATGGTGCTGTCTGTATCATCTATACGTTCATCGCCTGCTGCAGAATTTGCCACCGTCGGTGACCACGCAACCGCTGTTGTTAACAAGGAAGACGATTGTTCACTAGATGGTTTAATCGCGGTGATGTTGATTGTTGCTCCAACGCTAGTGCTCTGATGCTGTGTTGGTCGCTTCTTCTTCCGGATATAATCAAAACCGGAGCTTCCCTTGCGCCGCAGATACTTGCGCTTGTTTGGACATAGCGTTGTAATTACTGGTACTTCTGTTGCGTTAAACGGATCTATTTTTACAGTATTGTGGGCCTCATCGGTGGTAATAATGTGCCTAGCAAGCTTGTTATTATTGGCAGAAACAATGCGATTCATTTGCTCTAAAAAGTCTTCATACTGTTGATAGCTTAACGCAGAACTCGTATGATTCTGAGCACATTCCGGCGGCGCTGAAGCCGGACGATCCGTGCCAACAAAAATTTCTCGTATGATTTCGCGTCGCTGCTGTAACTTAGACTCGGTGCGTGTCTTGCTTTGCAACACTTTTGTGTCAAATATGCTGAAGTGCCGTCTGTTCGTGCTGTCCACCAAACTGTGATGTGCCTCCAGCGCGTGTAGCTCGCACATTGAATTTGAGGCGGAAGTTTGCGAGGTTTCGCTATAATTATGCATGCTTGTGGAGCAATTGGATGGTTGATTTGGTGCCTTGTTTTTACCATCAGGTTGGCTGCTGCTGTTGCTAGTGACACGCCGAAGAAGTACATCAATGATAGATTTGGGTGTCGCCCTTTGCTGCTCCTGCTCTTGTTGCTTTAGTAGTTTTTTTTTTTGCTGCTGCTGCTTTACTCGCGGCTTACGACTACAATTCGTCTTAAAGCAGGTTAATTCATGGTTAAAATCACGACTGCGCTCCAAATCAGGTAAGGAGGCAGCTATGTGCGGCAGCTTTTGTAATTTATTCATTGATATCAAGCGTTTCGGTATTTTTAACGCAAGCTTATAGCGGTACTCTTCTAAAATAAGTTGCTGATGTGGTGATTTATTTGTGTTGTTTTTTTTTGAGCTATTATTTGTAGAGGACACTTCGGGTTTGCCCTGGACCTTACGTTCCTTTAGCTGGGCTAGGTCAACAGCCGAACCACGCTTATTGCGCAAACGTGTGCTCATCATTTCCTTTTTTCCATCGGGCACGAGTTTCCGCACATATTTACGCTTGATCTTTGTCGTTGAATTTCGTATGATTTTCTCGTTGCGGAGCACTTTGCTGTTGGCCAGCTGAAGTTCCAGTTCCTTTTTTCGCTTCGATCGTGTCATCGTATTAAGTGATATTCGATTTTTCACTTGCGTATTGGATCGCAATGTTGTTGTTGCCTTGCGTTTGATTTGACCCACGTTTGTTTCCACTTTCACACAATTCTGCTTCTCCATTTGGTTATTTTTAACATCATCATTAGTATTTAGCTGCTGTTGCTGTTTTTCATCTCTGTCGCTGCTCCTTGAGTACCTTTTATCCTCTTCCTGCTCTATTTTCTGTTTTTGTTTCTGTCCCTTTTTACTTTTGCACTTCCCACTGGTATAATGCACTATACTTTCACTTACTGTGGCTAGCTTAGCTTTCTTAAAATTTATGGAGTTCTTTGTCTCGGTTGAGGAAGTGCCCACACCTTGGTCCTGCTCATCGTCGCTGTTTTGCTTATCCCGCTGTTTGATTTGCTCTTTCATTTCTTCGCCTAGACGCATTTTGCCCCGTCCCTTGCGCTTTAGCGGCTTTTTCTGCCTAGCCATGTTCCGCTTGTGCAGCTCCGTTGTATCGCTTTCGGAACTGCTGCTTTGTCCTGCAGCGGGTTGCAATCGAGCAGCTATGCGTTGCTCCTGCACTATTCGTTTTTTCTCGCGCTCTGTTTTACTTAGCTTTTTCTGGGTGCCGCAAAGTCCAACGCCTGTTGTGGTGGTTGTGTTGGTCACTTGTGTGGTAGTTGTAGCTGCTGACTCGGCATCCAATTGTAGCTGGTGTCGTTTTAGAACGCGCGTCACGGGCAGGTCATCCTCACTTAGTTCAAGTTTAATTCTGCTGGACATAAGGGGCGGGGACAAACCAAGTGCAGGGATTTTATCCTTCGCCAAATCTGCTAACTGGATGGAAGGTGTTGGCCTTGGGGGCTTAAGCAGCTGCTCCACGAGATTATTGCAGGTACGGCTCCAGTCTAATAGATTGTTGCTGTTTAATCTTGATGACAACGCATCTAGTTCTAGCTCCAGATTAAGCTCCGGCGTGGATTTTGGTTCCACTTTAATTTGTATATGATTGGTCGATCGTCCGGAATGTAGCATATGTGTCAGCTTATTTAGCGAAGCGCTTGATATGGACACAGGTTCGGATATTAGTACTGCTGGTATATTAGTTGAATCTTCTATACTTTTGGGTTCCAGAAAAGGCGTAAAAGTAAACCCTTTTAGCTCCGCCTTTGTGCGTATACGTGCTTCCGCCTTTGGTCGCACAACCAATTCTTGTTTGCGCTGAGCATACAAAACATTGTGCTTTTGATTTAAGGATGTAGCATGAATCTTGAGTCGACTAGCCACCAGAACCTGCTGATTGTTGCCTAAAATAGGTGCTGCTACTCCCATGGGCTGAGGTGCTTCCGGATGCGGCCGCTTGGCTGCCGCTGCTGCTACAGCCGTGGCCTGATTGTATTCTTGCAGGTGCCGTTTCCGTCCCAGGTAATTTGGATTGCTGATGTTGTGAGCGTTGGCTTTGCTAGAGATCGTGGTTATGCTAGAATTTATTGGATCAGGCGCTGTGTTGATATGATTGACGATTGTCTCAGGTGACAGTTTGGGTCTCTTCGCGAATGGATTCGTTTCCAACACGCTGGGACGCATCTGTTGGGCTACCCTTATCAACATTTGTGTGGTATCTTGTGGACCAGCAAGGGCTACAGATGCTGCACCTGTACCAGCAGGCGCCGAGCGTATCACTGCTGTCGAGGATGCTATATATGATGCGGTTTCGTTGCTTCTACTAGTGCGTGCGAAATTCGGTGTTATATCTAATCGCGGCAGACTGAGACTTGGGCTTGTTCCAGTTTTGATTTGGGGCGGTTCCGTGGCTTTGTACTCTGCACTGATGCGTTGATACTTGTAGTCTGTAGAGTCAGCGGTTTGTTTAACTGTGCGCATGGACAAGTCAAGCGGCGAGTTGGCAGGATGTTGGGTGTGTAGCGTCACAGGCAGCGGCCGTGTCGTCTGTTTCGCTATCACTGGAGCTGGCATAGGAGGGGGAGTAGCTAGTTGTGTAACTGGCAACTGCTGGTGACTGGTGGCGGATTTTAATGCTAAGAGACTGCCAGACATTTCTATATTAAGCGTCTTCTTAATGATCTGCAGATTCAGCTCCTCCTCGCTGGTTGTACTGCGCTTCAGCATGTCATTGATTAGCGCTCGATAATTGGGTTTGGCTGGTTGATTGGGTTTCTTCGGAGCAGGCGGCAACACTGATACGGAAGTCGTTGGCTGAAAGCGTATGTCGGGGCCGTGTGGATAAGCCTGCAGCGTTGAGTAACTCGAAGTAGAGGCTGTACCACTTGTAGACGGCGGTGTAGGATCATAGAGCTGCTGGGCAAGCGGGGGCGATACCACCTGAGCCGCTGCTGGCGATGGCGTGCTTGGGTAATGGTGTAATGCATGACACTCTAGGGTGTTGGAGGAACTGCTTTCTTGCAAAGCAGCAGGCGCTTGTAAAAGCTGAGGTGTGGTTTGCGTCGGTGCTTTTAGCTGCTGCTGCTGCAATAGTTTGACGTAGTTGGTAGGAAAGACCTTTGATTCCGTAAGCACTGAATCCGACGAGCTGATAACTATTGCTGTTGATTGTTGCTGATCCTTGTTCGAAGCAGAAGGCGGTTTTGCTGTCGGATTGTACGGATTGTGATACAGCGACGGAAGAGCCAACACTGGGGACTCCGGCTCCAAGTTTGCATATGCGCTGCTGTTGCTGCAACCTGCTTTAGTATAAAAGCTGACTGTGGAACGTAGGCGGTTACCGTCACTGCACTTATAATCCAAGCTAGGTGATGGACCTGACTCTCGCACATATTTTTCAATGGCATTGTGCATAGTGTTTTGAAAGTTTTGGGGCATATATAATTTATGATTTTGTTGTTGCAGCTGATGTTGCTGCACTTGATGGTTGATTCCTGAAGCCGGGATTGCAGCTCTATGCGGCTGTGTTGGCGGGTCGTAATGCTCTGGGCACTTGCGCGCATAGTTAGGGCTAGGTTGCTGCTCGCCAGTGCCTAACAGTACATTTGTGGGGCTCACCACGTGAGCCAACGGCTCACAGCGATCGGGGCATGTAACTAACTGCTGAGACATGGACGTAGACCTCGCTGCAGGTGCGTATTCAAGTATTGTATCAGTGGGCACACCTGTTGTGTATTTGATGTTGTGCTCAAAGAAGAGCTGACCACTCCCGAGATCACTGCTGCTTAATGCACTTAAATGTGAAGAAGTCAGTGACTTTGTGTAACCTAAGTTCGACTGCTGCTCGTGCTGGTGCAAAAGATGGTGTACTTGGTGCTGCTGTTCGCCTTCGGAGGGCCAGTGGGATTCGTTGTACAAGGCGCTACTCTTTTGGCAGGTTGTGGGAATAGTTGGTGGTGCAACTCCAATTGGTGTCGTTTCCGGACCCTTTTTGTACTGCCAACATATATTAGATGATGTCGGCTCCGTTGAAATTTTGGCAATAGTCAATTCGCTATTGGATGTATAGTATTGTAAATGCGGATCGCCACCAGATGACGATGCAGCAGCACACATTGGCGGCATAACAGATGCTGCAGCCCCACCAACTTTACCAACACTACCGCAAGTGCTCATCACATAAATGGCTCCACGGGAACGTTCCACTCCCTCTACATGTGTATTGTTATAACTAATTGAACTAGTGATATTGGAGGCGTTGCCTTTTGATTGATGTGGATGCGGTGACAGGTGGTGATGTTGTTGTGGTGGTGGTGGTAAAGTTACTGTTGCAGTGGACTGATGCTGTCGAGGAGGCTGTATGTAGTTACTATGCACTACATGTTGTGGGTGCGCGTATATTTGGTGATGTAGTGGGCGATGGTGTTGATGATGCGATTGATATTCGTAATGTCTGTTCGGTTCCATTGTAGCTAAAACAAAAAACATCAAGACAACAGAGTATGTAGTACAAGTCGTAATGTTAAGAACAAAATTTATATAGATTAGATCAAAATTTAATTAATATTGCGTTTATGCTAAAATGTATGAAGGCCACATATTAAACCTTAATATCACAGGTCCTTTTTTATTTAGTATAGAAAGTTACTGCACGATTATGAATACTATTTTTTTTTAATAAAAATAAAAAACATTAAAATTAAATAATATCTATTCTGTACAGCTGAAAACACGTAAAAAAAACAGATTAAAAGAGACCTGATTGCAATGGGACAGGGGTATACGCTGCCTCAAAGACTGTCTGGTGCAGATGAGGATGCCAAAAAGCTATCTTGCTTCCAAATTTGGTGACTCTAGCTCAAAGTTTGTTAAAGGTAGGGGCTGGGAGCGGTATGGGGGCGTGGCATCAAAATTGATGAAGATCTATGTATCATGTCAAAAGCTATCCTCATACCACATTTGGTGACTCTAGCTTTAACGCTTTGGAAAATATACGCATTCCCGTTTTTAGTGAAGCATTGGGGCGGTTTGGGGCAGCTTGGGCAGATCGTCAACACCTATCTTGGCCCCAAATTTGATGGCTCTAGCTCAAAAACTGTAGAAGATATGGGCATTTTTGGTGTTCAGGGGGGGCTGGGGGCGGCATGGGTGGGCGTGGCTCCAAAATATTTGATGCAGTTTTTTGGAGATTGTAAATATCTATTTTCTCCCCAAATTTGGTAGTTCTAGCTGTAAGGGCTTGCCAAATAGCTGGATCTATCGATTTTGCGTTATCGAGTTTATCGATTTGCCAGCCCCCTAGTTATCGTAGAACTCCAATCTTGACACTTTAATTTACTATGCCATAGATAAAGCGATTTGCAAAGTTTGAAGTCTCTAACTTGAAGGGTGTGGAAAAAAGTTGCATTCAGGCAGACGGACAGACTCCATGACGGATACAGGCACTACCGTTTTTAGCGAAGTGTTGGGGTGTTTGAGGGCGGATAGGGCAGTATAGATGGGCGTGGCATCAAAAGTTGTTATGAATTTGATTGGGGATCGTCAACACCTATCTTGGCACTAAATTTGATGGCTCTAGCTCAAAAACTGTAGAAGATATAAGCATTCATGTTTTTAAGCTGCGAGGGGGCTGGGGGCGGAATGGGTAGGTGGGGCTCGAAAACTTTGATGCAGTTTTTTGGATGTCGTTACCAGTTATCTACCTACCAAATTTTGTGACTCTAGCTCAAACACTTTGGAAGATACACGCACTACTGTTTTTAGCGAAGCGTTGGGGCGGTTGAGGGCGGCTAGGGCAGTATAGATGGGCGTGGCATCCAAAGTTTTTATGATTTTGATTGGGGATCGTCAACACCTATCTTGGCACCAAATTTGATGGCTCTAGCTCAAAAACTGTAGAAGATATGTGAATTTTTGGTGTTCAGGGGGGGCTGGGGGCGGCATGGGTGGGCGTTGCTCCAAAATTTTTGATGCAGTTTTTTGGAGATTGTAAATATCTATTTTCTCCCCAAATTTGGTAGTTCTAGCTGTAAGGGCTTGTGAAATAGCTAGATCTATCGATTTTGCGTTATCGAGTTTATCGATTTGCCAGCCCCCTAGTTTTCGTAGAACTCCAATCTTGACACTTTAATTTACTATGCCATAGATATAGAGATTTGCGAAGTTTGAAGTCTCTAACTTGAAGGGTGTGGAAAAAAGTTGCATTCAGACAGACGGACAGACTCCATGACGGACATTATACTCTTTACCTCCGGTATCGAGTGTAAAAATTACAAGCATAATAAATCGCATGGAAGAAACGACGGTGAAGCTTCTCCCAAAACTGCACACAACAGCAAATATCCTTCTGGCCAGAGAATTCTCCAAAGCAATCCAACAAAATCGAAAATTAAAAATCATTTCTACCATAATAAATTAGTAAATAAATAAGACGCTGCACTATGGTTCCAAAGCAATTTTTTTGCCTTGCTCATACCTTAAATCTGGTGGTCCAAATATCGTTAAAATTCGACGACGATTTATTAAAATCGTTGTTTACAAAGTGTAAAACAATAGTTAAGTTTTTTAAGCAGAGCACCATAGCGGGTGAAAAATTTAAAATGGCTCAAGAAGACTTCTCTTACACTTTGTTACAAGAAATGCCAACAAGGTGGAACAGTTTCTACCCTATGATTTAGCGTATATTAACAATTGATGCCATTGCTACAGTTTTATTATCAACCACAAAAGCACCGCTACCATTTACTGCTGAAGAAATCAATATATTAATAGACTAGAAAAAATATTGGCTTCTTTCCGAGTAAGCAAAAAAAATTCCTTTCTCCTATAATAACGATGGCATATGGACTCTACCGCAAGGTTGAAAAACTTTAACCACAATTTAAAACTTTGCAAGGAATAATAATGCGAAACACTTTATTAGAGTCTACGAAAAAACGTCTTTCCATTTATGAGCAACAGACAGTAACCATGACGGCTACAATATTGGATCCACGATTTAAATAGAATGGATTTCAGTACTATGCAAATGCTGAACACGCATCAACAGTTTTTGAAAACGAGCTTGTGAATTTGATCAAAGAAAACCGAATCAATTTGGCACTGGCAATGGAGACCAAAACTCAGGACGCATTATTTGATTTTTAAATGAAAGTCCAATTAGCACATATGGAAACGCACGATCAGATGCAATAATAGTTAAAGGACAATACCTTGAGAGAGATATACCCGCTCAACATATTAAATGATACAGATTTGCATGCTCAAAAACAAAGTAAATATGTCTATTATGGTGAACAGGACTATAGTCTGCTATCGATAGGAATATCGTCGACTATCGATTTTTTAAATTAATATCGAATACTATCTATGGCGTAGACTATCGATAGTTATCCAACTCTATTGTATAATATATGTTTTCTTTCACTTTGTATTACAAGTAAAATTTTATAGCCTATTCACACTAGAGCACATATCGGGGAACGATGAGAAAATGTGAAATTCGTGTTCACATTGCAACATTTAACATTTAACATCTTGCGTCTTTTTCTTCATTTGTTAAAAAGAATCTTATTTCACCACGTATTTTTTTTTTTTTTTTGTCCTAACAAAATATTATAAAAGAATGGATAAAAGAAATTTAGAGATAATATCTATAGTTGCTCAGCAGCAGCGTATAATTGTTGATCTTGCTGGCTATTTAAATAAACCCTGTGAAGACGAGGTTTTCGACGATGAGCAACTTTATGCACTTGTTGCAATGCCTCGGAGGATTTGGGCGCATGTAAGTGAAAATAAAAATTAATAAATACTAGGTAAATAATCAAAAAACTTTTAGATGCGGTTTGGACAGTTTTGGGAAAGGGATATTCCCAAAAATAATGAAGCTTTTTTTAAAGAAAGTTTTCGGATGGAGAAGGCGTCATTCTCATTACTGGTGCAGAGGTTGGGAGTTTTAAGAAGGAAAAACTCGCCGTATAGATACGCAATAAAGTACGAAAAGCGCATAGCCATCGCGCTGTACGCCTTGGGGAGTGCAGCCGAGTATCGGACTGTGGCACGGCTGTTTGGTGCTTCCCCAAATAGTGTATGCAATATTCTGCTCGAGTTTTGTCCAGCAGTTGCTGTGGAATTTGGCGAAGATTATCTGCCAGAAAAGCTTTTAACAGAATGTATGGTGGATGAATGCGTCGCAGGGTTTGAAGCCCTTGGATTTCCACAGTGCATTGGAGCAATTGGTAAACAAAGTTGTTAAGTAGTCAATGTTGTTTTTAACAATATTTTTTATTATTAAGATGGATGTCATATAAAGGTCGTAAATCATCAATACACTCTGCCCACAAGTCCAGCAGGAGTGCTGCCTTTTCGGGCGACCATATTGTTCGATCTGCTGTACATTTTCTTTCTAAATTCGAAAATATTATGAAAATAACATAAATAATTTGCATTTGAGTTACCGTTGTCGTTGCCCGCCATGATTTATTTGCCATTCATTTGCGTAGACATTGTTTACATTTTGGTTGTGAATGACAATTTTTTAGTGGTGGAATCAAAAATATCGAAACTAACTAAATAAAAACACTTAGATTAGGAACATTTCCAGAAGATGTTGGAATATTTTGAGAAAACTTGGAACGGGTACTTCATACGTAACATCTTTGATGTAAGATGTTAGATGTTAAATGTGCCCAAGTGTGAATTGGGTATTGATCAACAGTTTTCATGTTGTATCGCGAGTAGAGGTCGAACCCAAGACCCGATAGTTTATATGATATTTTTACATATATTTTGACATATTAATTGTTTTGGTGCTAAACCATAATTTAATTTGGAACAATAACAATAAAGCATGGTTTCAAAAACTTTCACGCAAATTTCCTGAATTCATAAAATTGGTAATGAAAATATTTTATTCTAATATCATTTTTTTTTTGTAACTAAGGCTTAAGCTGAATTTGTTCTTGTACACCCCTAGCACGGAAGAATTTATGTATGAAAATTTATTACCGCATATACCGCATATGAAAAGAAATCGAGTTTTTTTTTTAGATTTAGAAATAAATAAAACAAATTCATCAGGGAGTTCTTTTTTAATCAGTGCAATAATAAAATAAGATTTTTGCACTGATTTTTGGCTTTAAAAATGTTATATTTTTGACAGAATTATATCAAATTTAAATGTTGGAACTCTCAACTTATATTCCAAAAAATCTGAGTAATCTATGAATTATTCAGATTGCTAGAGAAATTTAATGGCTTCGAAATGAAGCAAAAATATACATATTTTTAATTCCTCATATTACAACTTTTTCAGATAGCACCCTCATTATCGAAAAGTCAGACCTATTCTACGTCAAAAGCCGAGCCCGCGTCCACCTCTAATCACGAGCCTTTGTAGTTATTTTGGTTTTGTTTTACAAATTTCTCTAAGCTTTCTCGTAATGCTATGTAAGCCGCAGTGATTGTGGTTTGAAGCATACGTTTTGTTCATCTTACTCATGCACACACGGTACAATTTACAGGTTGAATGCTAGTGTTTTTATATTTTCTTGAACAGTTTGTCTGATAAACCTGTCCTGCAGCGTCGACGTCATCATCATTGCGCGGCTTCTGCATAACTTTTTTTTAACGCTCAAGCATATATTTGAAAATATAAAATTTGAAAAATTTATTAAAAAATGTGCATTAATTTTTTACATTTTAGACAATCAATCAGCCAGCAACACATCATCTAAGGCCAGTGCAAATATTCAAAAAAGAATTTTCTTTGGTTGTTGTTTAAAGTTAAAGTTACGTTCATTGCCACTTACACATTAACACAAGCAGCTACAATCAAAAGGCAAACACACCGTCACTGAAGCAAACACACACTAAGGCAACGCTTCTCTCACCAGACCGTTATGTGGTGATGACTACGCTGTCTAGGGGGGAAATGACGTTTCGATTTGTTTCAAGGCAACTAAATTTCTATATTTTAAGCGCCCAAGCGGATTGCAAACGAAACAAGATAATTTCACTTGCTAAGCAAAATGTGCGCTTTGACACAAGTTTTTCAAATATGCACATAAACACACCCAAACAAACTGAGCGTTTAGACGTAAAAACTCAAATTTTTGAGACATTTTGTTCAAATCAGTTGCACGGACATACACACGGAGACTTCTAAGCTGATACAATTACAAAATTTTTGTTCTCTTTGTTATCTTCATTTTTAACACTACTTTTTATGTTCCCACACGCACATACGCATATATTTTTATTATATTTCTTTACTCTTAACTACACACAACGGCTTGTTGTTGCTTGCGTTTCTGTATCTTGTTGTTGGCCTACTTTGTATCTGAGGAATTTTGTTGTTGTTGCTTCTCCTTTCGTAGCCAATTATCGTAGCGGAGAGGCTGACAGCCTATTCAATGTCATCGAAAACTTCACACGCTTCGTTTTTTTTGGTCTTTTACGTAAAAGAAACTAACAAAATGTCTATTGAATTCGTATTGCTCTTCCACTTAATTTTCTCAATAAAATTTTTGTTATTGATGCATCACATTTCTTATGTATATTTTATATTATTGTATTGATTTACATACTTTGATTTTGTTAAACAATGTATATATAACACAACTATTTAGAAATACACAAAGACTAAAGCATACGAACGCTTGAAAAATAAATGACTGTGAAAGTAACTATAAATATAAGCATTTATTTCGTGCTGCTAGCATGTGCAAATACAACGTGCTAAATATTGCCACTGTTGGAATATGTACTATCGCACTTATATTACCCACTGTCGACAGTATATCGTCTGACCACCACACATTCCTAAGCAAATACGTAATTTTTAAGTAAAATATTCAATTGTTTTAGATATTTTTGCATTAAATTTTTCGTATAGTTTCTGGTTGTTTTCTTTCAAAAATAAACGTTGCAAATAGTTCTAGTCAGTGGTGAATGTACTAATTTTCCTCAAATTAATGAGACTGCCCATATTGTTTTTCAGCTTTTTACACTTACGCAGCACGGTCACACTCAGCTTTGTACATGATTAGGCCGCCTATAAAAAGAGTGACGTGTTTTAGTTAACAACTTATTCGTTGAATAGCGCTAATGCGTTAATTTTTAGAGCATTTAAGAAATTCTGGTTTTAAAACAATATATAAGGGAAAAATGGCTGCACGCGATGCTGCTTCGAATCAACTGGTCGATTATAAAATCTCGCAAAAGGTGAGTACTGTGGTCATGAAAAAGTTATTTAAAACAAAATTTTTTAGTTATATGCCACTTTATAACCATCAAAATTTTACATACGCGGTTTGTTACTGCACTGTTGTTGCCGTCCTAGTATTTTTCCTTACTTATTTCATTGAACGAGTTGCTACAATTTTCAGATGTTTGTGGCTTGTTTGTTTTTTTTATTCATTTAAAAATAATCGAAATAAAAAAATTGCGGTTTGATGGGTTCCAGTGCAACCTGTTTCAAACTGATGATTATGTTTTCAAATATTTAAGTGTTCATTTTATTTAACATTAAATTACAATTGGTAAAAGCTTTTGCTTTTTGTTGAAATTAATATTTAAACATAAGAAAATTTTAAGCCAAAATTATTGAAGTGTTTTTTAAACAAATATGAATGTTGCGGTTCTACAAAAAATCTGCGACATTGTGAAAATTTCCGATGATAAGAAACCTAGAGAGGGGACATCGGGAGTGTTCGTTACCTTAAAACTTTTAAATGGGACGTCAGTGGCGTTGAGTTACTCCAGTCAGATTTCAGTGACCGTATCGCTTACAAATCGACTCAGTGTCTGAGGAAGAAAAACTTGGGCATCAGAATATGAAAATTTAAATTGTTTTGTTAAAGCATTAAGTCACGCTACGCAACAAGCTAAAATACTGCAAACAAGCTTGCTTAAACAATTATTTAACATTATTATAAAATTGCTTTCAAGAACCGCACTCAGTGTCAAAATGCATACTCAATCTAAAATCCTCACCTAATCTTATCAGTAAAAACTAAATAAAAACACTCACATTGGACCATATAACGAATATTCTGCAAACGTTATATGTATATTTTTTTATATTACATACATTCATACATATATGTAATTATATTGGAAAATTTGTTCAACACTTCGTTAATTACTCATGTGCAGTTGCATAAATTTTTTTTGCATTAATTAACGTTCTCTACTTTGTGCTTAATTTGCCGAAACACTTGTTTGTCATTCTATGCCAAGGTTAAGGTATATTTACAGATAATTACATAAATATATATGTACATATGTATATGCAAAAAAGTTTTATGTCTGAACTAAAAGGTTTGATGAGCGAGATATTTAAAAATATATATTAACAATGTAAAGAAATCTTGGTAAATATAATAATCAAATGTGTGCACATAAGAAAACGATATTAATAAATATTATTAATTAATTAATATCACTTGAGCTTATTAGTGCGTACACCGATATGGCCTAGAAAGATAACTATCAGCCAATCAACAATTAAAATCTAAATGCATAAATGTATGTGTACATTTTTGTTCTTAAGTGTGTGTTTTTGGAGTCAGTAATATTATCGGTTTTAACCTTAAAAGAAACAATATAATTAGTAAACTTCTGCTTGATTTCACACACAATGCAACAAATTACTCAACAATGAATTAATTATTTATTTATTTATAAAACAAATAGCAGTATAACCGCAATTGACAGACGTGCTTAGGCGTCATTTGGAGCGGGGCCTTCGTAGACTGATCACAGAAAACCGTAATAATCACTTATCTTTTTTATACTTTAAGTCAACGAACTTCCAAGTTGCAAAAGCTGGTTGCAAGCAATCAATGCAACAATAAAGTCGATGAGATCGCTACGCGTACACCTTAAGTTCGTAACGTCGCATACCTTCGTTCTCGTGGTACGATCCAAATGATCAAAAAAGCTATTTCGGACATTTTATAATTGTGTTGTCATGCATTTGGCACTCGTCTGCGACTAGTATGTACATACATGTTTCCATACACAAATGGAGAACATGTTTCAAAAGTGAAATTAAACTGACCCACAATAGTTTTAGAGTTGTTACGTTGTGCGACCTTCTATGGAGGCATACAAGAAACTGCAGAAACTGCCTGACTAAAGGCATTATAAGCTGACTTTTGTTTTGCATACGATTTTCTTATATTTTTTTTTCTTGGACTTTGTTCATTATACATAGCTTGCCATTCTCCCTTCTGGAAATTTGTACCACATATTTTAAAAAAATGAAAAATACAACAATAAGAAATCAATCATATAATTTCTATTTCCATTTTAACATTTATTTAGTAACTTTTTGTGTGAGTAAATAACGCACTAAAATCAGATATTTTCCTCAGGTTGCTTATATGTCAAAAAATAGAATTTCTGTTCTACCGATCGATAGGTCTTATCAAATTGCTAAATTAATGTTTCCTTTTTATTATCTATTCAGTAGCGCCCTCTGAAGTGGCCACACATTTATTTGTTATCGCTGTTGCAGTCTCAAAGTGCGAATAATCTGCGTTGCAAATAAATTACAAAAATTAGAAGGATAGCCTTATAAGCCATAGTTCTTGCGTTAAAGAATCTAATTATAAGGATTTTTTTGTGAGTTTTTTATTTGGACCTTTAAAGAAACAAAACATTGGATTTTTTTTTTATCATTTTCATTCATAAGGTTTTCGATAGTGTTCAATATGTTTAAGCTGATAATATTTGAGAGCCCAATCTATGGCGCATTTATGAATAACCTTAATAAATTTACGCTCAGCTTTGCACGAAATTCATTTTGTCAAGAGCGCACACTTATAAACAGCAGATCAGAAGCGAAAACAAAACAAAGCGAGTGTGTACACTTCGTAGTTTGCATATGTTCATTTTTATTGTTTGCCCTACCCACGCCTAAAGATGTTAACACATCAAAAATTCCTAATGCACGATGCGTTCAAAGAGTGAAAAGTCAAATAAGCAATCTTCTCTGGTCTCCCATGAGGAGCATAAAGCATTATACTTGGGAAAAGTTATATGTAACTTTCCTGCCCAATTAAATGACACCTACTAATTGGATACAAGTCAAAAAATAAGTATCAAGTCAAAAAAGCTCGACTAGTAGAAACCTTGAACCCTAGACATTACACGTTAAGTAATTGTTGATATGTATGTGGCACACACATACGCGGATACAGAAAGTGCACGCAATACTGTGCTACTAATGCAGCTTCTGGGCCATATTGATGAATTTTCAAATCAAAGATTTAATTGTTATCAGTAACATGTGTATAAAAGAAAAAAGAAGAATTATCGAAATCCAAATAAATCCAAATCTGTAGCGCTTATAGACAAGCTCATACATAAGAGCATAGCCAAATCGGTTGTTGGTTGTTGTTGCAGATCAAGAAAACATATGATGATAATGATTCCGCTCTTAAACCGCTGAAATCTGATGATACCACCTAGTCCGATTCATATATCTTAATGACAACTCAGTAATGCCACATTTCTTACACAAAATTCAGATTAATATCTTTGAAAACAAGTAGAAACGTTGCAGCGGACGCAACCGACTGCGGAATACTCGATACCAGTAAAAATCCAATAAAAAGGGACCTGATTACAATGGGGTGCGGATACGGCAGGGGTGAACGCTGCCTCAAAAATTGTCTGATGCAAATGGGAAAGGTATCTTCCTGGGGAAAGGCAGGCTGGGAGTGGTATGGGGGCGTGGCATCCAAAGTTTTTATGCAGATCTTTATGGGATGTCAATTGCTATTTTCCTACCAAGTTTGGTGACGCTAGCTTAAAGTTAATATAAGGAGGAAAGGAGCTGGGGGCTTTTTGGGGGGCGTGGCATCCAAATTGTTTTTCTAGAACTGTATGATGTCAATTGCTATTCTCCTAAAATACTTGGTGACTCTAACTCAAACTTAGTACAGGCAAATCTCGATAGTGTGAACAAGAAGAATTTCAAAATTTTGAAACTTGTTCATACAATCGGGTTGGGTCACAACATAGTTAAATAAATCATTTAATTTGAAGGTTTTATTCATATTCATTTTAAAACAAGTAGAAACGTCGCAGTCGGACGCAACTGACTGCGGTATACTCGATACCAGTAATAAAACCGATAAAAAGAGACCTGATTGCAATGGGGTGCAGATACGGCAGGGACGAATGTTTCCACAAAGATCGTCTGATGCAGATGAGCTATCTTCCTTCCAAATTTAGTGACTCTAGCTCAAAGTTTGTTAAAGGTAGGAAAAGGTGGGCTGTGGGTGGTATAGGGGCGTGGCACCCAAATTTTTGCTGCAGATCTATTTATATGTTAATTGCTATCCTCCTACCAAATTTGGTGACTCTAGCTCAAAGTTAGTAGAATTTGGAGGAAGGAGGGCTGGGGAACGGTATGAGTTGAGGCGGCATCCAATTTTTTTTGGGTTTCTACATCAACAATCTTGGCACCAAATTTGGTGGCTTTTGCTCAAAATCTGTGGAAGATAAAAGCATTTCTGGTTTTTAACTGCGGAGGGGTTGGGGAACGGGGGGCGTGGATCCAAAACTTTGATGCATTTTTTGGTGACTCAAACACTTTGGAAGATACACGCATTACCGCTTTTAGCAAAGTGACACTTTAATTTATTATGCAATAGATAAAGATAAAGTCTATAACTTGAAGGGTGTGGAAAAAAGTTACGAACATGCAGACGGACAGACACCATTGCGGACATTGCACAAACCCAATATACTCTTTACCTTCGTTATCGATTATAAAAATTCATATATTACTCTACCCACTTATTATATAATTGTTTGCAGGAATGCCCAGGAGTCATCACCACTGGCAGTGGCGGACCAATTGGAATTAAAGATGCGACGCTTTCGGTGGGTCCTCGCGGTCCCCTTCTGCTGCAGGATGTCAACTTTTTGGACGAGATGGCGCATTTTGATCGCGAGCGTATTCCGGAGCGTGTAGTACATGCAAAGGGTGGTGGCGCATTTGGATACTTTGAGGTTACTCACGACATAAGCAAATTTTGTGCAGCCAAAGTATTTGCACAGATTAAAAAACGAACCCCAGTGGCCCTACGGTTTTCAACAGTTGGTGGTGAGAGCGGCTCAGCAGATACGGCACGCGATCCACGCGGATTTGCTATTAAATTCTACACGGATGATGGAGTATGGGATCTTGTTGGTAACAACACCCCGATTTTTTTTATACGCGATCCTATATTGTTTCCCAGCTTTATTCACACTCAAAAGCGCAATCCACAAACACATTTGAAAGACCCTGATATGTTTTGGGATTTCCTGACGCTTCGTCCTGAAACCACTCATCAAGTGGCGTTTCTGTTTAGCGATCGGGGCACCCCTGACGGCTTCTGCCACATGAATGGCTATGGTTCACATACCTTTAAGCTGGTCAATGCAAAGGGTGAACCCATTTATGCGAAATTCCATTTCAAGACGGATCAGGGCATAAAAAATTTGGACGTCAAGACTGCTGCCGATCTAGCATCAAGTGATCCAGATTATAGCATTCGGGATTTGTATAATCGCATCAAGAGCTGCAAGTTTCCCAGCTGGACGTGCTATATACAGGTAATGACCTACGATGAGGCCAAGAAGTACAAGTACAATCCGTTCGATATCACCAAAGTTTGGTCACATAAGGAATTCCCATTGATTCCTGTCGGTAAATTAGTGCTCGATCGTAATCCAACGAACTACTTTGCCGAGGTGGAGCAGATTGCTTTCAGTCCGGCTCATTTGGTACCCGGCATTGAGCCATCGCCGGATAAGATGTTGCAAGGTCGTCTTTTCTCTTACTCGGATACGCACCGTCATCGTTTAGGACCCAACTATCTCCAGATTCCAGTCAATTGCCCCTATCGCGTACAGGTCAACAATTATCAACGTGATGGCGCTATGAATGTTACCGACAACCAGAATGGGGCACCTAACTATTTTCCTAACTCATTCAACGGTCCCCAGGAAGACCCACGCACCCGTGCCCTTTCCACCAGTTGCCCGGTAAGCGGAGATGTTTATCGGTTCAGCAGTGGCGATACCGAGGATAATTACGGTCAGGTTACCGAGTTCTGGTTATATGTGTTGGACAACTGCGCAAAGAAGCGTCTCGTGCAGAACATTGCCGACAATTTGAGCAATGCCAGTCAGTTTTTGCAGGAGCGTGCGGTTAAGAATTTTACCATGGTGCACGCCGATTTTGGACGTATGCTCACGGAGTCCCTTAACCTTATTAAGTCGGCCAAGTTCTAGAAGTCCGATGATATGGGTTTTGCTTAAAATGCACTGATAAAAGCTTATTGCACTTATACACTTATATTCCCAATGAACATGGTGTCAGTACTTTGGTTGCGGTCAATTATTTATGTTTTTGTACTTCAATGCTTTTTCCCACCTGTGTGCCTTGATTACAAATGATTCATGTTAGTAAGAAAGTATACTTATAATGTATAATAAACATTCAATTTTGATAACAAAACAGGGATATTCTGCTTTTAATAAAAAACATTACATGGCAGTGGACCGCCATGTACAGAGGTAGTCAAATATATTTACACAAAGAACTTTTTTTGCACGTTCAACTCAAACAGCTTTTATTGTTGCTGTTGCAGTGCAGCAAAATTATATATTGTTATAAAGCTTGAGCACTTCTTTATAATGATGGCAACTTTGGAAGAATAACTGTTCATAGGACACAGAACAAAGCAAGTGAACAGACGCTTCTCAGTTGTCAAAATTATTAACACATTTTTTCTTTGTATCAAAGGTATTTACCCAATGCAAGTTCGTCATTAGTACTTGGTTTGTAGTGACAAAGGCAGGTTCTAGTTGTTCTAGTTAGCTTAGTTAATTTAAAAATAATTTAATTTAATTATTTAAATATAACAATTAATTACTAAAATGCCACAAAAAAGGAAGCTTAAACAAGTAGAAACGTTGCAGTCGGACGCAACCGACTGTCTCATAATCAATACCAGCAATCAAACCGATAAATATCCTGGTTGCACAGGGTTGCGGATTCGGCAGGAGTGTACGCTGCCTCAAAAATTGTCTGATGCAGATGTGGATGGTAAAGAATTATCTTCCTACCACATATGGTGACTAGCTCAAAAAATGTAAAATGATTGGAAAGGGGGCTGGGGGTTCAATGGGGAGACGTGCATCCAAATTTTGATGCAAATCTTTGAATGATGTCAGTTGCTATCTTCCTACCAAATTTGGTGACTCTGGCTCAAAGTTTGTAAAAGGGTGCAATGGGGGCTGGGATGGGTGTGGCATCCAAAGTTTTGCTTAAGATCATTGTTGGATGCCAATTGCTATCCTCCTACCAAATTTGGTTACTCTACTTCAAAAGTTGAAAAAGGTGTGGAAAGGGTGGCTGGAGGTGAACTGTGGTGAGTGGCATCCAAATTTTTGCTGCAGATCTTTGTGGTATGTCAATTGCTATTCTCCTACCAAACTTGGTGAATCTAACTTAAAGTTAGTAAAAGTTGTGGGAAATGGAGCTGGATGGGCTTGGCATCAAAATTTTTGCTGTAGATCTTTGGAGGTCGTCGATTGATATTTCCCTACCAAATCTGGTGAAAAGCTCGTGGGTGGGTGGATGTGTCCACAAAATTTATTGGGATTCTATCTTAGCACCAAATTTGGTGGCTCTAGTTCAAAAGCTGTAGAAGATTTAGGCGTTTTTGATTTCAAAATGCATGGGAGGCAAGGGAACGTAGAGGCGTGCCTCTAAAACTTTGATGCATTTTTTTGGGGTCCGCTACCAGTTATCTTCCTACCAAATTTGGTGACTCTAGCTCAAACTCTTTTGAAGATACACGCATTACCGTTTTTATCTTCTTGTAAATAAACAAGTAGAAACGTTGCAGTCGGACACACCCGACTGCGGTATACTCGATACCAGTAGTAAAACAGATTAAAAGAGAGCTGATTGCAATGGTGTGTGGATACGGCAGGGGTGTAGGCTGCCTCAAAGATTGTCTGGTGCAGATGGGGATGCCAAAAAGCTATCTTCCTTCCAAATTTGGTGACTCTAGCTCAAAGTTAGAAGAATATGGTGGATTGTAGGCTGTGGGAGGTATGGGGGGGGCGAGGCATCAAAATTTTAGCTGAAGATCTGTGTATGATGTCAATTGCTATCCTCATACCAAATTTGGTGACTCTAGCTCAAAGTTAGAAGAATATGGTTGATGGTAGGCTGGGGGTAGTATGTGAGGGGGGGGGGGGGCGTGGCATCAAAATTTTAGCTGAAGATCTGTGTATAATGTCAATTGCTATCCTCATACCAAATTTGGTTACTCTAGCTCAAAAATAGTAAAATTTGAGGGAAGGGGGGCTGTGGTTGGTAAGGGGGGGCGTGGCATCCAATCTTTTGCTGTAGATCTATTTATGATGTCAATTGCTATCCTCAAACAGAATTTGGTGACTCTAGCTCAAAGTTAGTCGAATATGGTAGAAGGGGGGCTAGGTGCTGGGGGCTGGTATGGGGGGGCGTGGCGTCCAAAGTTTTGCTGCAGATCTGATTGTGATGTTAATTGCTATCCTCATACCGAATTTGGTGACTCTAGCTCAAAGTTAGCAGAATATGGTGGAAGGGGGCTGGGGGCTGGTATGGGGGGGCGTGGCGTCCAAACTTTTGCTGCAGATCTATTTATGATGTTAATTGCTATCCTCATACCAAATTTGGTGACTCGAGCTCAAAATTAGTAGAGTATGGTGGAAGGGGGGCTGGGGGCGGAATGGGTGGAGGCGCCATCCAAAATTTTTGGGTTTCTTCACTTCCAATCTTGGCACCAAATTTGGCGGCTCTAGCTCAAAAGCTGTGGAAAATATAGGCACTTTTGTTTTCAAAATGCAAGGGGCTAGAGAACGGGGTGGCGTGGCTCCAAATTTTTGATGCAGTTTTTTGGGGATCGTTATTAGCTATCTTCCTACCAAATTTGGTGACTCTAGCTTTAACTCTTTGGAAAATACACGCATTCCCGTTTTTAGTGAAGCATTGGGGCGGTTTGGGGCAGCTTGGGCAGTATGGATTGGCGTGGCATCCAAAGTTTTTATGCATTTTTTGGAGGTTGTAATCACCTATCTTGGCACAAAATTTGGTGGTTCTAGCTTAAAAACTGTAATATATATAAGCATTTCTGTTTTTAAACTGCGAGGGGGCTGGGGGCGGAATGGGTAGGTGGGGCCCCAAAACTTTGATGCAGTTTTTGGGGGGTTGTTACCAGTTATCTACCTACCAAATTTTGTGACTCTAGCTCAAACATTTGGAAGATACACGCACTACCGTTTTTAGCGAAGCGTTGGGGTGGTTGAGGGCGGATAGGGCAGTATAGCTGGGCGTGGCATCCAAAGTTTTTATGAATTTGATTGGGGATCGTCAACACCTGTCTTGGAACCAAATTTGATGGCTCTAGCTCAAAAACTGTAGAAGATATGGGCATTCTTGGTGTTAAACTGCGGGGGGCTGGGGGCGGTATGGGTGGGCGTGGCTCCAAAATTTTTTGATGCAGTTTTTTGGGGGTTGGTAGTAGCTATTTTCTCCCCAAATTTGGTAGTTCTAGCTGTAAGGGCTTGCGAAATAGCTGCATCTATCGATTTTGCGTTATCGAGTTTATCGATTTGCCAGCCCCCTAGTTATCGTAGAGCTCCAATCTTGACACTTTAATTTACTATGCCATAGATAAAGAGATTTCCAAAGTTTGAAGTCTCTAACTTGAAGGGTGTGGAAAAAAGTTTCGAACATACGGACGGACAGACGGACAGACACCATGACATTGCACAAACCCAATATACTCTTTACCTTCGGTATCGAGTATAAAAAGTAAAATAACCTAAAAATTTCACGAAAAATTCGTCCGCACTCACAACTTACCACGTTGACAGCTGCTTTGCGACTAACAACAGCCCAGCGGCGAAGATATACCCCACGAGATTGATAACCTCTTCAAGAGTTTCTAAGCCCGATACCTTCGAGAATCCTACACGATTCCCATTACATTTCTTGTTTATTGGGCCGCTTTTACGAGTGAACGCCTACAATCTCATCGAGAAAGTGGGCAATAAAAGCCGAGTTCATTTCGGACTCCCATTACACTCTGCATTACAAAATCAAATTTGTAATGCAGATTGTGGGCAAACCGGCCACTGTACGCAATACACAATTTTGAAAAATGTGTGCGAGCTTGTGGACATGTTCGATACAATTATGCACACTAGGTGCTCTATTGTGTAATGCTAATACTGCACTTTATAATATACAAAATGGTTAAATGTATATTAGGCTGTAATGTGAATGCTGCACTGTGTAGTATACAATGGCACCAAATGTATATTAGGCTGTAATGTAGAATAAATATTCAGTTTGAAAGAATGTGAAGTAGGCCCGGCGGGAGCCTCCTACACAGATAGATTATAAACTTATGAAATAAACGTATGAAATAAACTTATGAAATAAACTTATGAAGATCATGTACTATGTACCTAGCATTTAATTATTAACCATATCAATCATTAATTATAGACTTACCATGTAATCGTTAACTATATACTTAGTATCTAATCATTACGCATATACCTATTGTTTAAGCTTACAATGAAATGAACACAAATAGAGTAGTACGTCACAGCACAAGAGAGCCGGGCAGCGAAGCCGGCGACAAAAGAGCGACGATCGGCCGCACGCTCGCGGCACGCGACCAAATTGTCGCGAGCAAGAGGACAAGAAGCGCGCTGACCTGAAGCGCGAGGCCGGCAAAGTAGTAGAGAATAGAGTTCGAAGTTGAGCAGACGCGGCCGCGGTTGACAAGTTGACTTAAGATTGTTTAAAGATCACGCCAGAGGAGGAACGAAGAAGTTTAGATACGTATAATAAAGGAAAGTATGATTGGAAATAAAGACACGGGCATTATTGTTTAGAAATTACTAATGTCGGTCAGGGGGTTAACGCACCAAAGAAATCGGTGGTCAACATTTAGCAAAGTGACAGCGCGGTTCACGTAATTGGAGGCGACAGTACAAAGGTTGACCTTGTACAACCCCTAACCGCTGAGGCGCTCGTTTGCTGTACTCGTCTTAAGACACCGGGTCGAACGTCGCGATACTTACCTCTACTTCGCGAACGTCTCTGATTTTAAATATAAATATCTTGTGACGTGGGCCGTGGACAGACTGAGATCTGTACCCCGGCAGAATAACTATTTTACAAGAAGAACACAAAATACAAATATTTTTATACATAAATAACACTTTTTAATTCATGTTTATTTTTAAAAATAATTTTATATTATTCTTTATACATCATTTTCCTTATTTATTTATTTATGGACTTTAAAGGCCAGCCTTAAGCCTGTTAATGAAAAATATTAATTTATTGTTATTATTATGAACTTTAATTAATAGTTGTAAATACTTACCAGATAATTTGATTTGTCTCATAAAACTTATTTTTCTCGTCAACGTTGAAAGTTGATGCACACAGCACGGCAGACAAATCAAACTGACGACGCGTGCCAAAAGCAAAGTCGAACAATTAGTGTAAAGGCATAAACCGAAAAAACCACGTCAGACTTACATGCAGGCATTTTTCACTTGTGTGCGTAACGGCACACAAAATCAAAAAAATGAATTCAAAGCATAATCAGAAAAAACCACGTCAGACTTACATATATGCATTCATTTTTAGACATGTGTGCGTAACGGCACACAAAATCACAAAAAAATAACGAGCAATAGAATGAACTCCGCAGCCGAAGTAGGACGCGACCGAAACAACAACAATTCTGTGCAAATCTTTCCATTACAGCCTTGTTTACAAAAAGGCTACACGTAATACATTCAGTGGAGTCTCCACGAAATGCATATTGTGGACGTATCGAATATGGTGTTCGCCGCTGGGAGGCTCCTAAAAATTGAGCGAGCATGCTCTCTTGACTTAACCATGTATAATTCAACCATGGTACTGGCTCTTTCGGATGACACTACCATATTAATTGTATCATGGCCGTATACATACAACAAAACATTTTTTATACCTTATTTTATCGCACTTGCAAAACAGCCCTTTAACAGACTCGAGAGAGTAAAATAAAGAGATATTCATGGCTGTCTCCCTCGCACTCACATGTTCAAATCAGTTGGTACTGGCTTGCTCTCATGACACTACCATATTAATTGTATCATGGGTTTGGCTACCTGTTTTGTGCTTTGCCTAGATTTTTTATATTTTTCTCTATGCCTTGCATTTGCATGTGTGTGTTCATGTATGTATATCCAGCTCGTTTGTATGAAAGGTTATTGTTATAGCATTAACTGAACTGTCGCACTTTTAGGACTTTGGCAATTTATAAACATGTTGAGGAACATAAAGAAGTGCAATGTTAACAATATGTGTATATTTATTATTAATTTCTATATTTATTACAGGTTTCTTAAACCTCTTGAAATAACTTAGATCTAATAAAACATACATGAGCTAGCTTTTGTCTTTCGTTGGTGACGGTTGTGTTTTTGAGCGCTCTCAATAAGTTTTTGTTTTCTTGTGTTTGTGCACGGAGTGTTACTTGGTTTTATTTGGTAAACGATTTTATCAGTGATCGCAAATATACGTTGTTTATATTTACATGTGCATAATAATAGTTGGTGATTTAAATTGCATTTGAAGTCGCAGCAGAACCAACACTGCAGTTGCTTTAAAAAAAAACATAAGTACATACATACGTATATTTGCATTTTCTTATTCTGTGCTTGTTTTGTGTTTTCCACTAACAACAAACAGCTTGTCTAATTTTTCATGCTCTTGCACTCCAGCATCAGTTCTCTCCAGCTTACGTCCGCTCTTATCCGAAGCACTTTAGTTGTATCTGCCAACGCACTCTCGTTCTCTTGGTGTTTACCGTTTTATCGTGCTCATTGCATAAACTTCTTCACACTTACTTTCGTGAGCCCTACATCTTTTTGATAAAGCATATTACTTTTTAATTTTTATTTATTCAACTTAAAATCAATATGTGATTGTGTGACAATGTGAAGTGTGTTGGCTTTACGGCCAAAATACTGGACTGCTTAATTGCAGACATAGGCCTTAAATGGTTTTGTCAGTCCTGTAATGAAGTCGAAAAGGAGTCTACTCAATTTATGAGACAGACCTATGTTGGTTTTAATACAATGCATACTGCATTTAATAACCTTCATACCTCCTTTAAAGAGTTGCAGTCGAACTTCAAAAAAGGCAAGTTGTTGAGTATTTCGCCGAAGCGTAAAAAGACTTCGAGCCAAATCCGCTCAGTGTTCCTTCTGTCTTGGTCACCACTCCCCTTTTGGTACCAATCAATAATCCCCCAACGGGTTCAATTGCATTTTAACTCGCCGGCAAGAAATCCCAACATTAATCTTTCCCCGATTTTAACATCCGAGCTTTCTCTTTTAGTTCTTCTTGTTGTTGTGTCCTTGAACAAATGTATTTTCTTGTCTAGGCTAGCATCCGACACTTCGTTGGATGATGTTAGTGCCTACGTTAAAAGTAAAATAGACTCACCATTTATAACAGTTGAAAAGTTTAAGTTTAAACAAGCCAGAACCATATCTTCGTTCAAATTGAGTGTTCCGCCCGAACTTTTCTCGACAATTTGTTCTGGAAAGTTTTGGCCACCTCAGCTCATTGTCAAGGAGTATGAGAATAGGCGTTAAATTAATAATAACGATAGAAGGCTCAGTAGTGCACCAATTGTTGGCCATACAGTTGCCTCAACTTCGGCGGCAAAAAACTAACAAAAGTAGTTAGCTTAGCCTATCAAAATGTTCCAGGCCTTAACACTAAACTTTCTAAACTATATGTAAACAGCTTATCCTTCGATTCACAGATAGTTGCACTCACAGAAACCTGGTTAAAACCTGATATATCTGATTATTCCGTTTTGCCTAATAAGTATAACTTGTACAGATGCGATCGCACCTCCCGCAAGGGAGGCGGGATTCTCATTGCCGTTGATTCTTGTTTTTCCTCTGAACAGATTCACTCTCATGATCATCCAGATATTGAGTTTATATGTGTTAAAATATTATTTAGAGGTCGCTCACTATATATTACTTGCTCTTATATCCCTCCAAATTCTGATAATAACATTTACATATCATATCTGGGTGCCCTGCAGCTTGTGTCGTCGTTGTTGACGGATATGGATCAACTTATAGTGGTTGGTGATTTAAATTTTCCACATGTTGTATGGTCGTTGAATGACACATCATCAGCGCAATTACCGGCCACTTCTGATGATTTTATCGATGGCCTTTTAGAGTTAGGCCTATCACAAGTTAACGGGGTGCGTAACAGTTGTGATAAAATGTTGGATTTCATATTTGTTTCTGATTCTGATTGTTGTAACGTTAGTAGACTACACCCTTTAGTGCTTCCCAAAGATACCTACCATCCAACCTTAGAACTTTCCTTTGAAATACTTAACCTTAGACCAGCATCTAACAATTCTTTAAAGACACGTTGCTTTCGTAAAACTGACTTTACTAAATTGAATGATTTGCTTCAACATACTAATTGGTCTCAACTGTATTCTTGTAGTGATATAGAAACTGCCATTGCCATTTTTTACAGGATTTTAAATTTGCACTTGGATAACTGTGTTCCCCTCACTGTTCCATCAAGTGATAATAAACCACCTTGGTTTACGAGGGAACTTTCAAAATTAAAAAAACGAAAAAACGAGATCCTATAAAAAATTTAAAAAATCTGGAAATACTATAGATTTATCCTCGTATATAATTGCAAAGTCTAATTTTATTTCTGTAAACACTTTTTGTTATAACAATTATCTCAATCGTTGCAGATCTAACTTTTCCCCCGATCCGAAACAGTTCTATAAATTTGTAAACTCTAAACGTAAATCTTCATGCTTGCCATCCTCGGTTTACCTTGATAATACAAAAGCAAGCTCCGATCAAGCAGTGGCTGATCTATTTGCGGAGTGTTTTCGATCAGTATACTCATGGAGCTTGTATAGTCGCAATAATTCCTATCCTTTTCAAGTGCAAACCTCAAATTGTATATATGTCCCATTTATAACTGAGTGTACGCTGCTAGGCGACGTTAACTCTATCAAACCCGGCTTCTTGCCTGGTCCAGATGGAGTGCCAGGTTGTATACTTAGATACTGTGCGGATTCACTTTGTAAACCTTTACATAAATTATTTAACTTATCGGTTGACTCAGCTGTGTTTCCTGGTATATGGAAGGAATCTTTTATTATTCCACTTCATAATAGTTGTTTTAAGTCTAACGTTAAAAACTATAGGGGTATATCGAAGTTGTCTGCCATTCCGAAAGTCTTTGAAAAAATGATAAGCTCTCAATTGCAGCACTTTTGTAGTTCAATTTTATTCCCTTATCAACACGGTTTTGTTAGGCGAAGATCTACTACCACCAACCTTCTTGAGTTTACCTCACTAGTTATCAAAGGGTTTCAGGCAAAAATGCAAACTGACGTCGTTTACAAAGGTTTTAGTAAGGCATTTGATTCTGTTAGTCATTCTTTGTTGCTTCAAAAATTAAATATTATTGGATTTCCAGCAAAACTCCTGTCGTGGCTTTTTGAGTACTTATGTGGCCGAACACAAAAAGTAGTTTTTAAATCTTCTGTATCCAAATCTATTTTTGTTACCTCTGGTGTCCCTCAGGGGAGTCACCTAGGACCATTGCTATTTAAACTCTTTATTAACGATTATCCTGCTGTTATTACTAATTCTCGTGTTTTTATGTTTGCTAATGATGTAAAGCTATGTTTCACCTATAATGATGATTCTCTTAGTAACTTACTACAGTCGGACTTGGGAGCACTGTCGGCTTGGTGCCGTTATAACTTACTTAATTCAAATTGTTCAAAATGTAAAATCAAGACTTTTTGTAGAGGTACCCCTCATACTGCTCACTACTTGCATGATGCTTCACCACTTGTCCGCGTTTTTGAAATTAAAGATTTAGGCATCATTCTTGATAGCAAATTTAAATTTGATTCTCACATATCGTCGATGGTCAATAAGGCCATAAACGTTCTTGCCTTCATCAAGCGGTGGTCAAAAGAGTTCGATGATCCCTACACCACCAAAACGCTATATACATCATTGGTACGTCCCATCCTGGCGTTTGGATCTTGTGTGTGGTCGCCGCAATACGGGATTCACCAGGATAGAATTGAATCTGTGCAGAGGAAATTTCTTCTGTTTGCGCTCAGATGTTTTAACTGGGTTCCTGGAATAGACCTACCCCCCTATTCAAGTAGACTTCTTTTAATTAATCTTCCTTCCCTGTTGAACCGTAGAATTATGCATGGTGTAGTATTTATCACTAATCTACTTAATGGTAAAATCGACTCATCAGTTCTTCTAAGTCGAATAAAATTAAATGTTCCCATTAGATCCACACGTAACTTTTTACCCCTCAGCCTCGATCGTTGCTCGAGCAACTATTTAATTCATGAACCATTTCGTGTATTATGTTCTGACTAAAACAAGCTTTATTCTCTTGACTCTCTAGAGACCTCGACTCCAGTACTAAAACGATCTATCCTTTCTGCCTAATCTAATCGTAACCACTAATCACTAATCTACCACTGGTCTGATTGGGTTTTTCTGGGTTTTTCCCAATCCACGCAACAAATGTTGGGCCACTTATGTTCTTGTTGAATTTCCCAGAGCTTTAACGTTAACTTTATAATTTTTTCAACCTAAATTTACTTTCAGAACTACACATAATTTTAAATTTTATCTTGAACTTAATTATTTTTATTATAATTACTTTAAATTAATTTTATTTTCATGTCAGCTGCTCATAGTCGACAATAAATAAATAAATAAATAAATAAATACACATACATAATTACATTTAAACCGAAAATATATTAAAAATACAATGACACATTATAACCGATGTGATGATTGCATATAAATGTTATAAATTTATAATCGAAGCATATCAAAGCAATCCATGCAAGATAAAGTATTTCTCACAAGCAGCAACAACAATGTCTCGCCACCCAAAATTCTATCAACGCACATTTCTTTGCTCACAAACAGCAAGTTTATACATATGTGTGTACGCCTGTACGCCGCGCATCGCTGCCAAAATGCAACAAAAAGTACAAAAACCAAAAGTAATTTTTACTATTTTTTGTTGCTTTTCGGCAACGCTGTACGCGCGGTGTGTATTCTTGTTATTTTCACATAATTGTAAATTGGCAGTTCTTGATTTTTGCTTCAATATGCTTATTAAAGTCAAAGTTGGAAGGGTAGTATAACTTAATATTAACTTTGTGCAATTGAATAGCAAAACTTGAAATTCTTTAATATTATTTCAATTCTACATGTTTAATTTAGCATTGTATATTGTTTATATTCTAGCATAAACAATATATATATTTAAATCATATTTTAGATTTTTCATTGACAATTATTTATTTATTTATTTAAATATTAGCTATGATACATTAGTAAATAATATTAAAACTAATAGCGGAATAGGGGTAAAAAAACTAGTAACGAGACCTTAGACCCTATCGTTAAAATATGGTTATATGAAATTAAATATGTTGCAATTTCTTAAAAATGAAGAGATGGTATCGATATTTTTTTTGTTAACAGTAGAAAGAAAAGAAGATGGGAGTTTGTTTTTGAAAAAAGAGCGCCGGATATTGTCAAATTCGGGGCAGATGTCAAGTGTGTGGGTTGTGGTTAAGTCCTGTCCACAAAGTTGACACGGTCGACGTTAGTTGCCAGAAAGGAGGTGGGCGTGAGACAGTTGACAGTGTCCGATGCGTAGCCGGGAGAAAGCGGTGGTACATGAGCGAGAGCAATCTTTTGGATAATAGATCTTTTCCCGAGTAGAATTTGCTGCTTTGTAGCTATGCTGGAAAGAGTTCCAGTCCAGTGCTTGAAGCTGTTTAAGGTGCCGGTTGATTACCATTTGATGCTCTTTTGCGATGCAGGGTATAAAGGTGTATAGGGGTGACTGTGATGCAAGTTTTGCGGCTTTGTCGGCAGATTCATTTCCAGCTATTCCTTTGTGTCTAGGAACCCAATAGATTTTAATTTTGGCTGGTGATTTGATACAAGCATCCCTAATGCTGCTCACTAACTGGTTCTTGTTGCTGAGGTTTTTAATGGCTTCTATTGTGGAAAGGCTGTCCGAACAGATGATGTATCGTCCTTTTTGCTGTTGGGCAAATTGAATTGCATGGAGGATTGCCGTTGCTTCAGCTGCAAAGATCGAGCAATAGTCGGAAAGCCAGCCGGCTGATATAGTTGCACCAGATGTATCAACGCAGGCGAATGCAGTCACGTTCTGGTTCTTAGTTCCGTCAGTGAACAACCAATTCCAGTCCCCAAGGCGGAGTTTCGATAAATCTTCTGCAAAAGCGCATCGATACACTTCGCCGGGAGTAGAATTTTTAGGGTATATTCGCAGTGTGGTGATTAGAGATGAATACCGTAGCAGCCAGGGGGGGTGTTGAGGTGTGTTGCTGGTTGGTGGAGGAATGATATTCAGTTCCAGGATGCACAATGACGTAGAGTGGACGGAATTTTGTATTTTCTGCGATGTTGCGTAATTTTGCGATACACATTTTGAAGATGTCGGTTGGGTGTGCAGTATAGCTTTGGGATGAGCTTGGCAGTTGCTTCTTTGATTAAAAACTCGACCGATGGCAGACCTGCCTCAGCCAAAATGCATTTAGTTGGGGATGTTGGGAAGGCATTTATACTACGTCGGACCGCAGTATGGTATGCCGGCGTAAACAGTTTTATGTTGGACTCAGCACACCACCCGAAAATGGGGAGTCCATACTGGATTTTTGACAATATCAGGGCTCTTGTAACGTCAATAAGTGAATTTACATCTATAATGGAGTTTTTGCAACTAAGGTATTTTATAATGTTTAGTTTCTTATATAAACTTTGTCTTAAATAAGTGCAATGTTGCCTAAAGGAAAAATTAGATTCGAATATTACTCCTAATATCTTAAGATACGGAACACGTTCGATAATTAAGTTTTTGAAGCAGAGACCATTATATGTACAAAAGTGTTTTTTTTACATATGTGTATTGTTTCGCATTTAGTGGGTGACAGAGTAGCCCCGGAGGACTGACCCATAGTTTCTATTTCATCTAAAATTTTACATAGAATGGAATTGAATTTTTCTGAGTCTTTAAGAACAATTTTGTTGATTTGCTCGAAAGCAATTATGAATAAGACTACTGATAATGGCGATCTCTGAGGAATACCATTGTACATGTTGTGGTAGTCTGAGAGCTTATTATTGTGTCTGGCTCTGAATGATCGATGGGTCATAAAAGCTTTCACCAAGTTGAAGACTTTTGGACCCACTCCCCAAAACAGAAGCTGTTGGAGGATAGAATGGACGCCGATGCGATCGAAAGCCTTTTCGAAATCTGCAGCCAAAATGGTCACATGATTTCTAGAAGAAAGGGCATCCGACACGAAGTGTTGCAGTTGCAACAGGGAGTCCATGGTGCTAAGCTTCGGTTTGAAACCTGTCTGGGTGTCGCTTATGAGTTTGTTTTTGGTGATGAACCATATCAGCCTGGACGCTAGGATTTTTTCGACAGTTTTGCCTAAGCAGGACAGGAGAGAAATCGGACGAAAGCTACTTAATTCGGAAATGGGCTTATTTGGCTTTAGTATTGGGACTATAATGGCCGATCTCCAGACATGGGGGTTGCAGCCATTTTCAAATATTTTATTGTATATGTTCATCCTTGGATTTATGCAAGGCCGTTTCGAGTTCAGCGATAGTAAAGTCTGAGTCTATGGATCTGGCTGGGCCAGATAAGTGATTGCAAGAGAAAGGGTTATTAATAAATTTGTTTTTAAGTGCGATGTTTTTATCGTCAAAGTTTTCGTCCATGGAGTATTTAGACCAGGTTCTTGCAAATTCGTTGGATATGTCTAAGGAAGAGGTTAATAATCCATGTTTTGACATAATACATGTGATTTGGGTCCGGGGTACCCCAACTAGCATGTTCATGTCGGCCCATATTTTTTTTGTGGTGGAAGCTGGGGATATTTTAGATGTGAGAGTTCTAAAACTCTCTCTTTTGGCTTGCTTCACACGATACTTGAAGTAAGCGTTTGCTTTTTTGTAACTTAAGAGAGAGGATCTCAATCCATTTTACGTCTGTAATCTTGCCAAAGCCTTTGTTTGTTGTTACGAAGAGCATTAAGTTCGCTGTTCCACCAACAGCTAGGTCTTTGGTGAACAAATGGTTTAGTCTGGGGTGTTGCTAAGTTCGCAGCTGTTCTGATGGCTCTAGTTACCTAGCTCTGGTATTGTGTGTGTTCTTGACAAACTGCTTGAAACATTTCCCAGTTAGCAAGCTCAGTTTTATATTTGGGGGAAAAAACAAGACTGTGGGGTTTTGGGAGGTTTTTTATGAGTGTTGTTATAGGGAAGTGGTCGCTTCCGTAAAGACCGGTAAGCACTGACCAAGTACAAAGAGGTATTAGGGATGGGGTAACAAATGTAAGATCGACATGAGAAAATGTTTTATGGGTGGAAAAATGAGTCGCAGTCCCATCATTTAAGAGGGATAAATTGGATCTGTTAATGGCTTCAACTACTTTTTTCCCTCTAGAGTTTGAAGAGCTTGAGCCCCACAGTGTATCCCAAGAGTTAAAGTCGCCAAATATCAATAATGGTGGGCTACAATTTGTAATAATATTTGTGAGATCATTGGTGGAAAGGGAGGTCGGGTGGGATATAAATATTGATGATTTGAAAGCATTGATTGAAGTTGAGCTGTATTTTATTGTACAAGACATTTGAATTGTATAGTGTAGATTGATAAGTATGTGGAATGTGTCTTTTCACCAGAATAGCTACGCCTTGTTTGGCATTTAAGGTACTGGGAATGTTGGCAAAGTAGCCAATATATTTTTTTGGGGTAATTGTGTTTAAGCTTGAGGGCGGTATTTGCGTTTCTTGGAGACATATAACATCGGGATTTTTGTTTGAGATCAATACTTCTAATTCATTGTAATTATTATAATATCCAATTATATTCCATTGAATAATATTAAATGGAGTGCAATTGGAATTGGACTGAGTTATATGTTTCCGAAGAATGTTTGGGATTAAGAGGATTGATTATAATTCCATTGAATCGTCCGAGAGGGATGAGTCAGTGGTATTTATTTCAATTTTTTTTGGTTGATTTAAAATTTTATTTTTAATTGAATCATTTGGGTCAGATTGGGTTTTGTTTTTGTTATTTTTTGAGTTGTATGTTGTTGTGTTAGTTGTTGGTAATTTTGAGGTATTTTAAGCGCCAGGAGGCGTTTCATTATGGTTTGGTGTTGGTTTTTTGCTTTTAAGATTGTTGAGGAAAGAAGAGAGAGTGTCTTCAGTTGTGGGCTGAGTATCGTGTTTGAGTTGTTTGGAAGTGGATGCTGATTGAACCGACAAAGTCGAGTCGTCAGCAGAGAGGCGGGGGGCTGGTTTGTTTTCGGGCTTGTTTTGATTGTGAGGCTTGGTATGCATGTTGTTTTGAGTGTTTTTGTTATCTGCAACTACAGACGCAAAGCTTGCAGGGTTATGCGGCTTGGGAAGGGAGGCTTTGTAGATGTTTTTGGTTTCACGCATGGAGCACTTCTTGTTTGTTTTTATTTTTAGCAATTCTTTTTGCTCTTGGTAGGAGGGGCATTGCTTATCGGAGGCTGCATGATTACCTGTGCAGTTTATACATTTTATGCGCGTACATTCGTTCTTATGAGGTTCGAGCCCGCATTTATTGCACAACGGGCTGATTTTGCAGTGCTTCGAAGTGTGCCCAAGAATTTGACAATTCTTGCACCTCATAGGGTTGGGAATATATTCATTCACTTTGGCTGAGTGCCAGCATATATCTATCTTTGATGGCAAATGATATAATGCGAAAGTCAATAAAATGAGCCCACTGGGTTGTGGGGAGACTTCCTTTTGGGTGGTAAATTTGTAAATAGAAGTTACCTTTTGAGAACTAAGTTCTTTCACAATCTCCTCTTCGGGAACATTCTTGAGGTAGGGAGCATATAATGTTCCTTTAACATAGTTAAGGGATTCGTGGAGCTTACACTCAATTTGGCAAATGCTGGGAAGTTCTGTTGCCTTTAAGAATTTATTCGCGTCTTGTTGTGAGTTAACGAGCATAAATAGGCTACCATCTTTTAGGTCGGATATGGAGACATAGTTTTTGTTAATTAGTTCAAGAGCTCTGTGTACAGCAAAGCATGAATATTCGGATATTTTTTTTTCACTATTTTTAGAAGAAATTATTATATATTATTGGCAACGGGAAGGTCAGGGAATTCATTGAATAACGTAGTTAATTACCGTTTACTTATTTTGTTTGGGACTTTCGGATAGTAAACTGTACCGATTGTCACCCAGGTTGGGGGGCCCGGGGGCATGTTTACAAGACAGAAAACCTCGTGGTTTTAAGTCTAACTAACGCACACGAGAGAAAGAAAAAAATAATCTGCGTGGTGCTTTATCAAAACAGAGATAAGACAAAAAGTGCAAGAGAAAAAAAACTGATAAGGCAGCGAATGCGCGGAAGAAGCGGACGTCTGCTCGCGATGAGTGTTAGCCGCCTTCTTTTTTCATTTCCAGCCTTTTTCCTTTGTTTTTCAATCTGTCCTTTTTTTGGAAAAAATATTGGAATCACTGATATGTACATACATACGTATCTGCACATGATCATATTCAACAAGATTTTAAACTTAGAGTGTTTAAATAGCGGTTTCCCAACTAACTCGAGACTTCTGTTGTGTGGCTTTTGGATGTGTTAACATCTATAGGCACGGGTATCTATTTCTGTCAGTTGAATACATGCAAACAATGCTGCGTGCCGTGCTGCGCTGGTCTAGACCTACGAACAAATTTAGAGTGCTGTCGTGAATCGACTGAAAAAGTTCATATACATATTCATCTGAGTATGATTAATACAAATACAAAATACAAATTTTAGAGTTTTGCCTCAATCTGCTTGATACAGTCCAAGTTGGAAGGGTAGTATAAACTTAATATGAACTTTGTGCAATTAAATAGCAAAACTTGTTTAATATAATTTCAATTCTACATGTTTGTTTATATTCTAGCATTGTTTATTGTTTATATTCTAGCATAAACAATATATATATTAGAATCAAATATTAGAGTTTTCATTGACAATTATTGAATATTGGTTCAATGGGTATTTTTTCTTTATGCAGCTTGTACGTCTCAGCGGCCCGTCGATTAAAGGAGAGGTGGTCGCAGGCTAAAGAACGCTGATTTAAATACTTATGTTGTCCGTAAAGTGATTGACATCACACCAACTAACCATTCAAAACGTGTTGCTTTTGCGTTGGAGTGCAATTGTATCGATAACTATTCTGAATTCCGATATACATATAGAGACAATTACAAAAATATATCGAATTTGAAAAATTTAAAAATTTGGGTTGAAAAAATAGGTAACGATAGAATTAATTTCAAAATTTCGTCCAAACCGGTTAAGAAACAACGGAGATATCGTAATGTTAAGTCAGTTTTAAGTTCTGTTTCAATTGATTATTATTTGAAGCATACTTTAAGGGCGCATGGAGTATGATTATTTGCAACTAGGTTCACGGTATCTTCTAGTCGGGCTCTCCCGACAAGAGCCTTCTTTCTTGTTTTCATATGTACTTAATTCTAAATACTAGGATACAAGGTTGTTCTAAAATATTTTTATTTAAATTGACTCTAATTATAATTTTTATGCTCGATACCGAAAGTAAAGATCGATAAATTCGATATCTCAAAATCGATAAATCCATCTATTTCACACGCCGTTTTAGCTAGATCTACCAAATTTGGGGAAAAGATAGCTACTTACAACCCCCAAAAATCTGGATCTTATATTTGAAGCCACGCCCACTCATTCCCCCAGCTCCCCCGCAGTTTAAAGCCAAAAATGCCTATATGCCTATTAATGATTTTATAACGGTATCAGAGTCGGAACTGTATCTGTAGAGCAGTGATGGGCAGACGTCGAAGTCCCTATGCACACAAGGCAACATGCTGCTTTTTGTGAAAGGCCCTCTGCCGCGGACAACTGCACAAAATCACTCGTACGCTATAAGCATAATTGGACGTCGCACAGTGGCGCTTTTTCTGATTTTTCGTTGCAAAAATCATTACGTTTGAACCAAATGAAATAATCGATCAATTTCAAAAGCATATGATAGATATTTAATTATCCTATAAAATGGACGTTCTACGATTTTTTTGTGCCTATTTATGAGTAAGCAAAGATGAAAATTGTGAAAAATCAATTTTTTGAGACGGAAAAAAATTGTTTTTCAAACTTTTTATTTATTTTATGTTTTGTTTGAAAGGTTTTTGTTATTTATTTATTTATTTATTTATTTAATGTCGGCTATGAGCAGCTGACAAATCAAAATTAACTATAATTATAATATTTATTATTTAAAACTAATGTAACAAAAATTAAAAACAAATTTATTTCTATATTTTAAATTTTTTGTAAAATATTGCCAACAGTCTACAGAAGAAGATCATAAATAGCCCAGAAATGCACGCAGCACATTTTTGGAACTATGTCTTTTTCAACTATTTTACCTCAAAAAAACAAAAACGGGGCAACGGCGGGCAGTTAAATTTTTTTTGCATTCGAGTATGCATGATATCGATAATGATGATAAGCAGATTAACTTGTCTTGCATAAAAAAAAATTAACATTTTTTATTCATACGGTAGTGGCTCGGAAATTAGAACCAGTTGGTTCCTGAGGTAATTCTAATATCTGAATTATTTTAATTTCTGGATGTTTTTATACCCTGAACCCATAAAATGGGTTAATCAGGGTATAATGGTTTTGTGCAAAAGTATGTAACAGGCAGAAGGAAGCATCTGCGTCCGAAGTATATATATTCTTGATCAGTATCAATAGCCGAGTCGATATGGCCATGTCCGTCTGCCGAGTCGATATGGCCATGTCCGTCTGTCCGTCTGTCCGTCCGTCTGTCAGTCTGTCCGTCTGTATGAACGCGTAGATCTCAGAGACTACAAGAGCTAGAGACTTCAGATTTTGAATATAAGTTCTCCTATACCATAAGCAGAACAAATTTGCTTCAAATTATCGATAACTACTCTGGTTTTCGATATACACATGGAATCGATAACAAAAAAATTTGGAAAATATAAAAATGGGGGTAAGTGTAATGGGTAGAGATATCGTAAGGTTAAGTCAGTTATGAGTTTTGTTTAAAGTGATCATTATTTGAAGCATACTTTTAGGACGCAAGGACAGCAACTGGGTTCAGGGTATCTTCTGGTCGGGCTATTCCGAATAGAGCCTTCTTACTTATTTTTCTATACAAATATGTTAGAAACTAAGTACATTTTGTTTAAAAAGCTGCGATAAAACTCGTTTTTATTCTCGATACCGAAGGTAAAGAGTCGATAAATCCAGCTATTTCGCACGCCCTTACAGCAAGAACTACCAAATTTGGGGAGAAGATAGCTATTAACAACCCCAAAAAAACTGATCAAAAATTTTTGAGCGACGCCCTCCTTACCAACCCCAGCACCCTTTTATTTTTGAGCTAGTCACCAAATTTGGCAGGAGGATACCAATTGACATCATACACAGATCCAAATTCCACGCCCCCATACCGCCCACATCCCCACTTCCACCATATTTTACTAACCTTGAGCTAGAATCACCGAATTTCGTAGGAAGATAGAAACCGACATCATACACAGATCTGCAACAAAAAATTTGATTCCACGCCCCCCCATACCACCCACAGCCCTCTTCACAATATTATACTAGCTTTGAGCAAGACTCACGAAATCTGGTATGAGGTTAGCTATTGACATGAAACACAGATTTTCAGAAAAAATTTGGATGCCGCGCGCCCTACTGCCCCCAGCCACCACCTTTTACAAACTTTAGCCTAGAGCCACCAAACATGGTAGGAGGATAGCAGTTGACAACCCACATAGATCTGCATAAAAACTTAGGATGCCCCGCCCCCAGCCCCCCTATTCCTACTTTTAACAAACTTTTAGCTAGAGTCACCAAATTTGGAAGGAAGATAGCTTATTGGCATCCCCATATGCACCAGACAGTCTTTGAGGCAGCAAACCCATTGCAATCAGGTCTCTTAATCTGTTTTATTACTTGAATCGAGTACACCGCAGTGGGTTGCGTCCAACTGCAACGTTTCTATTTGTTGTTAATTCTTTTAATAAAAACAAGAAAACAAAAGTTGTAAGTTCTTATTTTTATTTAATATATGTAATATATACAAAAAAAAGATTCAACAAATTATAAATATTCACTCCAATTATGTACAGTAAATATATTTTTCGTGTGAGTTTGTTGCTGGTTGCTGTTATTGGGTTGTTCAAGCCAGTAGTTTCATTGTAATTTTAAATCATTCCATTTAAATTAAATTATCCTCCTACGCGTTTCGGTGACTTTGTCTGATTTTTTATTTTAAGTAAAAAACTTATTTGGAGATTACATTTAGTCCTCTCTACATAATACATAAAACATTTCCTATATTATACATACATTTTATTTACGTCATCTTATTTTAGTTGCGTCTTCTAAAGTTTTTTAGCTAGAGCTACCAAACTTGGTGCCAAGAAACGTGTTGCATGATTTATCAATATAAGCGCGAGCGGAGAAGAGCAAGCAGAGGTTCGGCAAGGCATTAGAACGCAGCGCAGAACGAGGGCCGGCCAGCAAAGCCGGCGATTAAAGAGCGAAGGCACGCTCGCGACACGCGACCCAATTGTCGCGAGCAAGGGCAGAAAAGGAGCGCGCTGACCTCAAGCGGGAGACCGGCGAGGCAGTTGGAATGAGAGCACGCAACTGAGTGGACGCGATCACGGAAAAGTAAAGAAGCGGCGCGGGAAGATAATTAGAAATAAGAACAGGGAAAGACAGAAGTATAAGCATCGTGGAAAGGTTAGAAGAACAAAAAAAATTGAAATAACCCCAAACCCGCATGCGTTTTGTTTGAGGTTATTTGTAATAAGAAGGGCGTAGGCTATAAATGTTTCAAATATGCTGGCTGCGGATTTAACAAAAGAAAGCGCCGCTGCGTGATCAGGAAGTTTAGTACGAAGGTCGACCTCGTATGCCCCCCTAGCCGTCAAGGCGCTTGCTTTCTGCGCTGTCCAAAGAACGTCGCGACATTTACCTCCACTTCATGAGCGTCCCTGATATTGAAGTGAGCCGTGGACAGACTGATATCTGTACCCCGTCTAAATAACTACTTTACAATAAATACAATAACATATATTGAGTATTCACTCATTTATAACGGTATCAGAGTCGGAACTGTATCTGTAGAGCAGTGATGGGCAGACGTCGAAGTCCCTATGCACACAAGGCAACATGCTGCTTTTTGTGAAAGGCCCTCTGCCGCGGACAACTGCACAAAATCACTCGTACGCTATAAGCATAATTGGACGTCGCACAGTGGCGCTTTTTCTGATTTTTCGTTGCAAAAATCATTACGTTTGAACCAAATGAAATAATCGATCAATTTCAAAAGCATATGATAGATATTTAATTATCCTATAAAATGGACGTTCTACGATTTTTTTGTGCCTATTTATGAGTAAGCAAAGATGAAAATTGTGAAAAATCAATTTTTTGAGACGGAAAAAATTGTTTTTCAAACTTTTTATGTATTTTATGTTTTGTTTGAAAGGTTTTTGTTATTTAAAACTGATGTAACAAAAATTAAAAACAAATTTATTTCTATATTTTAAATTTTTTGTAAAATATTGCCAACAGTCTACAGCAGAAGATCATAAATAGCCCAGAAATGCACGCAGCACATTTTTGGAACTATGTCTTTTTCAACTATTTTACCTCAAAAAAACAAAAATGGGGCAACGGCGGGCAGTTAAATTTTTTTTGCATTCGAGTATGCATGATATCGATAATGATGATAAGCAGATTAACTTGTCTTGCATAAAAAAAATTAACATTTTTTATTCATACGGTAGTGGCTCGGAAATTAGAACCAGTTGGTTCCTGAGGTAATTCTAATATCTGAATTATTTTAATTTCTGGATGTTTTTATACCCTGAACCCATAAAATGGGTTAATCAGGGTATAATGGTTTTGTGCAAAAGTATGTAACAGGCAGAAGGAAGCATCTGCGTCCGAAGTATATATATTCTTGATCAGTATCAATAGCCGAGTCGATATGGCCATGTCCGTCTGCCGAGTCGATATGGCCATGTCCGTCTGTCCGTCTGTCCGTCCGTCTGTCAGTCTGTCCGTCTGTATGAACGCGTAGATCTCAGAGACTACAAGAGCTAGAGACTTCAGATTTTGAATATAAGTTCTCCTATACCATAAGCAGAACAAATTTGCTTCAAATTATCGATAACTACTCTGGTTTTCGATATACACATGGAATCGATAACAAAAAAATTTGGAAAATGTAAAAATGGGGGTAAGTGTAATGGGTAACGATAGACCTTTTCTCAAAATTTCGTCCAAATCGGTTAAGAAACACCAGAGATATCGTAAGGTTAAGTCAGTTATGAGTTTTGTTTAAAGTGATCATTATTTGAAGCATACTTTTAGGACGCAAGGACAGCAACTGGGTTCAGGGTATCTTCTGGTCGGGCTATTCCGAATAGAGCCTTCTTACTTATTTTTCTATACAAATATGTTAGAAACTAAGTACATTTTGTTTAAAAAGCTGCGATAAAACTCGTTTTTATTCTCGATACCGAAGGTAAAGAGTCGATAAATCCAGCTATTTCGCACGCCCTTACAGCAAGAACTACCAAATTTGGGGAGAAGATAGCTATTAACAACCCCAAAAAAACTGATCAAAAATTTTTGAGCGACGCCCTCCTTACCAACCCCAGCACCCTTTTATTTTTGAGCTAGTCACCAAATTTGGCAGGAGGATACCAATTGACATCATACACAGATCCAAATTCCACGCCCCCATACCGCCCACATCCCCACTTCCACCATATTTTACTAACCTTGAGCTAGAATCACCGAATTTCGCAGGAAGATAGAAACCGACATCATACACAGATCTGCAACAAAAAATTTGATTCCACGCCCCCCCATACCACCCACAGCCCTCTTCACAATATTATACTAGCTTTGAGCAAGACTCACGAAATCTGGTATGAGGTTAGCTATTGACATGAAACACAGATTTTCAGAAAAAATTTGGATGCCGCGCGCCCTACTGCCCCCAGCCACCACCTTTTACAAACTTTAGCCTAGAGCCACCAAACATGGTAGGAGGATAGCAGTTGACAACCCACATAGATCTGCATAAAAACTTAGGATGCCCCGCCCCCAGCCCCCCTATTCCTACTTTTAACAAACTTTTAGCTAGAGTCACCAAATTTGGAAGGAAGATAGCTTATTGGCATCCCCATATGCACCAGACAGTCTTTGAGGCAGCAAACCCATTGCAATCAGGTCTCTTAATCTGTTTTATTACTTGAATCGAGTACACCGCAGTGGGTTGCGTCCAACTGCAACGTTTCTATTTGTTGTTAATTCTTTTAATAAAAACAAGAAAACAAAAGTTGTAAGTTCTTATTTTTATTTAATATATGTAATATATACAAAAAAAAGATTCAACAAATTATAAATATTCACTCCAATTATGTACAGTAAATATATTTTTCGTGTGAGTTTGTTGCTGGTTGCTGTTATTGGGTTGTTCAAGCCAGTAGTTTCATTGTAATTTTAAATCATTCCATTTAGATTAAATTATCCTCCTACGCGTTTCGGTGACTTTGTCTGATTTTTTATTTTAAGTAAAAAACTTATTTGGAGATTACATTTAGTCCTCTCTACATAATACATAAAACATTTCCTATATTATACATACATTTTATTTACGTCATCTTATTTTAGTTGCGTCTTCTAAAGTTTTTTAGCTAGAGCTACCAAACTTGGTGCCAAGAAACGTGTTGCATGATTTATCAATATAAGCGCGAGCGGAGAAGAGCAAGCAGAGGTTCGGCAAGGCATTAGAACGCAGCGCAGAACGAGGGCCGGCCAGCAAAGCCGGCGATTAAAGAGCGAAGGCACGCTCGCGACACGCGACCCAATTGTCGCGAGCAAGGGCAGAAAAGGAGCGCGCTGACCTCAAGCGGGAGACCGGCGAGGCAGTTGGAATGAGAGCACGCAACTGAGTGGACGCGATCACGGAAAAGTAAAGAAGCGGCGCGGGAAGATAATTAGAAATAAGAACAGGGAAAGACAGAAGTATAAGCATCGTGGAAAGGTTAGAAGAACAAAAAAAATTGAAATAACCCCAAACCCGCATGCGTTTTGTTTGAGGTTATTTGTAATAAGAAGGGCGTAGGCTATAAATGTTTCAAATATGCTGGCTGCGGATTTAACAAAAGAAAGCGCCGCTGCGTGATCAGGAAGTTTAGTACGAAGGTCGACCTCGTATGCCCCCCTAGCCGTCAAGGCGCTTGCTTTCTGCGCTGTCCAAAGAACGTCGCGACATTTACCTCCACTTCATGAGCGTCCCTGATATTGAAGTGAGCCGTGGACAGACTGATATCTGTACCCCGTCTAAATAACTACTTTACAATAAATACAATAACATATATTGAGTATTCACTCATTTATAACGGTATCAGAGTCGGAACTGTATCTGTAGAGCAGTGATGGGCAGACGTCGAAGTCCCTATGCACACAAGGCAACATGCTGCTTTTTGTGAAAGGCCCTCTGCCGCGGACAACTGCACAAAATCACTCGTACGCTATAAGCATAATTGGACGTCGCACAGTGGCGCTTTTTCTGATTTTTCGTTGCAAAAATCATCATACGTTTGAACCAAATGAAATAATCGATCAATTTCAAAAGCATATGATAGATATTTAATTATCCTATAAAATGGACGTTCTACGATTTTTTTGTGCCTATTTATGAGTAAGCAAAGATGAAAATTGTGAAAAATCAATTTTTTGAGACGGAAAAAATTGTTTTTCAAACTTTTTATGTATTTTATGTTTTGTTTGAAAGGTTTTTGTTATTTAAAACTGATGTAACAAAAATTAAAAACAAATTTATTTCTATATTTTTAATTTTTTGTAAAATATTGCCAACAGTCTACAGCAGAAGATCATAAATAGCCCAGAAATGCACGCAGCACATTTTTGGAACTATGTCTTTTTCAACTATTTTACCTCAAAAAAACAAAAATGGGGCAACGGCGGGCAGTTAAATTTTTTTTGCATTCGAGTATGCATGATATCGATAATGATGATAAGCAGATTAACTTGTCTTGCATAAAAAAAATTAACATTTTTTATTCATACGGTAGTGGCTCGGAAATTAGAACCAGTTGGTTCCTGAGGTAATTCTAATATCTGAATTATTTTAATTTCTGGATGTTTTTATACCCTGAACCCATAAAATGGGTTAATCAGGGTATAATGGTTTTGTGCAAAAGTATGTAACAGGCAGAAGGAAGCATCTGCGTCCGAAGTATATATATTCTTGATCAGTATCAATAGCCGAGTCGATATGGCCATGTCCGTCTGCCGAGTCGATATGGCCATGTCCGTCTGTCCGTCCGTCTGTCAGTCTGTCCGTCTGTATGAACGCGTAGATCTCAGAGACTACAAGAGCTAGAGACTTCAGATTTTGAATATAAGTTCTCCTATACCATAAGAAGAACAAATTTGCTTCAAATTATCGATAACTACTCTGGTTTTCGATATACACATGGAATCGATAACAAAAAAAATTTGGAAAATGAAAAAATGGGGGTAGGTGTAATGGGTAACGATAGACCTTTTCTCAAAATTTCGTCCAAATCGGTTAAGAAACACCAGAGATATCGTAAGGTTAAGTCAGTTATGAGTTTTGTTTAAAGTGATCATTATTTGAAGCATACTTTTAGGACGCAAGGACAGCAACTGGGTTCAGGGTATCTTCTGGTCGGGCTATTCCGAATAGAGCCTTCTTACTTATTTTTCTATACAAAAATATGTTAGAAACTAAGTACATTTTGTTTAAAAAGCTGCGATAAAACTCGTTTTTATACTCGATACCGAAGGTAAAGAGTATATTGGATTTGTTCAATGTCTGCCATGGTGTCTGTCCGTCATGACTGACGCGTCAGTATGAACGCAACTTTTTTCCACACCCTTCAAGTTAGAGACTTGAAAATTTGCAAATGTCTTTATCCATGGCACAGTAAACTAAAGTTTCAAGATTGAAGTTCTACGATAAATAGGTGACCGGCAAATCGATAAACTCGATAACTCAAAATCGATAAATCCAGCTATTTCGCACGCCCTTACAGCAAGAACTGCCAAATTTGGGGAGAAGATAGCTATTAACAACCCCAAAAAAACTGATCAAAAATTTTTGAGCCACGCCCCCCTTACCAACCCCAGCCCCCTTTTATTTTTGAGCTAGTCACCAAATTTGGCAGGAGGATACCAATTGACATCATACACAGATCCAAATTCCACGCCCCCATACCGCCCACATCCCCACTTCCACCATATTTTACTAACCTTGAGCTAGAATCACCGAATTTCGTAGGAAGATAGAAACCGACATCATACACAGATCTGCAACAAAAAATTTGATTCCACGCCCCCCCATACCACCCACAGCCCTCTTCACAATATTATACTAGCTTTGAGCAAGACTCACGAAATCTGGTATGAGGTTAGCTATTGACAAGAAACACAGATTTTCAGAAAAAATTTGGATGCCGCGCGCCCTACTGCCCCCAGCCACCACCTTTTACAAACTTTAGCCTAGAGCCACCAAACATGGTAGGAGGATAGCAGTTGACAACCCACATAGATCTGCATAAAAACTTAGGATGCCCCGCCCCCAGCCCCCCTATTCCTACTTTTAACAAACTTTTAGCTAGAGTCACCAAATTTGGAAGGAAGATAGCTTATTGGCATCCCCATATGCACCAGACAGTCTTTGAGGCAGCAAACCCATTGCAATCAGGTCTCTTAATCTGTTTTATTACTTGAATCGAGTACACCGCAGTGGGTTGCGTCCAACTGCAACGTTTCTATTTGTTGTTAATTCTTTTAATAAAAACAAGAAAACAAAAGTTTTAAGTTCTTATTTTTATTTAATATATGTAATATATACAAAAAAAAGATTCAACAAATTATAAATATTCACTCCAATTATGTACAGTAAATATATTTTTCGTGTGAGTTTGTTGCTGGTTGCTGTTATTGGGTTGTTCAAGCCAGTAGTTTCATTGTAATTTTAAATCATTCCATTTAAATTAAATTATCCTCCTACGCGTTTCGGTGACTTTGTCTGATTTTTTATTTTAAGTAAAAAACATATTTGGTGATTACATTTAGTCCTCTTTACATAATACATAAAACATTTCCTATATTATACATACATTTTATTTACGTCATCTTATTTTAGTTGCGTCTTCTATAGTTTTTTAGCTAGAGCTACCAAACTTGGTGCCAAGAAACGTGTTGCATGATTTATCAATATAAGCGCGAGCGGAGAAGAGCAAGCAGAGGTTCGGCAAGGCATTAGAACGCAGCGCGGAACGAGGGCCGGCCAGCAAAGCCGGCGATTAAAGAGCGAAGGCACGCTCGCGACACGCGACCCAATTGTCGCGAGCAAGGGCAGAAAAGGAGCGCGCTGACCTCAAGCGGGAGACCGGCGAGGCAGTTGGAATGAGAGCACGCAACTGAGTGGACGCGATCACGGAAAAGTAAAGAAGCGGCGCGGGAAGATAATTAGAAATAAGAACAGGGAAAGACAGAAGTATAAGCATCGTGGAAAGGTTAGAAGAACAAAAAAAATTGAAATAACCCCAAACCCGCATGCGTTTTGTTTGAGGTTATTTGTAATAAGAAGGGCGTAGGCTATAAATGTTTCAAATATGCTGGCTGCGCATTTAACAAAAGAAAGCGCCGCTGCGCGATCAGGAAGTTTAGTACGAAGGTCGACCTCGTATGCCCCCCTAGCCGTCAAGGCGCTTGCTTTCTGCGCTGTCCAAAGAACGTCGCGACATTTACCTCCACTTCATGAGCGTCCCTGATATTGAAGTGAGCCGTGGACAGACTGATATCTGTACCCCGTCTAAATAACTACTTTACAATAAGTACAATAACATATATTGAGTATTCACTCATTTTCTTTCACTATTTGTTCACCACTTTCTTCATTAACAAATGCACTTTGTTTATTCATATTTAAATCACTTTTTTACAAATTTTAATCGTGCAGCTATTCACCGTTATATACATGTGTATTCTTTTTTTTTGCACAAACAGATGCTGAGCTCCGATTTCGGAGCAGCGAGCTTCTTTCAGTCGTACAATATATGTACATACAAGTTAGGCAAACGCTCAGCCGAGCTATTAACTGTTGTTCATAGTTACTCCTATGTATACATATATACATTTATACTTACAAACCTACATGTATACTTACAAGGCGCACATGCGGTAAGTGTGGTATTAAAAAGATATGATAGATACCTATAGACCTAAATACTTCTCATAAACAGCTGTTTACGAATTCGTCAGATTTCGGAGGTGCGATCTTCGTACAGTCAGTGCTAAGAATTTTTGTTACGGAAAGCTTTGCGTCTCAGAATTTCTTGATTCGGTTCCCGCCCAAAGCCTGCGATAAAAGCTATGCAATAGCTTAAAAATTTTATTTGAAATTCTACGTAAAATCTTAGCGGTTTCTTTTAATACAAATTATTGATAATAAAGTAAAGCTGCTATTCTTATTATAAAGGGTGATTTTTTAAGAGCTATAGGAAAGTTTCTCAAAAAAAAACCACATTTAATTCAGAAAAATGCATGGAATCTTTATTTGAATCGATAGTACGGTCCATATAGTTTAATGTTTGAAGATTGTTTCATGCAAATGTTGACCACGACTGCGCCTCAAATGGTCCATCAGCATAATCCAATTTTGGCATACTCTTTCCAACATTTCGACCGGTATCTCACGAATAAATGCTTCAATGTTGTCTTCCAATGCGTCAATTAAAGCGGGCTTGTCTGTATAGACATGAGCTTTAACATAGCCCCTCAACAAATAGTCTAAAGGCACGATCTAGGCTGCCAACTGACCGGTCCCAAACGTGAAATGAAATGTTCACCAAATTCGCCTCTCAACAAGTTCACTGTTGCGCGTGCTGTGTGGCATGTGGCAATGTCTTGTTGAAAGCACATGTCAGGCTAGTCAAGCTTTTGCATATTGGGCAAAAAAAAGTTGGATATGCCCGACGCGAGCCTCCAACACATGAAGTTATTTACTATATACATTATTACTTGTTATGAATTATCATTATTACTTACATATGAATCATACTATCACGAAGATACAGAAATGAGTTACAATTTACATTATCAATTAGATACATGTAAACATATTAACAATTACTAGACATAAACAAAAAATATAAGTTAAGAAGAGCAGTAAACGAAACGAACACAATGATTTCAATTAATTACTTACGCACACATGATTATAACTAGTTATTTGCATATAAGTTATACATAATTTATAAACATAAGACGAAAATAAATGAAGTACATAGAATAAGTCTAAAACGAAGAGAATAAGCATAGGCTTAGCAATGCAGCACATGGCAGCTAGAAAGCTGAGCAGCAAAGCCGACGACAAAAAGAGCCACGATCGGGCACGCGGTTGCAAAACGCGACCCGAATGTCGCGAGCAGCAGAAGGAGGAAGGGCGCTGACCTCAAGCGCGAGATCGGCAATTAGGAAGAACGGGATAGCGAAACTTTAAAGACGCGACTGTAGAAAGTTACGGAAAGAAAGTGAGAAATATAGAGTATGTAGGCAGACATAGGCATAAGAGAATTGAATATTTTTTTGAGTTTACTCCTTAAAAATCGATTTGCATATAAGTAGCCCGTTATGAAAAAATATGAGGAGTGAAATTAACTGAAGAAATTTCGTTACGTTTTTGTGAAAACTAGCGCATGACGAATGTTGGATACCCTTTTAACATTTTAAGCTATTGTGGATATGTTGTTCAAAAATAAATAAGCAAATAATTGCATTTTATCATTAGCATAAATTTGCGCTAGTTAACAAATGTAAAAAAGCTTCAACTATAAATAGTTGATTGAACAACATATCCACAGAAGCAATTACATTTTATTAGTGTGTTATTAAGGAATCCCGTTATTCGAACAAAACGAAAACAGATTTGCGGTGGGCGATGAATGTTAAATACTCTTATAATTTCTCAGTGCTATTCTGGATATGTTGTTCATCAATATATTTGCAATAATTGCATATTTTCATTAGCGTAATTTGGCGCTCAGTTAACTATTCAAAAATAGCTTCAATTATAAATAGTTGATTAAACTCCCATATTATGAAGGAATCCCGTTATTCAAACAAAATGAAAACAGATTTGCTGTGGGCGATGAATGTTAAATACTCTTATAATTTCTCAGTGCTATTGTGGATATGTTGTTCAACAATATATTTGCAATAATTGCATATTTTCATTAGCGTAATTTGGCGCTTAGTTAACAGTTGAAAAAATGCTTCAATTATAAATAGTTGATTGAACTACATATCCACAGAAGCACTTACATTTTATTAGTGTGTCCAACATTCTCTTATTTATTCTCTTTTTATTAAGGAATCCCGTTATTCGAACAAAACGAAAACAGATTTGCGGTGGGCGATGAATGTTAAATACTCTTATAATTTCTCAGTGCTATTGTGGATATGTTGTTCAAAAATATATTTGCAATAATTGCATATTTTCATTAGCGTAATTTGGCGCTTAGTTAACAATTGAAAAATTGCTTTAATTATAAATAGTTGATTGAACTACATATCCACAGAAGCGCTTACATTTTATTAGTGTGCCCATCATTCGCTTATTTATTCTCTTATTATTAAGGAATTCCGTTATTCGAACAAAACGAAAACAGTTTTGCTGTGGGCGATGAATGTTAAATACTCTAATAATTTCTCAGTGCTATTGTGGATATGTTGTTCAACAATATATTTGCAATAATTGCATATTTTCATTAGCGTAATTTGGCTCTTAGTTAAACATTGAAAAATAACATCAATTAAAAATAGTGGATTGAACTACATATCCACAGAAGCACTTACATTTTATTAGTGTGTCCAACATTCGCTTATTCATTCTCTTATTATTAAGGAATCCCGTTATGTTATTCCGAAAAAGAGTAAACTTGAGTCGTGCATCGGAGCTGACACACACATATTTTTTTTTATTTTTTTATTTAGTGTCAGCTATGAGCAGCTGACATGAAAATAATATTAATTTAAAATAATTATAATAAAATTAATTAAATTTAACGTAAAAATTTAATAGATATGTAAATCTGAAATTCAATAAAAGTAAAAATGTTTAAAAGTCATCTTTAAAGCTCTGGGAAATTCAACATGAAAATTAGTGTAAGACTAAGATCTGTACCCCGGCAATTAACTACTTTACAGTATCTTTCAAACAGCTAGAGTCTAATTTTAACAAGTAAGAAGGCTCTAGTCGGGAGTGTCCGACTAGAGGATACCCTTAACCCAAATGCAAAAAATTATACTACATGCGCCCTAAAAGTATGCTTCAAATAATAATCAATTGAATCAAAACTTAAAACTGATATAACTTTACGATATCTCCGGTGTTTCTAAACCGGTTTTGACGAAATTTTGAGATAAGTTCTATCATAACCAATTTTTTCAACCCCCTTTTTTTAATTTTTTTAATTCGATATATTTTTGTAATCGATTCCATGGGTATATCGGAAGGCAGAATAGTTATCGATAATTTGAAACAAATTTGTTCTGCTCATGGTATAGGAAAACTTATTAAAGATCTACGCGTTCATACAGACAGCCGGACGGACAGACGGACATGGCCATATCGACTCGGCTATTGATGCTGATCAAGAATATATATACTTTATGGGGTCGGAGATGCTTCCTTCTGCCTTCTGTTACATACTTTTGCACACAACCATTATTCCCTGTTTTACCCATTTTATGGGTTCAGGGTATAAAAATGGCAAGGTAGGATCTCTATGGAACTTCTATAGATTCGATGAATTGGTTCCGATAGTAGGGACATTGAACCAAAATGGATACCTCCATATACTAAATGATCATGCTTTCACATCAAGAAACAGGCTTTTCTCAAAGTATGACTGGATTTTTGAAAGACCTAAATAAGGCGGTTCTTCCCTGGCCCCTACAAAGCCCTGATTTGAATATCATTGAAAACGTTTGGGCTTTTGTTAAAAACAAGAGGACCATTGATAAATATCGAAAACGCGAAGAAGCCATTGCTGAAATTGAAGACGTTTGGTCCAAGTTGACTATAGAATTTGCACAAACTTTGGTAAGATCAATACCCGACAGGCTGCAAGCTGTCATTGATGCCAAAGGTGGTATAACTAAATATTAGCTTTCTTTTTTTAATATTATGAAGAAAATCTTTTGTTACCATTGAATATTTAACTTGAATAAAGAACATTTAGCTGTGTGTAAATACTTTTGACGCAAATTAAGCGAGTGTAAATACTTTTGAAAACTGATAAGCTTCTGTTCATTTGCTTTGTTCTCTGTCCTATGAACCGTTATTTTTCCGAAGTATTTAACATATCATATACATATACTATCTCTGCGCGGCATTAATATGTATTACCTACACAAAAGACATAGGTACTAGATACTACACGTGCTTGGTTTAATGGTTTCTATTAAACATATGTATATATATATATATATATATGTATATGTATATGTATATGTATATTAATATATTCATTCTTCATTACATATGTATATAATTTAATCCATTAAACCACATATATAAATATATATATATACATATAGATACATACATATTGAGAATTTAAACTATATGTGTGTGTGTGTAAGTGAGTATAAAAGAGGGCTTCTTTTAAGATCGCTCATTATACTCGATACCGAAGGTAAAGAGTATATTGGGTTTGTTCAATGTACGTCATGGTGTCTGTCCGTCTGTCCGTCTGTATGTTCGCAACTTTTTTCCACACCCTTCAAGTTAGAGACTTCAAACTTTGCAAACCCCTTTATCTATGGCATAGTAAATTAAAGTGTCAAGATTGGAGTTCTACGATAACTAGGGGGCTGGCAAATCGATAAACTCGATAACGCAAAATCGATAGATCCAGCTATTTCGCAAGCCCTTACAGCTAGAACTACCAAATTTGGGGACAAAATAGCTACTAACAATCCCCAAAAAACTGCATCAAAAATTTTGGAGCCACGCCCACCCATTCCGCCCCCAGCCCCCCCACAGTTTAAGACTAAAAATGCCTATATCTTCTACAGTTTTTGAGCTAGACCCACCAAATTTGGTGCCAAGATAGGTGTTGACGATCTCCAACCAAATTCATAAAAACTTTGGATGCCACGCCCATCTATACTGCCCTATCCGCCCTCAACCACCCCAACGCTTCGCTAAAAACGGTAGTGCGTGTATCTTCAATAGTGTTTGAGCTAGAGTCACAAAATTTGGTAGGTAGATAACTGGTAACGACCTTCCAAAAACTGCATCAAAGTTTTGGAGCCCCACCCACCCATTCCGCCCCCAGCCCCCCGCAGTTTAAAAACAGAAATGCTTATATCTTTTAAAGTTTTTGAGTTAGAGCCACCAAATTTTGTGCCAAAATAGGTGATTATAGCCCCAAAATAAATGCATATAAACTTTGGATGCCACGCCAATCCATACTGACCAAGCTGCACCAAACCGCCCCAGTGCTTCACTAAAAACGGGAATGCGTGTATTTTCTAAAGCGTTAAGGCTAGAGTCACCAAATTTGGTAGGAAGATAGCTAATAACAATCCCCAAAAAACTGCATAAAAGTTTTGGAGCCACGCCCCCCCTGATCCCGAGCCCCCTGCATTTTGAAATCAAAAACGCCTATATTTTCCACATTTTTTGAGCTAGAGCCGCCAAATTTGGTGCCAAGATAGGTGATGAAGAAACCCAAAAAAATGGCGCCCCCCACCCATACCACCCCCAGCCCCCCTTCCACCATATTCTACTAACTTTGAGCTAGAGTCACCAAATTTGGTATGAGGATAGCAATTAACATCATAAACAGATCTGCAGCAAAACTTTGGACGCCACGCCCCCATATCAGCCCCCAGCACCCAGCCCCCCTTCTACCATATTCGACTAACTTTGAGCTAGAGTCACCAAAATCGGTTTGGGGATAGCTATTGACATAATAAATAGATCTGCAGCAAAAGTTTGGATGCCACGCCCCCCCTTACCAATCCCATCCTCCCTTCCCCCAAATTTTACTATTTTCGAGCTAGAGTCACCAAATTTGGTATGAGGATAGCAATTGACATCATACACAGATCTTCAGCTAAAATTTTGATGCCACCCCCCCCCCCCCCATACATCCACCAGCCTACCATCCACCATATTCTTCTAACTTTGAGCTAGAATCACCAAATTTGGAAGGAAGATAGCTTTTTGGCATCCCCATCTGCACCAGACAATCTTTGAGGCAGCATACACCCCTGCAGCAGCATACACCCCTGCCGTATTCAAACACCATTGCAATTAGCTCTCTTTTAATCTGTTTTACTAGTGGTATCGAGTATACCGCAGTCGGGTGCGTCCGACTGCAACGTTTCTTCTTGTTTTAATATCAAATTTGTGATAATAATTACAATAAAAAGTATGTATGTATATTGAGTACTCACTCATTTTCTTTCACTATTTGTAAGTGGTGAACAAATAGTGAAAGAAACAAATGCACTTTGTATATTCATATTTAAAACACTTTTTTACAAATTTTAATCGTGCAGCTATTCACCGTTATATACATATGTATACTTTTCACAAACAGCTGTTGAGCTCCGATTTCGGAGCAGCGAGCTTCCTTCAGTCGTACCATATACATACAAGTTAGGCGAACGCTCAGCTGAGCTATTCACTGTTGTTCATAGTTACTCCTATGTATACATATATACATGTATACTTACAAACCTACATGTATACTTACGAGGCGCACATGCGGTGAGAATTCGTCAGATTTCGGAGGTGCGAGCTTCGTACAGTCAGTGTTATGAATTTTTGTTACGGAAAGTCTTGAGTTTCAGAATTTCTTGATTCAGTCCCCACAAAAAGCCTGAGATAAAAGCTATGCAATAGCTTAATAAAATTGCCTATCTTGATATGGAAATGGAACGAAGGGAAAATAGACTTACATTTGACTGGTACACCAAAGGAACAGCATCGGGACGAATAATGAACTACAACTCAAACCAGCCGATGACACAGAAAATTACAACAATCAAAAATACTATTAGAAATACCTACACCCTATGCGACATACAACGCCGACCAAAAAACTATATAAAACTCAAAACGATGCCTATTAAAAACAGCTTTCCGATACATTTGATAAACAAACTAATAAATGACGTCACAGCTAAACCTGATAACACAAAAATTCAAAAACCAATAACCCAAGGAACAAAAGATAAACAATACATCAGCATCCCGTACATAGAAAATATAACGAACAGAGCAACGCTAACGAAGTTGATTCCAAACGACAGCAAAGAGCACATCACATATGCTTACAAAGCTCACAAAACAACAAGAAATTTGTTTGCGAACACGAAAGACAAAATTGACAAATACAAGCAAAATAACGTCATCTAAGAAGTACAGTGCAATGGAAAAGAAGGCGAAGAGTGCTATAAAGTTTACATTGGAACAACAAAATGATCACTCCCTACACATAACAGATCATAAAGGGGACGCAAAGAACAGAAAGACCACGACAGCACTAACGCAACATTTGAGTGAAAATGACCACTCAGCTAATTTTGATGCGGTCAAAGTTCTTGACGTAGAGAGGAGAGAGAGAACGCGACTAACGCTGGAAAGCTTGCGCATACAGCAAAGAGGGGACGACGCGCTCAATCACAAAGAAGACATTGACCAGACAAATTATATTTACGCGGCTGCAATAAGCAAAACGAGCTGCAGCAAACAACATCATAAACAGCTGACGATAAATTAGGATTAGGACTGACGCAACTAAAATAAGATGACGTAACTAATAAGTATGTATAATGCCATGTGGTCTGTGATCACCTCAAATCGGTATCCGTCCAGGTAGCATTAGAGTATACTGATCGCCCACACGATAGCCGAATAGTTCGATTCGGTCTTTGACAGTTTCCGGCTGGCGTACGCTATGACCTGCTCCTGCTGATCAATGGTTTGCGTGAGGACCGCTCGCGTCCGTCTGCAACGTGAACTTTTCTCCGAACTCCGGACATGCTAGGACAAAAAAAAAAAAACATATTTGGAGATTACATTTAGTCCTCTTTACATAATACATAAAACGTTTTCCATATTATACATACATTTTATTTACGTCATCTTATTTTAGTTGCGTCTTCTATAGTTTTTTAGCTAGAGCTACCAAACTTGGTGCCAAGAAACGTGTTGCATGATTTATCAATATAAGCGCGAGCGGAGAAGAGCAAGCAGAGGTTCGGCAAGGCATTAGAACGCAGCGCAGAACGAGGGCCGGCCAGCAAAGCCGGCGATTAAAGAGCGAAGGCACGCTCGCGACACGCGACCCAATTGTCGCGAGCAAGGGCAGAAAAGGAGCGCGCTGACCTCAAGCGGGAGACCGGCGAGGCAGTTGGAATGAGAGCACGCAACTGAGTGGACGCGATCACGGAAAAGTAAAGAAGCAGCGCGGGAAGATAATTAGAAATAAGAACAGGGAAAGACAGAAGTATAAGCATCGTGGAAAGGTTAGAAGAACAAAAAAAATTGAAATAACCCCAAACCCGCATGCGTTTTGTTTGAGGTTATTTGTAATAAGAAGGGCGTAGGCTATAAATGTTTCAAATATGCTGGCTGCGCATTTAACAAAAGAAAGCGCCGCTGCGCGATCAGGAAGTTTAGTACGAAGGTCGACCTCGTATGCCCCCCTAGCCGTCAAGGCGCTTGCTTTCTGCGCTGTCCAAAGAACGTCGCGACATTTACCTCCACTTCATGAGCGTCCCTGATATTGAAGTGAGCCGTGGACAGACTGATATCTGTACCCCGTCTAAATAACTACTTTACAATAAATACAATAACATATATTGAGTATTCACTCATTTTCTTTCACTATTTGTTCACCACTTTCTTCATTAACAAATGCACTTTGTTTATTCATATTTAAATCACTTTTTTACAAATTTTAATCGTGCAGCTATTCACTGTTATATACATGTGTATTCTTTTTCACAAACAGATGCTGAGCTCCGATTTCGGAGCAGCGAGCTTCTTTCAGTCGTACAATATATGTACATACAAGTTAGGCAAACGCTCAGCCGAGCTATTAACTGTTGTTCATAGTTACTCCTATGTATACATATATACATTTATACTTACAAACCTACATGTATACTTACGAGGCGCACATGCGGTAAGTGTGGTATTAAAAAGATATGATAGATACCTATAGACCTAAATACTTCTCATAAACAGCTGTTTACGAATTCGTCAGATTTCGGAGGTGCGATCTTCGTACAGTCAGTGCTAAGAATTTTTGTTACGGAAAGCTTTGCGTCTCAGAATTTCTTGATTCGGTTCCCGCCCAAAGCCTGCGATAAAAGCTATGCAATAGCTTAAAAATTTTATTTGAAATTCTACGTAAAATCTTAGCGGTTTCTTTTAATACAAATTATTGATAATAAAGTAAAGCTGCTATTCTTATTATAAAGGGTGATTTTTTAAGAGCTATAGGAAAGTTTCTCAAAAAAAAAACACATTAAATTCAGAAAAATGCATGGAATCTTTATTTGAATCGATAGTACGGTCCATATAGTTTAATGTTTGAAGATTGTTTCATGCAAATGTTGACCACGACTGCGCCTCAAATGGTCCATCAGCATAATCCAATTTTGGCATACTCTTTCCAACATTTCGACCGGTATCTCACGAATAAATGCTTCAATGTTGTCTTCCAATGCGTCAATTAAAGCGGGCTTGTCTGTATAGACATGAGCTTTAACATAGCCCCTCAACAAATAGTCTAAAGGCACGATCTAGGCTGCCAACTGACCGGTCCCAAACGTGAAATGAAATGTTCACCAAATTCGCCTCTCAACAAGTCCACTGTTGCGCGTGCTGTGTGGCATGTGGCAATGTCTTGTTGAAAGCACATGTCAGGCTAGTCAAGCTTTTGCATATTGGGCAAAAAAAAATTGGATATGCCCGACGCGAGCCTCCAACACATGAAGTTATTTACTATATACATTATTACTTGTTATGAATTATCATTATTACTTACATATGAATCATACTATCACGAAGATACAGAAATGAGTTACAATTTACATTATCAATTAGATACATGTAAACATATTAACAATTACTAGACATAAACAAAACATATAAGTTAAGAAGAGCAGTAAACGAAACGAACAGAATGATTTCAATTAATTACTTACGCACACATGATTATAACTAGTTATTTGCATATAAGTTATACATAATTTATAAACATAAGACGAAAATAAATGAAGTACATAGAATAAGTCTAAAACGAAGAGAATAAGCATAGGCTTAGCAATGCAGCACAGGGCAGCTAGAAAGCTGAGCAGCAAAGCCGACGACAAAAAGAGCCACGATCGGGCACGCGGTTGCAAAACGCGACCCGAATGTCGCGAGCAGCAGAAGGAGGAAGGGCGCTGACCTCAAGCGCGAGATCGGCAATTAGGAAGAACGGGATAGCGAAACTTTAAAGACGCGACTGTAGAAAGTTACGGAAAGAAAGTGAGAAATATAGAGTATGTAGGCAGACATAGGCATAAGAGAATTGAATATTTTTTTGAGTTTACTCCTTAAAAATCGATTTGCATATAAGTAGCCCGTTATGAAAAAATATGAGGAGTGAAATCAACTGAAGAAATTTCGTTACGTTTTTGTGAAAACTAGCGCATGACGAATGTTGGATACCCTTTTAACATTTTAAGCTATTGTGGATATGTTGTTCAAAAATAAATAAGCAAATAATTGCATTTTATCATTAGCATAAATTTGCGCTAGTTAACAAATGTAAAAAAGCTTCAACTATAAATAGTTGATTGAACAACATATCCACAGAAGCAATTACATTTTATTAGTGTGTTATTAGGGAATCCCGTTATTCGAACAAAACGAAAACAGATTTGCGGTGGGCGATGAATGTTAAATACTCTTATAATTTCTCAGTGCTATTCTGGATATGTTGTTCATCAATATATTTGCAATAATTGCATATTTTCATTAGCGTAATTTGGCGCTCAGTTAACTATTCAAAAATAGCTTCAATTATAAATAGTTGATTAAACTCCCATATTATGAAGGAATCCCGTTATTCAAACAAAATGAAAACAGATTTGCTGTGGGCGATGAATGTTAAATACTCTTATAATTTCTCAGTGCTATTGTGGATATGTTGTTCAACAATATATTTGCAATAATTGCATATTTTCATTAGCGTAATTTGGCGCTTAGTTAACAGTTGAAAAAATGCTTCAATTATAAATAGTTGATTGAACTACATATCCACAGAAGCACTTACATTTTATTAGTGTGTCCAACATTCTCTTATTTATTCTCTTTTTATTAAGGAATCCCGTTATTCGAACAAAACGAAAACAGATTTGCGGTGGGCGATGAATGTTAAATACTCTTATAATTTCTCAGTGCTATTGTGGATATGTTGTTCAAAAATATATTTGCAATAATTGCATATTTTCATTAGCGTAATTTGGCGCTTAGTTAACAATTGAAAAATTGCTTTAATTATAAATAGTTGATTGAACTACATATCCACAGAAGCGCTTACATTTTATTAGTGTGCCCATCATTCGCTTATTTATTCTCTTATTATTAAGGAATTCCGTTATTCGAACAAAACGAAAACAGTTTTGCTGTGGGCGATGAATGTTAAATACTCTAATAATTTCTCAGTGCTATTGTGGATATGTTGTTCAACAATATATTTGCAATAATTGCATATTTCATTAGCGTAATTTGGCGCTCAGTTAACTATTCAAAAATAGCTTCAATTATAAATAGTTGATTAAACTCCCATATTATGAAGGAATCCCGTTATTCAAACAAAATGAAAACAGATTTGCTGTGGGCGATGAATGTTAAATACTCTAATAATTTCTCAGTGCTATTGTGGATATGTTGTTCAACAATATATTTGCAATAATTGCATATTTTCATTAGCGTAATTTGGCGCTTAGTTAACAGTTGAAAAAATGCTTCAATTATAAATAGTTGATTGAACTACATATCCACAGAAGCACTTACATTTTATTAGTGTGTCCAACATTCTCTTATTTATTCTCTTTTTATTAAGGAATCCCGTTATTCGAACAAAACGAAAACAGATTTGCGGTGGGCGATGAATGTTAAATACTCTTATAATTTCTCAGTGCTATTGTGGATATGTTGTTCAAAAATATATTTGCAATAATTGCATATTTTCATTAGCGTAATTTGGCGCTTAGTTAACAATTGAAAAATTGCTTTAATTATAAATAGTTGATTGAACTACATATCCACAGAAGCGCTTACATTTTATTAGTGTGCCCATCATTCGCTTATTTATTCTCTTATTATTAAGGAATTCCGTTATTCGAACAAAACGAAAACAGTTTTGCTGTGGGCGATGAATGTTAAATACTCTAATAATTTCTCAGTGCTATTGTGGATATGTTGTTCAACAATATATTTGCAATAATTGCATATTTCATTAGCGTAATTTGGCGCTCAGTTAACTATTCAAAAATAGCTTCAATTATAAATAGTTGATTAAACTCCCATATTATGAAGGAATCCCGTTATTCAAACAAAATGAAAACAGATTTGCTGTGGGCGATGAATGTTAAATACTCTAATAATTTCTCAGTGCTATTGTGGATATGTTGTTCAACAATATATTTGCAATAATTGCATATTTTCATTAGCGTAATTTGGCGCTTAGTTAGTGTGCCCATCATTCGCTTATTTATTCTCTTATTATTAAGGAATTCCGTTATTCGAACAAAACGAAAACAGTTTTGCTGTGGGCGATGAATGTTAAATACTCTAATAATTTCTCAGTGCTATTGTGGATATGTTGTTCAACAATATATTTGCAATAATTGCATATTTTCATTAGCGTAATTTGGCGCTCAGTTAACTATTCAAAAATAGCTTCAATTATAAATAGTTGATTAAACTCCCATATTATGAAGGAATCCCGTTATTCAAACAAAATGAAAACAGATTTGCTGTGGGCGATGAATGTTAAATACTCTAATAATTTCTCAGTGCTATTGTGGATATGTTGTTCAAAAATATATTTGCAATAATTGCATATTTTCATTAGCGTAATTTGGCGCTTAGTTAACAATTGAAAAATTGCTTTAATTATAAATAGTTGATTGAACTACATATCCACAGAAGCGCTTACATTTTATTAGTGTGCCCATCATTCGCTTATTTATTCTCTTATTATTAAGGAATTCCGTTATTCGAACAAAACGAAAACAGTTTTGCTGTGGGCGATGAATGTTAAATACTCTAATAATTTCTCAGTGCTATTGTGGATATGTTGTTCAACAATATATTTGCAATAATTGCATATTTCATTAGCGTAATTTGGCGCTCAGTTAACTATTCAAAAATAGCTTCAATTATAAATAGTTGATTAAACTCCCATATTATGAAGGAATCCCGTTATTCAAACAAAATGAAAACAGATTTGCTGTGGGCGATGAATGTTAAATACTCTAATAATTTCTCAGTGCTATTGTGGATATGTTGTTCAACAATATATTTGCAATAATTGCATATTTTCATTAGCGTAATTTGGCGCTTAGTTAGTGTGCCCATCATTCGCTTATTTATTCTCTTATTATTAAGGAATTCCGTTATTCGAACAAAACGAAAACAGTTTTGCTGTGGGCGATGAATGTTAAATACTCTAATAATTTCTCAGTGCTATTGTGGATATGTTGTTCAACAATATATTTGCAATAATTGCATATTTTCATTAGCGTAATTTGGCGCTCAGTTAACTATTCAAAAATAGCTTCAATTATAAATAGTTGATTAAACTCCCATATTATGAAGGAATCCCGTTATTCAAACAAAATGAAAACAGATTTGCTGTGGGCGATGAATGTTAAATACTCTAATAATTTCTCAGTGCTATTGTGGATATGTTGTTCAACAATATATTTGCAATAATTGCATATTTTCATTAGCGTAATTTGGCGCTTAGTTAACAGTTGAAAAAATGCTTCAATTATAAATAGTTGATTGAACTACATATCCACAGAAGCACTTACATATTATTAGTGTGTTATTAAGGAATCCCGTTATTCGAACAAAACGAAAACAGATTTGCGGTGGGCGATGAATGTTAAATACACTTATAATTTCTCAGTGCTATTCTGGATATGTTGTTCATCAATATATTTGCAATAATTGCATATTTTCATTAGCGTAATTTGGCGCTCAGTTAACTATTCAAAAATAGCTTCAATTATAAATAGTTGATTAAACTCCCATATTATGAAGGAATCCCGTTATTCAAACAAAATGAAAACAGATTTGCTGTGGGCGATGAATGTTAAATACTCTAATAATTTCTCAGTGCTATTGTGGATATGTTGTTCAACAATATATTTGCAATAATTGCATATTTTCATTAGCGTAATTTGGCGCTTAGTTAACAGTTGAAAAAATGCTTCAATTATAAATAGTTGATTGAACTACATATCCACAGAAGCACTTACATTTTATTAGTGTGTCCAACATTCTCTTATTTATTCTCTTTTTATTAAGGAATCCCGTTATTCGAACAAAACGAAAACAGATGTGCGGTGGGCGATGAATGTTAAATACTCTTATAATTTCTCAGTGCTATTGTGGATATGTTGTTCAAAAATATATTTGCAATAATTGCATATTTTCATTAGCGTAATTTGGCGCTTAGTTAACAATTGAAAAATTGCTTTAATTATAAATAGTTGATTGAACTACATATCCACAGAAGCGCTTACATTTTATTAGTGTGCCCATCATTCGCTTATTTATTCTCTTATTATTAAGGAATTCCGTTATTCGAACAAAACGAAAACAGTTTTGCTGTGGGCGATGAATGTTAAATACTCTAATAATTTCTCAGTGCTATTGTGGATATGTTGTTCAACAATATATTTGCAATAATTGCATATTTTCATTAGCGTAATTTGGCTCTTAGTTAAACATTGAAAAATAACATCAATTAAAAATAGTGGATTGAACTACATATCCACAGAAGCACTTACATTTTATTAGTGTGTCCAACATTCGCTTATTCATTCTCTTATTATTAAGGAATCCCGTTATGTTATTCCGAAAAAGAGTAAACTTGAGTCGTGCATCGGAGCTGACACACACATATTTTTTTTTATTTCTTTATTTAGTGTCAGCTATGAGCAGCTGACATGAAAATAATATTAATTTAAAATAATTATACTAAAATTAATTAAATTCAACGTAAAAATTTAATAGATATGTAAATCTGAAATTCAATAAAAGTAAAAATGTTTAAAAGTCAACTTTAAAGCTCTGGGAAATTCAACATGAAAATTAGTGTAAGACTAAGATCTGTACCCCGGCAATTAACTACTTTACAGTATCTTTCAAACAGCTAGAGTCTAATTTTAACAAGTAAGAAGGCTCTAGTCGGGAGTGTCCGACTAGAAGATACCCTTAACCCAAATGCAAAAAATTATACTACATGCGCCCTAAAAGTATGCTTCAAATAATAATCAATTGAATCAAAACTTAAAACTGATATAACTTTACGATATCTCCGGTGTTTCTAAACCGGTTTTGACGAAATTTTGAGATAAGTTCTATCATAACCCATTTTTTCAACCCCCTTTTTTAATTTTTTTAATTCGATATATTTTTGTAATCGATTCCATGGGTATATCGGAAGGCAGAATAGTTATCGATAATTTGAAACAAATTTGTTCTGCTCATGGTATAGGAAAACTTATTAAACAGACTCTAGCTTTAGTAGCCTCTGAGATCTACGCGTTCATACAGACAGCCGGACGGACAGACGGACATGGCCATATCGACTCGGCTATTGATGCTGATCAAGAATATATATACTTTATGGGGTCGGAGATGCTTCCTTCTGCCTTCTGTTACATACTTTTGCACACAACCATTATTCCCTGTTTTACCCATTTTATGGGTTCAGGGTATAAAAATGGCAAGGTAGGATCTCTATGGAACTTCTATAGATTCGATGACTTGGTTCCGATAGTAGGGACATTGAACCAAAATGGATACCTCCATATACTAAATGATCATGCTTTCACATCAAGAAACAGGCTTTTCTCAAAGTATGACTGGATTTTTGAAAGACCTAAATCAGGCGGTTCTTCCCTGGCCCCTACAAAGCCCTGATTTGAATATCATTGAAAACGTTTGGGCTTTTGTTAAAAACAAGAGGACCATTGATAAATATCGAAAACGCGAAGAAGCCATTGCTGAAATTGAAGACGTTTGGTCCAAATTGACTATAGAATTTGCACAAACTTTGGTAAGATCAATACCCGACAGGCTGCAAGCTGTCATTGATGCCAAAGGTGGTATAACTAAATATTAGCTTTCTTTTTTTAATATTATGAAGAAAATCTTTTGTTACCATTGAATATTTAACTTGAATAAAGAACATTTAGCTGTGTGTAAATACTTTTGACGCAAATTAAGCGAGTGTAAATACTTTTGAAAACTGATAAGCTTCTGTTCATTTGCTTTGTTCTCTGTCCTATGAACCGTTATTTTTCCGAAGTATTTAACATATCATATACATATACTATCTCTGCGCGGCATTAATATGTATTACCTACACAAAAGACATAGGTACTAGATACTACACGTGCTTGGTTTAATGGTTTCTATTAAACATATATATATATATATATATATATATGTATATGTATATGTATATGTATATTAATATATTCATTCGTCATTACATATGTATATAATTTAAACCATTAAACCACATATATACATATATATATATATATACATATAGATACATACATATTGAGAATTTAAACTATATGTGTGTGTGTGTAAGTGAGTATAAAAGAGGGCTTCTTTTAAGATCGCTCATTTTAATATCAAATTTGTGATAATAATTACAATAAAAAGTATGTATGTATATTGAGTACTCACTCATTTTCTTTCACTATTTGTAAGTGGTGAACAAATAGTGAAAGAAACAAATGCACTTTGTATATTCATATTTAAAACACTTTTTTACAAATTTTAATCGTGCAGCTATTCACCGTTATATACATATGTATACTTTTCACAAACAGCTGTTGAGCTCCGATTTCGGAGCAGCGAGCTTCCTTCAGTCGTACCATATACATACAAGTTAGGCGAACGCTCAGCTGAGCTATTCACTGTTGTTCATAGTTACTCCTATGTATACATATATACATGTATTCTTACAAACCTACATGTATACTTACGAGGCGCACATGCGGTGAGTGTGGCATTAAAACGATATGATAGATACCTATAGACCTAAATACTTTCTCATAAACTGTTCTCATAAGCTGTTTACGAATTCGTCAGATTTCGGAGGTGCGAGCTTCGTACAGTCAGTGTTATGAATTTTTGTTACTTAAAGTCTTGAGTTTCAGAATTTCTTGATTCAGTCCCCACAAAAAGCCTGCGCTAAAAGCTACGCAATAGCTTAATAAAATTGCCTATCTTGATATGGAAATGGAACGAAGGGAAAATAGACTTACATTTGACTGGTACACCAAAGGAACAGCATCGGGACGAATAATGAACTACAACTCAAACCAGCCGATGACACAGAAAATTAACACAATCAAAAATACTATTAGAAATACCTACACCCTATGCGACATACAACGCCGACCAAAAAACTATATAAAACTCAAAACGATGCCTATTAAAAACAGCTTTCCGATACATTTGATAAACAAACTAATAAATGACGTCACAGCTAAACCTGATAACACAAAAATTCAAAAACCAATAACCAATAACCAATAAGGAACAAAAGATAAACAATACATCAGCATCCCGTACATAGAAAATATAACGAACAGAGCAACGCTAACGAAGTTGATACCAAATGACAGCACAGAGCACATCACATATGCTTACAAATCTCACAAAACAACAAGAAATTTGTTTGCGAACACGAAAGACAAAATTGACAAATACAAGCAAAATAACGTCATCTAAGAAGTACAGTGCAATGGAAAAGAAGGCGAAGAGTGCTATAAAGTTTACATTGGAACAACAAAAAGATCACTCCCTACACATAACAGAACATAAAGGGGACGCAAAGAACAGAAAGACCACGACAGCACTAACGCAACATTTGAGTGAAAATGACCACTCAGCTAATTTTGATGCGGTCAAAGTTCTTGACGTAGAGAGGAGAGAGAGAACGCGACTAACGCTGGAGAGCTTGCGCATACAGCAAAGAGGGGACGACGCGCTCAATCACAAAGAAGACATCGACCAGACAAATTATATTTACGCGGCTGCAATAAGCAAAACGAACTGCAGCAAACAACATCATAAACAGCTGACGATAAATTAGGATTAGGACTGACGCAACTAAAATAAGATGACGTAACTAATAAGTATGTATAATGCCATGTGGTCTGTGATCACCTCAAATCGGTATCCGTCCAGGTAGCATTTGAGTATACTGATCGCCCACACGATAGCCGAATAGTTCGATTCGGTCTTTGACAGTTTCCGGCTGGCGTACGCTATGCCTGCTCCTGCTGATCAATGGTTTGCGTGAGGACCGCTCGCGTCCGTCTGCAACGCGAACTTTTCTCCGAACTCCGGACATGCTAGGACAGGAGCGGACGTTAGACACTTCTTGAGACTGTCTAATGCGGCTTGTTGCTCCTCCTTCCACGACCACTTCCGGGATTTCTTCAACAGCTCTGTCATCGGTTGTACCACGACGTCATCCCTAGGCATCGTTTAAGCTCTTTCAGGTTTGTGGGTGCCTTAAGGTTTTTCATGGCTTCCACCTGTGAGGGGTCCGTCTGGATTCCTTTTTCGCTCACCAGATGTCCTAGGTATACCAGCTTTCTCTGGAAAAACGAACATTTTTTTTGATTAAGTTTGAGGTTGGCCTCTCTCAGCCGTTGGAATACTTCTCTCAGGTCTGCTGATCTAAGTAGGCGAACGCATGTGGCTCCATCTCCGGGCCTATCACCGTATCCAATGCTCTCTGAAAGGTCGCACCGGCCGAATGCAAACCGAATGACTCGCCACTGAAACAGTCCTCGACCTGGCACTGTGAATACAGTGTACTCCCTGCTGCTTGCTGCCATTGGGATTTGCCAGTACCCGTGCTGCAAGTCCAGCGTCGAGATGTAACGTGCGTGCCTCAACTTTTCCAGTATGCGATTTATCCTGGGTACGGGGTATGCATCCGGTATAGAGTGTGCGTTGAGCTGTCTATAGTCCACGCACATCCTCCACTCGTTCGTCTTCTTGCGGAAAAGCACTATTGGCGCGCTGTTTGGGCTGCGTGACGGCTCGATTGCCCCCGCCTCTATCAGTTCATTCACCTGCTGGTCGATCACGCGATGCATCGCAGGATTTTTGGGGTAGTACCTCTGCTTGATCGGCTTGTCATCCCTCATGATGATCCGATGCTCGGCTACATTGGATACGCCCGTCAATCCCTCGAAGAGTTGCAACTCTATCCTCAAAAACTCCTGCGTGGCTTGTTCCACCTGGCCTAGCGATGGCGCCTTGACGACTGTAACTGCGTCTCGGCTGTCCCCTTGCTTAGCTAGCGTGGTATCCTTGCTGCGATGCGTCCCCAGGACAGTCTCTAGCTTCTTGCCTCCGGTGCCGCGTCTCTCTTGCTCCTTCTCTCCCTCTGGCCCTAACTCGGCTCTTTCGATCGCCTTGGCTGGCGCATGGGCGCATTTCAGAATTAGCATCGTCTCACTGCACTGCACAGTCGTCTCCATCTTGCAAAGAAAATCCATCCCCAGGATAAGACTGTCTAACATGGATGGCGTTACGAGCATGTCCATTTTCACCTCTTTGCTAATCAGCTTGACTTTGATTCTTAACAACTTACTAATTGCCACCTTCGATCCGTCTGCTAAGTGAGTATTCGCGGTCGCTGCGAATATTTCCCCCTTTGCCTTTATCTCCTCAAAAAATCTTTGGCTCATGAAGCATCGTGATGCCCCTGTGTCAACCGTCGCCCTCGCCACTCGGTCCCCGACCTTCACCATGGCGACTATGCGACTGTTCTCGACTCTGAGAGGACATTCTAATTCCGGGACTGACTCGCGAAGGCGCCCATCCGATCCCGACCGCAACATGCCAAATCGCTCAAGCCTTGTGCACCACACTGTCTACAGAATAACACTTTAGGATTTGGGCATTCTCTGGCACAGTGTCCCCCTTGTGAGCAGTTATAGCACACGCGACTCACGACTGCCGACCTAACCTGTTCATGCCCCATCATGTTGTTCGAAATTTCATCGCGCCTGGTGGCGGAATGACTACCAGTCTCATTTCGCGCTAACGGTAACTGTGCTGGCGGGCTACTAAACGGATTGGGCGGCTTGGCGGATGTTTCCATGCCACCGGACCTACCCTGATACCCAAGACCCCTTGCCTGGTTGTACAACGTCTCCCCTTGGACCTGACCCGGGATGTTTTCAAACTCCGCGGCTATCTGTGTTAGCTGAGACAAGTCTGTAATTTCACTCCGACGAATATATAGGCGGTACTCCCGAGAAAGATTCTCATATACTCTTTTCAGCTCCTGCTCAGGAGTATAACTGGCGTGCCGCATTAACCTCTTCAGGTTGACTTAGAGTTCCTTATACCCTTCCCCTACGCGTTGTCGGCGGGCCCTGATTTCTTCCTCTAGCCTGTCAAAGTATTGGGGAAGCAAAAAGAATTCTAAAAATTCCCTTTTGAACGTTCCCCACGTCACGTCCCTTAATCCGCTCGTTGAGAACCAACAACCTGCCATGCCTGTCAAAGCCTCGCTCATCGCTCTCGGTATGCGATTGAGATCGATATCGTACGTTTGGGCGCGTTCTTCCAATGTTTCTATGAACGCAAGTGGGTCAGAATAACCGTCAAACTTAACACCCCATTTCCTAACCTGATCAGGGACGACCATGCCGGTGACTGTTAGCGAGCTTGTACATTTGCCTGTACTTCGCCTGGCTCTCCTGGGTACTAGTCACGGGCGGTCCTACGGGCGGCACTACACGTATGTACCTCCGCTCCCATTCGCCCAACCGGTTCCAGGTTGACGAGCTATGGCATTATAACAATCAAACATATCTCTAACAGTCACCGGCATGGTCGTCCCTGATCAGGTTAGGAAATGCGGTGTTAAGTTTGACGGTTATTCTGACCCACTTGCGTTCATAGAAACATGAATCGCATACCGAGAGCGATGAGCGAGGCTTTGACAGGCATGGCAGGTAGTTTGTTCTCAACGAGCGGATTAAGGGACGTGACGTGGGGAACGTTCAAAAGGGAATTTTTAGAATTCTTTCTGCCTCCCAAATACTTTGACAGGCTAGAGGAAGAAATCAGGGCCCGCCGACAACGCGTAGGGGAAGGGTATAAGGAACTCTAAGTCAACCTGAAGAGGTTAATGCGGCACGCCAGTTATACTCCTGAGCAGGAGCTGAAAAGAGTATATGGGAATCTTTCTCGGGAGTACCGCCTATATATTCGTCGGAGTGAAATTACAGACTTGTCTCAGCTAACACAGATAGCCGCGGAGTTTGAAAACATCCCGGGTCAGGTCCAAGGGGAGACGTTGTACAACCAGGCAAGGGGTCTTGGGTATCAGGGTAGGTCCGGTGGCATGGAAACATCCGCCAAGCCGCCCAATCCGTTTAGGAGCCCGCCAGCACAGCTACCGTTAGCGCGAAATGAGACTGTTAGTCATTCCGCCACCAGGCGCGATGAAATTTCGAACAACATGATGGGGCATGAACAGGTTAGGTCGGCAGTCGTGAGTCGCGTGTGCTATAACTGCTCACAAGGGGGACACTGTGCCAGAGAATGCCCAAATCCTAAAGTGTTATTCTGTAGACAGTGTGGTGCACAAGGCTTGAGCGATTTGGCATGTTGCGGTCGGGATCGGATGGGCGCCTTCGCGAGTCAGTCCCGGAATTAGAATGTCCTCTCAGAGTCGAGAACAGTCGCATAGTCGCCATGGTGAAGGTCGGGGACCGAGTGGCGAGGGCGACGGTTGACACAGGGGCATCACGATGCTTCATGAGCCAAAGATTTTTTGAGGAGATAAAGGCAAAGGGGGAAATATTGGCAGCGACGGCGAATACTCACTTAGCAGACGGATCGAAGGTGGCAATTAGTAAGTTGTTAAGAATCAAAGTCAAGCTGATTAGCAAAGAGGTGAAAATGGACATGCTCGTAACGCCATCCATGTTAGACAGTCTTATCCTGGGGATGGATTTTCTATGCAAAACGGAGACGACTGTGCAGTGCAGTGAGACGATGCTAATTCTGAAATGCGCCCATGCGCCAGCCAAGGCGATCGAAAGAGCCGAGTTCGGGCCAGAGGGAGAGAAGGAGCAAGAGAGACGCGGCACCGGAGGCAAGAAGCTAGAGACTGTCCTGGGGACGCATCGCAGCAAGGATACCACGCTAGCCAAGCAAGGGGACAGCCGAGACGCAGTTACAGTCGTCAAGGAGCCATCGCTAGGCCAGGTGGAACAAGCCACGCAGGAGTTTTTGAGGATAGAGTTGCAACTCTTCGAGGAATTGAAGGGCGTATCCAATGTAGCCGAGCATCGGATCATCATGAGGGATGACAAGCCGAACAAGCAGAGGTACTACCCCAAAAATCCTGCGATGCAACGCGTGATCGACCAGCAGGTGAATGAACTGATAGAAGCGGGGGCAATCGAGCCGTCACGCAGCCCAAACAGCGCGCCCATAGTGCTTTTCCGCAAGAAGATGAACGAGTATAGGATGTGCGTGGACTATAGACAGCTCAACGCACACTCTATACCGGATGCATACCCCGTACCCAGGATAAATCGCATACTGGAAAAGTTGAGGCACGCACGTTACATCTCGACGCTGGACTTGCAGCACTGGTACTGGCAAATCCCAATGGCAGCAAGCAGCAGGGAGTACACTGCATTCACAGTGCCAGGTCGAGGACTGTTTCAGTGGCGAGTCATTCGGTTTGCATTCGGCCGGTGCGACCTTTCAGAGAGCATTGGATACGGTGATAGGCCCGGAGATGGAGCCACATGCGTTCGCCTACTTAGATCAGCAGACCTGAGAGAAGTATTCCGACGGCTGAGAGAGGCCAACCTCAAACTTAATCAAAAAAAATGTTCGTTTTTCCAGAGAAAGCTGGTATACCTAGGACATCTGGTGAGCGAAAAAGGAATCCAGACGGACCCCTCACAGGTGGAAGCCATGAAAAACCTTAAGGCACCCACAAACCTGAAAGAGCTTAAACGATGCCTAGGGATGACGTCGTGGTACAACCGATGACAGAGCTGTTGAAGAAATGCCGGAAGTGGTCGTTTAAGGAGGAGCAACAAGCCGCATTAGACAGTCTCAAGAAGTGTCTAACGTCCGCTCCTGTCCTAGCATGTCCGGAGTTCGGAGAAGAGTTCACGTTGCAGACGGACGCGAGCGGTCCTCACGCAAACCATTGATCAGCAGGAGCAGGTCATAGCGTACGCCAGCCGGAAACTGTCAAAGACCGAATCGAACTATTCGGCTATCGTGTGGGCGATCAGTATACTCAAATGCTACCTGGACGGATACCGATTTGAGGTGATCACAGACCACATGGCATTATACATACTTATTAGTTACGTCATCTTATTTTAGTTGCGTCAGTCCTAATCCTAATTTATCGTCAGCTGTTTATGATGTTGTTTGCTGCAGTTCGTTTTGCTTATTGCAGCCGCGTAAATATAATTTGTCTGGTCGATGTCTTCTTTGTGATTGAGCGCGTCGTCCCCTCTTTGCTGTATGCGCAAGCTCTCCAGCGTTAGTCGCGTTCTCTCTCTCCTCTCTACGTCAAGAACTTTGACCGCATCAAAATTAGCTGAGTGGTCATTTTCACTCAAATGTTGCGTTAGTGCTGTCGTGGTCTTTCTGTTCTTTGCGTCCCCTTTATGTTCTGTTATGTGTAGGGAGTGATCTTTTTGTTGTTCCAATGTAAACTTTATAGCACTCCTCGCCTTCTTTTCCATTGCACTGTACTTCTTAGATGACGTTATTTTGCTTGTATTTGTCAATTTTGTCTTTCGCGTTCGCAAACAAATTTCTTGTTGTTTTGTGAGCTTTGTAAGCATATGTGATGTGCTCTGTGCTGTCATTTGGTATCAACTTCGTTAGCGTTGCTCTGTTCGTTATATTTTCTATGTACGGGATGCTGATGTATTGTTTATCTTTTGTTCCTTATTGGTTATTGGTTATTGGTTTTTGAATTTTTGTGTTATCAGGTTTAGCTGTGACATCATTTATTAGTTTGTTTATCAGATGTATCGGATAGCTGTTTTTGATAAGCATCGTTTTGAGTTTTATATAGTTTTTTGGTCGGTGTTGTATGTCGCATAGGGTGTAGGTATTTCTAATAGTATTCTTGATTGTATTTATTTTCTGTGTCATCGGCTGGTTTGAGTCGTAGTTCATTATTCGTCCCGATGCTGTTCCTTTGGTGTACCAGTCAAATGTGAGTCTATTTTCCCTTCTTTCTATTTCCATATCAAGATAGGCAATTTTATTGTTTGTTTCTGTTTCCATTGTAAATTGTATTCTTTTGTGCTGTTTGTTGAATGTTTCTAATATGACTTGTGCTTCGGCCTTATTTATGATCAGGAAAATGTCATCAACGTATTTAGAGATATGTTTGATTTTTATATTATGTTGTTTCAGCTCCTCAATCGCGTCGTCTAAAATTTTGTCCAGAACTATATTTGCGATTGTCGGTGACAGCGGGTTCCCCATTGGCATGCCAAAAACTTGACTGTATGTTATATTATTGTATTTGAAGTAATTATTTTCAATTAATACAAAATCTAGGAGTTCTTTAAATTTCTGTTTTGGAATGGATGTGTGTATTGATTTGTCTGTCCATTATGTTTTTTGGTGCGGTGTAAATAGGTATGTTAGTGAAGAGTGAGATGACATCAAATGAGACTAGTATTTCCTCATTTCCGATTTCTAAGTCCTTTATATCATTCTTCAATTCTGTTGCGTTCCTTATGTTATACTGTGTTGATTGTATGTTCTTAATAATGTCACACACATGTTTGGCCAATTTGTAGCACGGAACTTCAGTTGACGCAGATATGGGTCTCAGTGGTGTTCCGGTTTTATGCGTTTTTGGTAATCCGTACAGTCGTGGTGAGTTTCCTCCAGAGCAATATGTCCTAAGTTTTGTTTTTATTTCTATGAATTTGTTGTTATGAAAGTAGTTAACTATTGTGTTATTTTTCGTGCTTAGTCTTTGTGTAGGGTCATTTCTTATTGTTTTGTATGTTGTTTTGTCATTAAGAAGTTGTTGTATCTTATAATGATATTCTCTCTTGTATAGTATAACAGTTTTGTTTCCTTTGTCTGCTTGTGTAATAATTATTTTGTCGTTATGTTGCTTTAAAATTTTTGTTTGTAGTTGTTAAGTCTCGATGCTGAGTTCCCTCTAATCGAATCTCTTAGTTTTTCGTTCTCAACCGTTTTTATCCCCTGTTCTAAGTCTGCAATAACGTTTATTGGCGTTATGTTCTGTCCGTTTGTCGGTAGGCCAAATTTGGGTCCCAGCGATAAAAGCCACTTGCTTTCATTTGGTATAAAAACGTCGGCCATGTTAGTTATCCAGTCTTCGTTTAGTCTTAAGTTTGGTTGTTGTGCTATTTCATTTTTTGCGTTGTGTAGCTTTCGTTCAATTATCTGTTCTGTGTTAGTGCGTATTCTTTGGTAAGTTAGTTTTTGATCTTTTTGTAATTCTTCAATGTCCTGCTGATTTAAGTATTTTCTAAGTTAATTTGTGATGTGTGTTTGTGTTCTATTTATACTGTGTATGTGTCGATGTGTTTCCTCTATTTCTAGCTGTAATATTTTAAGTAGAAAGTTGTTCTCTAGTTTTTGTAGTTTTTTCTTTGATTCGTGAAGCGTCAAGTTGTGTTTCAGTGACTAATAAGTATTTCAGTCTACTCCTTTGCTTAGATAGTTTTTTCTGAGACTTAAAACATAACTTAATGTATAGTACCGAGTTTTTGCCATATGTAGATTGAATGTATGTGATGTATCCCTTCATGTTATGTGTTTTGAGTTATTAAATCCAGTTCACCCTCTGGTAATGTTGCTTTGAGTGAGTTTGTGTATGCTCGTGTGTGGTATTGTTTGTGTTGTTGCTGTTATTGGGTTGTTCAAGCCAGTAGTTTCATTGTAATTTAAAATCATTCCATTTAAATTAAATTATCCTCCTACGCGTTTCAGCGACTTTCTCGCATTCTTCTTTTCCCAAAAATACATACTTTGTTTAATAAATAACTGAAGAACTAATTTTTACCTGCTAATAGTCCGTTATATTTGTTCGTTTTTTCAGTTTTTCTAAGTCTGTAACATCAATATCGTTACGGACAGCCAGAAGATTGCTTATGTGCTTATTGGAAAATTATTTATTTATTTAAGGGCGGGGTATGGTTTTAAAATTATTTATTTTTTCATTTCTTTTTTTTTTCCAGAATGAATAATATGTCGAGAATTTCAAGTCAATCCGAGTAAAACTAACGGAGTTACAGCGTTTCAAACGACCGGCCGTGCTACCTGATGTTTATACCTGCACGGTAGACGCCCGATACCCCCATTAGCAGCTGCAATTTCTTTTGTTATCCCTTTCCCTTTCTCCGTCTATGTGTCTTTCAAAAGATGCAAACTGACCTTGTACATATTTTATATTTTCAGGTACATCGAATATAATTTAGTTTAGAGGCACACTTCCTGCTGAACGGTTGTGTACTGTAACAGAGCTACAATTTTCTCAAATTTTCGTTTGTGTTCGTTCGTTTATAGTTGTATTTTCACTTGTTCAGTGTTGTTTGTGATTAATTTATTTATTTGCAAAATGCTAAAATTTTGCCCAAGATGCCTTGATGGCTTGAGACCCAAAAAATAGTTCTTTTTTTTTTGGTGAGCTGCGATGATAGTTTTTATACCACGCACTGTAGTGTCTGTGTGGTCGGGGTTTTGTATCGCTTCCACTGTAGATAGGCTGTCGGTGCAGATAACAAAGGAGCCTCGTTTTTGTTTTTGCTTGCAAAGTGACAGGCTTTAAGGATGGCAAAGGCTTCGGCGGTAAAGATTGATTTGTATTCCGGCGACTATTGTCTTTCCGTTAGACGAAACGACTGTGAACGATGTTGAGTCGATAGTTTTTGAGCCGTCTGTGTAGAGCCATGTTTATACTCGATACCGAAGGTAAAGAGTATATTGGGTTTGTGCAATGTCCGTCATGGTGTCTGTCCGTCTGTCCGTCTGTATGAACGCAACTTTTTTCCACACCCTTCAAGTTAGAGACTTCAAACTTCGCAAATCTCTTTATCTATGGCATAGTAAATAAAAGTGTCAAGATTGGAGTTCTACGAAAACTAGGGGGCTGGCAAATCGATAAACTCGATAACGCAAAATCGATAGATTTAGCTATTTCGGAAGCCCTTACAGCTAGAACTACCAAATTTAGGGAGAAAATAGCTATTAACAATCCCCAAAAAACTGCATAAAAAATTTTGGAGCCACGCCCACACATTCCGCCCCCAGCCCCCCCGCAGTTTAACACTAAAACTGCCAATATCTTCTACAGTTTTTGAGCTAGAGCCATCAAATTTAGTGCCAAGATATCTGTTGACGATCCCAAACCAAATGCATAAAAACTTTGGATGCCACGCCAATCCATACTGCCCAAGCTGCCCCAAACCGCCCCAATGCTTCACTAAAAATGGGAATGCGTGTATTTTCCAAAGCGCTAAGCCTAGAGTCACCAAATTTGGTAAGAAGATAGCTAATAACAATCCCCAAAAAACTGCATGAAAGTTTTGGAGCCACGCCCCCCCCCCCCCCGTTCCCTAGCACCCTGCATTTTGAAATCAAAAACGCCTATATTTTCCATATTTTTTGAGCTAGAGCCGCCAAATTTGGTGCCCAAATAGGTGATGAAGAAACCCAAAAAAAGTGAATGGCGCCCCCCACCCATACCGCCCCCAGCCCCCCTTCCACCATATTCTACTTACTTTGATCTAGAGTCACCAAATTCGGTTTGAGGATAGCTATTGACATCATAAATAGATCTGCAGCAAAAGTTTGGATGCCACGCCCCCCCTTACCAAACCCAACTCCCTTCCCCCAAATTTTACTATTTTTGAGCTAGAGTCACCAAATTTGGTATGAGGATAGCTATTGACATCATACACAGATCTTCAGCCAAAATCTTGATGCCACGACCCAGCCCCCCCCCCCCCCCATACCTCCCCCAGCCAACCATCCACCATATTCTTCTGACTTTGAGCTAGAGTCTCCAAATTTGGAAGGAAGATAGCTTTTTGGGGCAGCCTACTCCCCTGCCGTATCCACACCCCATTGCAATCAGCTCTCTTTCAATCTGTTTTACTACTGGTATCGAGTATACCGCCGTCGGGTGCGTCCGACTGCAACGTTTCTACTTGTTTCTGTTTCGTTTTTTTTCGCTCAAGAAGCAAGTCCGGAATTCAGAGGCAGATGTTCGGTTCTTGGTATGGCAAGATAGGTTGCAGTTAGTATTTATGTGGGTGTCCATCCAGCAAGGAAGATCCTTGCTGCCAGTGTGAGTCCGGGAGGGGTAGGTTAAGTTGTTTGTTGTAATTGGCACACAGCCTTATGATAGAAATGATTTTAAATTTGCTGTTTTGTTGTATTGTTTTGAAGAATTCTCAGGCCAGAACGATATTTGGTGTCGTGTGCAGTGTTTGTGTGTGTGTAAGCATTCAGTACATAAACTGACTACTTAAAAGCGTCGCAACTAGCACTTGTAACTAGTTGGACTACGGAGAGGGAGTTCCTGTAAAAAATGAAAGACTTGTGTTTGCTTGAGGGCAAAGTAGAGACTCTGATTTTTATTAACTATTTATAGATAAATATAGCTTAGTTTAATTATGTGTAATTTGGGTTATCGTGTATGCAGCGGTTGCTTACCACTGCAGAATTGTGTATTGGCAACAACCGGGTTATCTGACCGCGGCTCTAGTTACACGTTCTGTGTAGTTAGCAGTTTCCGTGAATAAGACAATTTGACTGACGGTGCTGTTTTTAATTGACCTATTTTAAGTAATGACATATGATATTTACATATTTATTGACATATTAATGTTGTATTTAATTAGCATATTTTATTGTATCTATTATTGTGAGTCATGTGTTTCTGTTGTGGCTTAAATATATATGTAAGCCTAAACATGCAGTTTTGGGAGAAGATTCATCGTCGTTTCTTTGATGCGATTTATTATGCTTGGCAGTCCGGCCTCTGCTAGAACGCAAGTGGTGGGGGAGGTAGGGAATGCGTTAATCGCTCGGCGGATAGCTGCATGGTATGAGGCACCAACCATAGATCGGGAGACCGTAATCAATTTTAGAGAGCACTAGGGCCCGGATGATATTTATGAGACTAGTGATGTGTTTGTTGGTGAACTTAGAACTTAAAAATTTAATTTTATTGAAGCGTGTATTAAGCTGTTTTCTTAAGTTTATTCAACGTTCTTTAAATATAAACTTTGAGTCGAAAGTTATGCCTAGAATTCTTAGGTGTTTAACAATAATTATGTTTTTGTTTTTGTAAATTAATTCTGGAAGTGCACATTGGTGCTTACGGCAGATGTGAAGCAGTCTACATTGATCTATGAAGAGTGAGGCACCCGAAAAGGCTTTTACGACGTTGACGTTTTTAATTTTGGTATTAATGATTGCGTCATGGGCGTAAACTGATACATTAATAACTTTAAATCTATTGAATATGTTATGGATTTGCTCGAATGCGATTGTAAAGAGAACTACAGAGAGTGGGGAGTCTTGTGGGATCCCGTTGGCGAGTTTGTGTGTGTTACATAAATTGTTGTTGACTCGCGTTTTGAAGGTGCGATTTGTCATAAAGGCTTTTTTAAGGTAACAAAGTAGTTCGAAATCAGTAGCCATTATGGAAACATGGTTTTTTGTGGAAAGGGCGTTAGACACGAATTGTTGGATTCGCAACAAGCGTCCATTGTATTGTATTAAGGTGGTATTTGTTCTATGGGATTTGTAGGACTGGAAAAGGGATTGCTTTTTGTCTCTTAGTTGCTGAAGTGTATAGTTCAACCAGGGTACGTTGGCTTTGTGGGAAATTTTGATTGTTTGCGGAATACTGTAATTTGCAGCTGCTCTAATTCATTTGGTTTTTTGGGATACTTGGTGGTTTATGCATCCGCTGGCCCTGTATTCGGAGTTTTGTGTGCAGTTTTTTGTGAAGTGTTCCCATTTGGCATGGTCGGTTTGTACTTGGATAAAGGTGGTGTACGATCTGGATTGAATTGGGTAGTAAGTTAGGCTATTATGGGGAAATGGTCACTACCGTACAAGTTGTCGAGTATAGACCTGTTGCACCTATGGGCGATTTAGGGGTATATTATTGTAATGTCGACGTGGTTAAATGTGTGGTGGGTAGATAGGTGGGTGGGAGAGTCATCGTTAGGGATTAGTAAGTTGTTCGCGGCTAATGCGCGTTCAATGCTCTTGCCTCGTGAGTTGGCAGTTGTTGACCCCCAAAGGGGGCTCCATGAATTGAAGTCGCCGAGCATAATAAGTTGGCCTTGAACGATACTTAGAGTAATTGTGAATCGGGTTGTGAAGTTTTGTTAGAGTGGGATGTATGTATTTATGATGTTTATTGGGAGCTCAAGGTTATGTGTCAGCCCGGAGCAGAGAAAGCTTGAGTTTATTGTGTTGCGGGTGTGGGAAATGTGTTGTTTAATAAACACACCAATGCCTTGCGTGGCTGAGGTGTTATGGGGGAAGTTGCTGAAGTGTTATGTGTAGCGTTTTATGCCGATAAAGTTGTTGAAGTTAAGGGGCAAGTGGGTTTCTTGCAAACATAACACACCTGGCGAGTGGTCTTCTATTAGAAGTATAAGTTAGTTGTAGTTGTTAAATATGCCGTTTATGTTCCTTTCAATTATTCTTATGGACATTTGGGCTAGTGTGTAAGATAAGAGTTTTGTTTGCAAGAGGGTTGAAGATTAAGGAATAAAAGTTGGTTAAATATCAGAATCATCCATTGATGAGTCTGAGTCGATTTTGTTTTCAAGTGTGCATGATACACTTGAGCTGTTAGTTAATTTTAATTTATTTGTATGAAATTCATGTAAGTTCTTTGCTTGCGCAGCTAAATTGGCAGCGCGAGCTTTTGCGAGATGGATTTTGATGTGTTAACATCTATAGGTACGGGTACCCATTCCTGCCATTTGATAATACATGCAAACAATGCAGCGTGCCGCTCTGCAAAAAGGGCAAATTCAGCGTGCCGAGCTCGACCGACGAACAAATTTAGCATGCTGTCGTGGACCGACTGCAAAATTTCATATACATATTCATCTAAGTATGATTGTATTGGTGTAGCGACAGAGAATAACTGTGAATTACAAAATCTTGCTAACGATGTGACCAAGTTGGAAGGGTAGTATAAACTTAATATCAACTTTGTACAATTGAATAGCAAAACTTGAGATTCTTTAATATAATTTCAATTCTACATGTTTGTTTATATTCTAGCATTGTTTATTGTTTATATTCTAGCAAAAAAACAATATTTATATTAAAATCAAATATTAGAGTTTTCATTGACAATTATTCAATATTGGTTCAAACGGTATTTTTCTTTGTGCAGCTTGTGCGTCTCAGCTAGGACAAGCCAGCACGTTTTTGTTTTGTTCAGTTTCCCTTTGCGTTCAGCGACCCATCGATTAAAGGAGTGGCGGCGGGTCGGCGGGTCGGCGGACAGTAAAAAGTTGTTGGTACATATTGTATGAAAGTGCGTTTGAAACATATATTTCTTGCTGTGCCTGCTTATCGAGGTTTTTGTTATTTTTGATATTTTTCCTTTTTCTGTGTCGGCGGCAAACGTGCGCATATGTACCAATGCATTACTGAATACACTTTCGTAATTTGTGTACATCTTTACATAACTGTATGCCAATGATTGTTAGAAAGTGTCATAGGGTAAAAATTGGGAAGATTATGTATGATCAGCAATAGCAAAACTGATATTTGACTGCCTTAGAAGACAAAATCTTGTTGTTTTATTTTACTCACGCGCAATAATGGGGGAAAAAAAATAGTTTTGTGGACAAGTGCTTGCAGAAGCCTAGTTTTTAGCTCAAGATACTTGGTTGGCTAGGTGCAGGTATCAAAAGGTCATATAATACGCAAGGCAGGCAAGCTAACGTTCATATCCAAGAATCTTATTTATTGCAAAAATAAACAGGCTTCTGCAAACAGTTCTCCTGTATTTATTTTTTGGTATGTTTCTTTGTTTATGTGTTTTAATCGTAGTTAAATGTTATGAAACAACAGAAGTCAGCAGCAGGTGGTTTTGTTGAGTTAGAAGTTCCAACTTAAAACAACCAAATCAACAATAAAGACTTCTCTCTCTTTTGTCTTCCAAGGCAGTCAAATATCACTTTTACTGCTGCTCATCATACATACTCTTCCTAGTTTTTCCTTTATGACACTTTCTAACAGCCCTTGCTATACAATAAAGCAAAGATGTACACAAATTACGAAAGTGTACATATTCAGCGATGCATTTGTAAAGGTCAGTTGCCGAAAACTCGGAATAAAGTAAAGTAAACAAAAACAAGTAAGAAGGCTCTAGGCGGGATAGCCCGACCAGAAGATACCCAGAACTCTGTTGCAGTCCTTGGGACCCAAAAGTATGCTTCAAATAATGATCACTTTTAACAAAACTCATAACTGACTTAACTTTACGATATCTCTGGTGTTTCTTAACCGATTGGGCGAAATTTTGAGAAAAGTTCTATCGTTACCCATTACACCAACCCTCATGTTTACATTTTCCAAATTCGATATTTTTGTTATCGATTCCATATGTATATCGAAAACCAGAGTAGTTATCGATAATTTGAAGCAAACTTGTTCTGCTTATGGTATAGGAGAACTTATATTCAAAATCTGAAGTCTCTAGCTCTTGTAGTCTCTGAGATCTACGCGTTCATACAGACGGACAGACAGACAGACGGACGGACAGACGGACATGGCCATATCGACTCGGCTATTGATACTGATCAAGAATATATATACTTTATGGGGTCGGAGATGCTTCCTCTGCCTTTTACATACTTTTGCATAAAACCATTATACCCTGATTTACCCATTTTATGGGTTCAGGGTATAAAAATAGACAGAGATACTGGAGAAAGGAAAACTAAATTCAATAAACTATTCTTTTCTTTTTTATGCTAATATATAGCAAACAGGTACAAACGGCTGTTAACACATCGCTCGTGAGTTCTTACACTCATTAGTTTTTTTTATACTCGATACCGAAGGTAAAGAGTATATTGGGTTTGTGCAATGTCCGTCATGGTGTCTGTCCGTCTGTCCGTCTGTCCGTCCGTATGTTCGCAACTTTTTTCCACACCCTTCAAGTTAGAGACTTCAAACTTTGCAAGTGTCTTTATCTATGGCATAGTAAATTAAAATGTCAAGATTAGAGTTCTACGATAACTAGGGGGCTGGCAAATCGATAAACTCGATAACGCGAAATCGATAGATCCAGCTATTTCGCAAGCCCTTACAGCTAGAACTACCAAATTTTGGGAGAAAATAGCTATTTATAATTCCCAAAAAACTGCATAAAAAATTTTGGAGCCACGCCCACCCATACCGCCCCCAGCCCCCCCCGCAGTTTAACACTAAAAATGCCCATATCTTCTACAGTTTTTGAGCTAGACCCACCAAATTTGGTACCAAGATAGGTGTTAACGATCCCGAACCCAATTCATAAAAACTTTGGATGCCACGCCCATCTATACTGCCCTATCCGCCCTCAACCACCCCAACGCTTCGCTAAAAACGGTAGTGCGTGTATCTTCCATAGTGTTTGAGATAGAGTCACAAAATTTGGTAGGTAGATAACTGGTAACGACCCCCCAAAAACTGCATCAAAGTTTTGGAGCCCCACCCACCCATTCCGCCCCCAGCCCCCCCCGCAGTTTAAAAACAGAAATGCTTATATCTTTTACAGTTTTTGAGTTAGAGCCATCAAATTTTGTGCCAAAATAGGCGATTATAGCCCCAAAATAAATGCATAAAAACTTTGGATGCCACGCCAATCCATACTGACCAAGCTGCCCCAAACCGCCCCAATGCTTCACTAAAAACGGGAATGCGTGTATTTTCCAAAGCGTTAAGGCTAGAGTCACCAAATTTGGTAGGAAGATAGCTAATAACAATCCCCAAAAAACTGCATGAAAGTTTTGGAGCCACGCCCCCCCTGATCCCGAGCCCCCTGCATTTTGAAATCAAAAACGCCTATATTTTCCACATTTTTTGAGCTAGAGCCGCCAAATTTGGTGCCAAGATAGGTGATGAAGAAACCCAAAAAAAGTGGATGGCGCCCCCCACCCATACCGCCCCCAGCCCCCCTTCCACCATATTCTCCTAACTTTGAGCTAGAGCCACCAAATTTGGTATGAGGATAGCAATTAACATCATAAACAGATCTGCAGCAAAACTTTCGACGCAACGCCCCCCCATACCAGCCCCCAGCGCCCAGACCCCCTTCTACCAAATTCTACTAACTTTGAGCTAGAGTCACCAAATTCGGTTTGAGAATAGCTATTGACATCATAAATAGATCTGCAGCAAAAGTTTGGATGCCACGCCCCCCCTTACCAACTCCATCACCCCTTCCCCCAAATTTTACTATTTTTGAGCTAGAGTCACCAAATTTGGTATGAGGATAGCAATTGACATCATACACAGATCTTCAGCTAAAATTTTGATGCCAAGCCCCCCGCCCACCACCATACCTCCCCCAGCCTACCATCCACCATATTCTTCTTACTTTGAGCTAGAATCACCAAATTTGGAAGGAAGATAGCTTTTTGGCATCCCCATCTGCACCAGACAATCTTTGAGGCAGCATACACCCCTGCAGCAGCATACACCCCTGCCGTATCCACACACCATTGCAATCAGCTCTCTTTTAATCTGTTTTACTACTGGTATCGAGTATACCGCAGTCGGGTGCGTCCGACTGCAACGTTTCTACTTGTTTTATTTTGTTTTCGTGGTGTTCGACAGTGGTGTCGATTAGTGGGATGGTTTTTTCAGCTGAGGAGACTACCGAAGAGGGGTTAAACAGTTGGAACCGTTTGGTTTATTTTAATTTTCGTGGTTGTGTTTGCCGTGGGCAGATGTTTCTATGTTGGTATTTGTAGTCGCGCGTGGCGATATGAGAGCAGCGCCGCTCGCGAAAGAAGCCGAGGCTTTTGCTGTAATGTTTGGTTGTTGTTGTTTTAGTATGATTCGTGCTTCTCGAATGCTAGAGTCACCAAATTTGGTATGAGGATAGCTATTGACATCATACACATATCTTCAGCCAAAATTTTGATGCCACGACCCAGCCCCCCCCCCCCCATACCTCCCCCAGCCATCCATCCACCATATTCTTCTGACTTTGAGCTAGAGTCTCCAAATTTGGAAGGAAGATAGCTTTTTGGCAACCCCATTTGCACCAGACAATCTTTGGGGCAGCCTACTCCCCTGCCGTACCCACACCCCATTGCAATCAGCTCTCTTTTAATCTGTTTTACTACTGGTATCGAGTATACCGCAGTCGGGTGTTTCTACTTGTTTCTGTTTCGTTTTTTTTCGCTCAAGAAGCAAGTCCGGAATTCAGAGGCAGATGTTCGGTTCTTGGTATGGCAAGATAGGTTGCAGTTAGAATTTATGTGGGTGTCCATCCAGTAAGGAAGATCCTTGCTGCCAGGGTGAGTCCGGGAGGGGTAGGTTAAGTTGTTTGTTGTAATTAGCACACAGCCTTATGATAGAAATGATTTTAAATTTGCTGTTTTGTTGTATTGTTTTGAAGAATTCTCTGGCCAGAACGATATTTGGTGTCGTGTGCAGTGTTTGTGTGTGTGTAAGCATTCAGTACATAAAGTGACTACTTAAAAGCGTCGCAACTAGCACTTGTAACTAGTTGGACTACGGAGAGGGAGTTCCTGTAAAGAATGAAAGACTTGTGTTTGCTTGAGGGCAAAGTAGAGACTCTGATTTTTATTAACTATTTATAGATAAATATAGCTTAGTTTAATTATGTGTAATTTGGGTTATCGTGTATGCAGCGGTTGCTTACCACTGCAGAATTGTGTATTGGCAACAACCGGGTTATCTGACCGCGGCTCTAGTTACACGTTCTGTGTAGTTAGCAGTTTCCGTGAATAAGACAATTTGACTGACGGTGCTGTTTTTAATTGACCTATTTTAAGTAATGACATATGATATTTACATATTTATTGACATATTAATGTTGTATTTAATTAGCATATTTTATTGTATCTATTATTGTGAGTCATGTGTTTCTGTTGTGGCTTAAATATATATGTAAGCCTAAACATGCAGTTTTGGGAGAAGATTCATCGTCGTTTCTTTGATGCGATTTATTATGCTTGGCAGTCCGGCCTCTGCTAGAACGCAAGTGGTGGGGGAGGTAGGGAATGCGTTAATCGCTCGGCGGATAGCTGCATGGTATGAGGCACCAACCATAGATCGGGAGACCGTAATCAATTTTAGAGAGCACTAGGGCCCGGATGATATTTATGAGACTAGTGATGTGTTTGTTGGTGAACTTAGAACTTAAAAATTTAATTATATTGAAGCGTGTATTAAGCTGTTTTCTTAGGTTTATTCAATGTTCTTTAAATATAAGTTTTGAGTCGAAAGTTATGCCTAGAATTCTTAGGTGTTTAACAATGTTTATGTTTTTGTTTTTGTAAATTAATTCTGGAAGTGCACATTGGTGCTTACGGCAGATGTGAAGTAGTCTACATTGATCTATGAAGAGTGAGGCACCCGAAAAGGCTTCCCACGTTGCCAAGTCGTGTAGTATGGCACTGGACCTATCTTTTACGACGTTGACGTTTTTAATTTTGGTATTAATGATTGCGTCATGGGCGTAAACTGATACATTAATAACTTTAAATCTATTGAATATGTTATGGATTTGCTCGAATGCGATTGTAAAGAGAACTACAGAGAGTGGGGAGTCTTGTGGGATCCCGTTGGCGAGTTTGTGTGTGTTACATAAATTGTTGTTGACTCGCGTTTTGAAGGTGTGATTTGTCATAAAGGGTTTTATAAGGTAACAAAGCCTTGGACCAATGCCCCAGTAGTTCGAAATTAGTAGCCATTATGGAAACATAGTTTTTTGTGGAAAGGGCGTTAGACACGAATTGTTGGATTCGCAACAAGCGTCCATTGTATTGTATTAAGGTGGTATTTGTTCTATGGGATTTGTAGGACTGGAAAAGGGATTGCTTTTTGTCTCTTAGTTGCTGAAGTGTATAGTTCAACCAGGGTACGTTGGCTTTGTGGGAAATTTTGATTGTTTGCGGAATACTGTAATTTGCAGCTGCTCTAATTCATTTGGTTTTTTGGGATACTTGGTGGTTTATGCATCCGCTGGCCCTGTATTCGGAGTTTTGTGTGCAGTTTTTTGTGAAGTGTTCCCATTTGGCATGGTCGGTTTGTACTTGGATAAAGGTGGTGTACGATCTGGATTGAATTGGGTAGTAAGTTAGGCTATTATGGGGAAATGGTCACTACCGTACAAGTTGTCGAGTATAGACCTGTTGCACCTATGGGCGATTTAGGGGTATATTATTGTAATGTCGACGTGGTTAAATGTGTGGTGGGTAGATAGGTGGGTGGGAGAGTCATCGTTAGGGATTAGTAAGTTGTTCGCGGCTAATGCGCGTTCAATGCTCTTGCCTCGTGAGTTGGCAGTTGTTGACCCCCAAAGGGGGCTCCATGAATTGAAGTCGCCGAGCATAATAAGTTGGCCTTGAACGAGACTTAGAGTAATTGTGAATCGGGTGGCTGTGAAGTATTGTTAGAGTGGGATGTATGTATTTATGATGTTTATTGGGAGCTCAAGGTTATGTGTCAGCCCGGAGCAGAGAAAGCTTGAGTTTATTGTGTTGCGGGTGTGGGAAATGTGTTGTTTAATAAACACACCAATGCCTTGCGTGGCTGAGGTGTTATGGGGGAAGTTGCTGAAGTGTTATGTGTAGCGTTTTATGCCGATAAAGTTGTTGAAGTTAAGGGGCAAGTGGGTTTCTTGCAAACATAACACACCTGGCGAGTGGTCTTCTATTAGAAGTATAAGTTAGTTGTAGTTGTTAAATATGCCGTTTATGTTCCTTTCAATTATTCTTATGGACATTTGGGCTAGTGTGTAAGATAAGAGTTTTGTTTGCAAGAGGGTTGAAGATTAAGGAATAAAAGTTGGTTAAATATCAGAATCATCCATTGATGAGTCTGAGTCGATTTTGTTTTCAAGTGTGCATGATACACTTGAGCTGTTAGTTAATTTTAATTTATTTGTATGAAATTCATGTAAGTTCTTTGCTTGCGCAGCTAAACTTGCAGCGCGAGCTTTTGCGAGATGGATTTTGATGTGTTAACATCTATAGGCACGGGTACCCATTCCTGCCATTTGATAATACATGCAAACAATGCAGCGTGCCGCTCTGCAAAAAGGGAAAATTCAGCGTGCCGAGCTCGACCGACGAACAAATTTAGCATGCTGTCGTGGACCGACTGCAAAATTTCATATACATATTCATCTAAGTATGATTGTATTGGTGTAGCGACAGAGAATAACTGTTAATTACAAAATCATGCTAACGATGAGTCCAAGTTGGAAGGGTAGTATAAACTTAATATCAACTTTGTACAATTGAATAGCAAAACTTTAGATTCTTTAATATAATTTCAATTCTACATGTTTGTTTATATTCTAGCATTGTTTATTGTTTATATTCTAGCAAAAAAACAATATTTATATTAAAATCAAATATTAGAGTTTTCATTGACAATTATTCAATATTGGTTCAAACGGTATTTTTTCTTTGTGCAGCTTGTGCGTCTCAGCTACGACAAGCCAACACGTTTTTGTTTTGTCCAGTTTCCCTTTGCATTCAGCGACCCATCGATTAAAGGAGTGGCGGCGGGTCGGCGGGTCGGCGGACAGTAAAAAGTTGTTGGTACATATTGTATGAAAGTGCGTTTGAAACATATATTTCTTGCTGTGCCTGCTTATCGAGGTTTTTGTTATTTTTGATATTTTTCCTTTTTCTGTGTCGGCGGCAAACGCGCGCATATGTACCAATGCACTACTGAATACACTTCCGTAATTTGTGTACATCTTTACATAACTGTATGCCAATGATTGTTAGAAAGTGTCATAGGGTAAAAATTGGGAAGATTATGTATGATCAGCAATAGCAAAACTGATATTTGACTGCCTTAGAAGACAAAATCTTGTTGTTTTATTTTACTCACGCGCAATAATGGGGGAAAAAAAATAGTTTTGTGGACAAGTGCTTGCAGAAGCCTAGTTTTTAGCTCAAGATACTTGGTTGGCTAGGTGCAGGTATCAAAAGGTCATATAATACGCAAGGCAGGCAAGCTAACGTTCATATCCAAGAATCTTATTTATTGCAAAAATAAACAGGCTTCTGCAAACACTTCTCCTGTATTTATTTTTTGGTATGTTTCTTTGTTTATGTGTTTTAGTCGTAGTTAAATGTTATGAAACAACAGAAGTCAGCAGCAGGTGGTTTTGTTGAGTAAGAAGTTCCAACTTAAAACAACCAAATCAACAATAAAGACTTCTCTCTCTTTTGTCTTCCAAGCAGTCAAATATCACTTTTACTGCTGCTCATCATACATACTCTTCCTAGTTTTTCCTTTATGACACTTTCTAACAGCCCTTGCTATACAATAAAGCAAAGATGTACACAAATTACGAAAGTGTATTCAGCGATGCATTTGTAAAGGTCAGTTGCCGAAAACTCGGAATAAAGTAAAGTAAACAAAAACAAGTAAGAAGGCTCTAGGCGGGATAGCCCGACCAGAAGATACCCTGAACTCTGTTGCAGTCCTTGGGACCCAAAAGTATGCTTCAAATAATGATCACTTTTAACAAAACTCATAACTGACTTAACTTTACGATATCTCTGGTGTTTCTTAACCGATTGGGCGAAATTTTGAGTAAAGTTCTATCGTTACCCATTACACCAACCCTCATGTTTACATTTTCCAAATTCGATATTTTTGTTATCGATTCCATATGTATATCGAAAACCAGAGTAGTTATCGATAATTTGAAGCAAACTTGTTCTGCTTATGGTATAAGAGAACTTATATTCAAAATCTGAAGTCTCTAGCTCTTGTAGTCTCTGAGATCTACGCGTTCATACAGACGGACAGACAGACAGACGGACGGACAGACGGACATGGCCATATCGACTCGGCTATTGATACTGATCAAGAATATATATACTTTATGGGGTCGGAGATGCTTCCTTTTGCCTGTTACATACTTTTTCACAAAACCATTATACCCTAATTTACCCATTTTATGGGTTCAGGGTATAAAAATAGACAGAGATACTGGAGAAAGGAAAACTAAATTCAATAAACTATTCTTTTCTTTTTTATGCTAATATATAGCAAACAGGTACAAACGGCTGTTAACACATCGCTCGTGAGTTCTAACACTCATTAGTTTTTTTTTTATTTTGTTTTCGTGGTGTTCGACAGTGGTGTCGATTAGTGGGATGGTTTTTTCAGCTGAGGAGACTACCGAAGAGGGGTTAAACAGTTGGAACCGTTTGGTTTATTTTAATTTTCGTGGTTGTGTTTGCCGTGGGCAGATGTTTCTATGTTGGTATTTGTAGTCGCGCGTGGCGATATGAGAGCAGCGCCGCTCGCGAAAGAAGCCGAGGCTTTTGCTGTAATGTTTGGTTGTTGTTGTTTTAGTATGATTCGTGCTTCTCGAATGCTGCATTTTTTTTTGATGTTTTAATTTTATGAGGTCTCTTTGCTGTTGATATTTTGGACATAGGGAGGAGGATGCGGGGTGTTCGCCGTTACAGTTTGAACAAAGAGTATGCAAGGTTCGGGGTGGTGGGGAGCGACGTTACAGGTTCCACACGTTGCTGGGTTTTAGCAATGCTTTTCTGTGTGTCCAAGCATTTGGCAAGACTTGCACCTCATTGGGTTGGGAATATATTCCCTTACCTTGACGGAATGCCAGGAGATGTCCAGTTTGCTGGGTAAAGTGTAAAACTCAAAGGTGATCAAAATTACGCCGGACGGTTTTTGGGTGCCGTCAATTGTTCTGGAGAACTTGAAATCTGAACGACGTTTTGGTATTTTATTTCTAGAACTATTTCGGCTTCGGGGATGTTGTTAAGATATGGCGCATAAATTGTGCCCTTAACGAAATTGAGAGTGTCGTGCAGTTTGCATTCGAAGTTGCAGATACCGGACCGGTGGGTTTCTTTTAAAAATTTTTCGGCCACTTGTTTGGTTTTGACTAGCATCAAAAGATTGCCATCCCAGAGGGTGAAGATCGAGCTGAAGTCATTGCTTATGATGTTTAGAGCGCGATGAACTGCAAAGCAGAAGAACTCTGATAAGGGTATTTCATTGTTTTAAGAAGAGATTATTACAAATCTTGGGTTTGTTGGCTGGTAGCAGGCAATTCTGGGAATTCCTCGGGAACTTTCGATAAGTCAATTTTTTTTGCTTTGGGGCTGTTGCTGAGCATAGCAAAGCTCTTATCCTCTAAGTTTGTGGCCCAGGGGCCATGTTGGCGGGGTTTATTTAACCGCAGCTATTTTTGATCTGCACACTTGCGCGAGCAAAGTAAAGAGAGCGAGTAACTGTACTGATACACGATAAGTAAATAGGCAACGACGTCCGCACTCGAAGAAAGATAGTCGGTGACTGTATTGGAAAACAATTCATTATAATTGCAACAATTTATTAAACTATTAACGCTTTCAATAGCAGAAGACTTAGAGACAACTGGTAAGGGCTTAATATCTGCGCGTTCGCCGCAATCTGTAGATTTATCATCACTACTCAGTTCATATTCGTCGTCAAACAAATATTTATTCCATCTTTCAATGTCTTCTAAGCAGATGCTATTGTTTGACTCAATTTCTCCTAAAAGAGCTTGAGTTTTTTGAATGACTTCATTGCAGTCCTGATTAATCTGCAGCAATTGTGCACGTGGCACATCATCATCGCTGTCATACTGGCCAGAGTCCCAGTTGATCAAATTTGACCAAGAGCTCTTTATCACATTTTGCGTTACATCATCCCAAACTTTTTCTAACAGTATTATTGCATTTCGGGTTGAATGGGACTTCAAATTATTCTTCAGTTCACCTACTTAACCAATTAATTTTGAAAGAAACAAAGCTCTGCAGTTTAATTTGGCTAACTTAAAAGGGTTCTAATCCATTGGTTGTAAAGCTCCTGTCACATTAAGTGGAAGGAAACATTTAACTTTATTTCCATCTTCACTTCGAAGTTTCTCAATTGGTGCATGAGCTGTCAATAAGCGAAATAGCCTTGAACCTAAAATCGATGTGTATGTTTTTCTTCCTTCTTAACTATATATGATGTCATCTAAGCATTTTTTGAAAAGTTTTAATGAAGTGATTTATTAAAGCCTTTAAAACACCTTGGGTTTTTTGCTTACCCAATTACCAATGGCATCAATTTATGTGATCCATCAGTGTTTGCACCATTTAAGATTGAAATTCTTTCTTTATGCATTTTATATCTAGGCGCAGTTTTTTCGACGGCACAGACGCATGTTTTATCAGGTAGACAACGGTAAAATAATCCGCTTTCGTCTGCATTATGTATTATTAGTGACTCTAATAATCCCATCTAATCGACTTTTGCACGAAAGCTGTGAATGAATGAAGTGATTGAAGTGAAGCTACATCACTAGAGAGAATCTAGACACAATTTTTTAAAAAACGGATTCCGTGATACTTTTTAAATTTGGCAAACTATCCATCACTTGCACAAAAAGACTTTTCAGCTTTATCTGAATATTCATCCATGAATATTTGTTTGGCTTTCGCCTAAAATATCGGCCTAGTTAATGTTAATTTTGTTTCACGCTTTTTTAAAAACCACTCTTTGATTATACGTAGGTTATTGCAGTTGGCTTCACATTATAATCTAGGGAAAGCAGCTTTACATGCAGGCCTTCGTCCAGCTTTTTTTCAATTTTTTTTGGGCTCCAATTTTAACGTATTTTTTTACGGTTATTTAACAACGTCCTTGACATACTTTCAGTGTTAACAAGAACTGCCAAAACACTTTCAACCGTTTCAAATTTCCTGTGCTCAGAAAAAAGAGAAAAAATAATTGAAATAAAAATTAAATAATAATAAAGATTGTAAAAAAATTAGATTAAAAGTAAAATCTAAAATTATAACAAATCTAAAATTAAATTATGGTAAAAAAGGTAAAAAGTTACTTTAAAAGCTCTGGGAAATTCAACTGGACATTTTCAGTTTTAGTGATGAAGGGATCATTAAACTCTTTTGACCACCGCTTGATGAAATCAAAACATTTATGGCCTTATTAACCATCGAAGAAATGTGAGAATCAAATTTGAATTTGCTTTCAAGAGTGCTGCATAAAAAATTAAGATGCCACGCCCATGCCTTTTTAGTGGAGTAGAGTTATCACAAAGGTTGGTAATTCAGCTGGTGTTGTCAACCAATATGTACTCCAAACCCTTGGTAGCCGTTTTTATACAGGTATCAGAGTACACCGTAGTCGGTTGCGTCCGATCGCAACGTTCTCACTTCAGTTAACGCTAGACTGACAAGGAATTTTCCAAATTTCTTAATGCTTAAGTCGTAGTCCTTAAATATATTGCGCGGTTTGAACGGGAATTAACAAATTTAGTTTTCTTAATGCAAAATATATCTTCCATGGTTAAGTTTTTCTTGCATTAATGGTATTGCCATATATTGTTAGCATAAGCCGTTTTTTTCTTTCCAAAATTTATACTCGATACCGAAGGTTAAGAGTATATTGGGTTTGTAAAATGTCCGTCATGGTGTCTGTTCGTCTGTCCGTCTGTATTAACGCAACTTTTTTCCACACCCTTCAAGCTAGAGACTTGAAACTTTTCAAATATCTAGTATAGAAAATATAAAATAGAAAATAGAATATCTAAAATAGAAAATATCTGGTATAGAAAATTAAAGTGTCAGGATGGGAGTTCTACGATAACTAGGGGGCTAGCAAATCGATGAATTCGATAACGCAAAATCGATAAATCCAGCTATTTCGGAAGCCCTTACAGCTAGAACTACCAAATTTAGGGAGAAGATAGCTACTAACAACACAAAAAAAAAAAACTGCATCAAAAATTTGGACAATTTTTTATCAAACTTTGAGCTAGAGTCACCAAACATGGAAGTAAGATAGCTTTTTGGCATCCCTATCTGTACCAAAAAATCTTTAAGGCAGCGTAAACCCCTGCCGTATCCGCACCCCATTGTAAGCAGGTCTCTTTTTATTGGTTTTTTTTACTGGTATCGAGAATACCGCAGTCGGTTACGTCCGACTGCAACGTTGTAATTTGTTTTAGTTTTGCTTTCATTGATCATTATTTTAAATAGCAAAGCATATGTTAAGGGAGCAAGGAAAACCAAAGTCTTTTATAATTTGAATATAATTATTGAAACTGGGTTCAGGGTATTTTTTAGTTGCGCTTTTCCGACTAGAGCCTTCTTACTCGTTATACTCGATATCGAAGGTGAAGAGTATATTGGGTTTGTGCAATGTCCGTCATGATGTCTGTCCGTCTGTATAAATCTATTTATTATACAGGTTGAAACGTTGAAAACTGATTGCAAAGGGGTGTGGATTCAGCAAGGGGGTACGCTGCCTCAAAGATTGTCTGATGCAGATGGGGATGCCAAAAAGCTATCTTACTTCCGAATTTGGTGACTTTAGCTTAAAATTTATCAAAGGAGTGGGAATAGGGTCTGGGATTGGAATGGGTAGGAGTGGCATCCAAAGCTTTGCTGCAGATCTTTGTGGGATGTCATCTAGGTGGCATCCAAATTCATTTGCAGATTTTGGGGGTTGTCAATTTGCGACTTTCCTGCCAAATTTGGTGCTAGCTCGAAGTTATTAAAAGGCGCGGAAAGGGATGCTTGCGGGTGTCATCCAAATGAAGTGGGATTCTTCGTAACATTTCTTAGCACCAAATTCGGTGGCTCTTGTTCAAAAGCTGTGAAAGGCATAGGCATTTCTGATTTCTAAATGAGGAATTTTGGGGCGTTAAACGTTATCTTCCTAATTTAGCTCAAATACTTTGGAAGATATACGCATTACCGTTCTTAGCGATGTGTTGGTGGTGGTTTGAGGCAGCTAGGGCAGAATAGATGGGCCTGGAATCCAAAGTTTTATAAATTTTTTTGAGGTTTGTCATCACCTATCTTGGCATCAAATTTGGTGGCTCTAGCCTTAAAACTAGGAAAGATATAGGCATTTCTGTTTTTAAACGAGAAAAGCGAAAGAGGTGGGCTACGCTCCAAAATTTTTGATGCTTTTTTTTGGGGGTTGTTTGTAGCTATCTTTTCCCTAAATTTGGTAGTTTTTTCGATTTTAAGTTATCGAATTTATCGATTTGCCAGCCCCCCAGTCATTGTAGAGCCCCAATCTTAACACTTTATCTGTCCCGGACATAGATAAAGATATTCGTAAAGTCTTATGCCCATGGCTTGAATTGTTTCTTTTTCACTTTTTTCGGTTTTCTTATGTTCTCTGTTTCGTGTTTTCCATTGAGCAAAACACATGGTCTTGCAATAATAACTTGAGGAGAGACATGTTGTCGTTTCTCATAAAATAAGTGTCTGCAAATGAGCATTATGTTAAAATTCGAAGCAAAAAGTGCCTTTTTGTATGCATGTATGTATGTGTGTATTTTCTGTGTACTATAATAGAAACTGAAGCAAAAGACACAGAAAAACGCATAAGTTAGCAAAAAACACTTTGGCCTTTTGTGCTCACCAAGACGGTCTTTGGAAGACACGAGCATAAAGAGATCGAAAAAAACTGTTTTTGCTTGAACATTCCACTCATTTTATTATGTCGCAGTGAAACCGTTTTTTTTCGGACAGTCTGAAAGTGTCGAAACTTTTTAGCGAGCTCCGGTTTTGGTATGCTCACCACCATGTGATTGTATTTTTACAACAACCATTGAAAATTATGCAACCACAAAGAGTCTATTAACTGATTACTCCATAGATTCCGTTTTCATCACAATATACAATATTGGAAACTAATTTTGTTGTCGTTTGCCAGCAGCAAAACGTTAAAACGCATACATGCATTCTATTGAATTTATGATTGCACACACAAAACTAAACGGCGCTCTCACTTTAAATGTTGAGAGAGAAATTGGCCCTTAGGGGGTATAAGTGTTAACTGGCACGCAGGCCTCGGTTAAGATTGAGTATAGTTTAACCCTTAACTGACATTAACAAACTCAATTTTGGTAAAACTAAGGTAAGTTAAGCTAACCGGACCTTGAGAAATCGGCCATAAGTCATTTTTTGCTGCTTCAAAAATAAAATAAAATTGTTTATAACTCATCTTTATCCAGACCTATATTTCTTACCTCCGGTGTTCTACAGGGGATTTCCATTGGTACTTTGCTTTTTAATCTGTTTGTTTACGAACTTCCACCTGTTATTACTAGCTGTCCTTTATATATGTTTGCTGATGATGTGAAGCTATGTTTCACCTATAATGATGATTCTCACCCTTAGTACATCCTATCCTGTAGTATGGATCTTGTGCAATATGGAATTGAATATGTACAAAAGAAATTTCTTCTTTTTGCATTCAGAAGTTTAAACTGGGTTTCTAGACTTAAAGTCTATTTCCACTGCTCAGTTAACAGTAACTGAGGCAACAAGATTTCAGAAGCAACTGCGCGCAACGATCGTGCTCACACACACATTACGGCTGGGTTGGCTGTGCTATGGCAGCTCATGTCGTAGCGAACCCAGCAAGCCGAATTACATCGAAGTCATGTTGTAGCGCAGCCAGCAAGCCGAATAACATCGAATTCGCCCACAATTCACGAAGCAACAAACGGCAGTCCCACGAGAGAGAAAAAAAAAGCCACGTAACAGAACTGGTAAGTTAGTTGGGAAATCGCTGTTTGAACCCTCCATAAGAATAAAATCGTGTTGGTAGTTCGATAAAAGAAAAATTGTCATTGGTGCATGAAGCGTTAAGGAAAAATTTATAAATTTATTAAAGTGTAATTCGTTAAGCTTTGTAATAGCATTAAAGGCTGCAAATCTAAAAAGGCATCTATGATGGACATATGTATCTTTAGCAGTGTTGCCAATTTGTCCTTTTTGCGGACAGATCTGTCCGTTTTTGAATTGCGATTGCCGGAAAATTTTTAAAACGTCCCCTGTCCGGAAAAATAGCCTTTTTTATTTGACTTCATCCTTTTTAAGTTGTTCTAAATAGAAATTGAATTTGAAGAACACGTTAAAAGGGATTTGTACTTTGGCTTCGAGTTTGAGTCAAACTTAAAAAAAAAAAACAAAAATAAGATTAATAATGAAACTGAGCTCAGTATCCGCCAGTTTTGCACTGACTTTGTTATTCAACTCATTTTGCAGTTAAAACAAAGGTATGAAAATTGTTTTTTTTTACATTTTAAATTCTAATCAAATTTATTTATTTTTAGATTGCCCAACAACTACCAAATATTACAAAATATTGATTTATTTTCAATTGAGAATGTTTTACGTGCAGATAAAAAGCCAATAATTTCAATATTGGAGCTGTTTTCAAGCCCGAACTTAGATATTGAAAAGATAACAGCACAGTACAAAACAATAAATCTTGTCCAATGGACAAATCAAGAAAATATTGTCTCGTTTTATGGAGAAGTTAACGGCCATACGGATTCAGCTGGAAACAGATCCTTTTCCGATTTGGCTTCATTCGTAATCACTTTGTTGTCGTTACCTTGGTCAAATGCCGAGGTCGAGAGAGTTTTTAGCCAAGTTAACTTGGTTAAAAACAAATTAAGAAACAGACTTCACATGGAAACATTAAATTCGATTTTGGCAATTAGGTTGGTTTTTACTAGATACAATAACATGCATATATAAATTATTTAAATATTTTTCTTTCTTTAAGGTACGGATTACGTCGAAACGGGGCGTGCTGCCATGATTACCAAGTTCCGGATAGCGTCGTTCGCTTAACTGGAACTAATAATGTGTATGCCGATGACAACGATGAAGAAAGAGAGAGTCTAGATGAAAAATAATTAAATATATACAACAAAAAAATTTTTGTCCGGTTTTTTGTCCTTTTTAAAAAAAGTTGTCCGTTTTTTGTCCGTTTTACTTGGTCCAACTGTCCTTTATTTTTGGAGAGGAGCTGGCAACACTGATCTTTAGGCACAGACATTTTAATATATAGACTGTGCAGTTTCTAACAAAAGCTTTAAGAGCTTTCGCGTCTCATGTTCTTCGCATTTGGAAACTTCTATTGGTTTTGCCGTGTTTTGCCTTCGCTTTAGTAGGTATGAGCGAGCGCGTACGACAACCAAAAACGGTAAATGTTTGAAAGTATTTGTATGCAACTGATTGATATATGTATTTCTTGCTGAACCTGCTTGCCGAGATTTCTGATATTTTTCCTTGTTCTGTGTCGGCGGCAAACGACATCGACAAATGCACTAATGAACTACTGATTACACTTTCGGAATTTATGTGCGTTTTTGAATAACTGTTAGGTAGCTGCGATGGCGAAATTATGAGAGTATTAATGACCAGCAGTTTTTAGATAATAATAAAAGTTTTCTTTCGAATAATTAAAAAATATGTAACAAACAAATAAAGTGTATAAATGAAAATGAATTTGTCTGATTTATACAAATAAAATTGAGTCCCTATTTTCCTTGAATTTGCATCATGCGTAAACGGCTGGAGCGATTTCACTTTTTTTTTTTTATTGTGTTTGTTATTGACAGGATAAGGGCCTCATAACACTCAATTAGTGCAGACGGCTTTCGCGACTAGTTTCTTTCACCGTTATCTACCGCGGCAGTCCCTGAGCACCACATGTATTTTATTTGTAAATTTTTTTTAAATGCATGTGCTTTTGTGGTTGTGGATGCGATGGGCGATTTTAATAGAAAACTGAATGTAGTTTCCATAAATTCCAAATTTTAATTGCAGATTATGAGGTGGTAATCCAGCGAATTTAAAATTTCTGATTGATAGTTGACAACATCAGAAACGGAGTCAAACGATTTATATGTCATTGATTCGACAGCTATTTTGTTCTGAATATGAAAATTCATTTCGTTTTTTGCAGCCAATATAACTCTTTCGCTCAACCATTTATGATCTGTGTAATGTGAAATGTTGGGAAGACATTTGTAGTGTGTCATCCTGCACTCATCCCTGCTGCAACACTTTGGCCATCGCACAATTTCTTGAAAGAATGCAAGTGCAATGCAACGACAATTTGAGCGCGGAAAGAGCTTTTGGACCGCCATCCAACAATACCTGATGAAGCAAGTGCAAGTGCGATACCATTTTGCGATCGAATCGTTGCATATTTTTGTTGCTCACTTAAAAGGGGAACGTTTCCTAGAACAATTTCTTTTAATGCCTCAGAATCGTATTGGGTTTCTCGTCACAACTCTTGTTTAACTGCGTCGTGCATTGGGTGATTTGGCGTTAATTGCTGGCATTTTCAAAAGATTTCAGATTAATTTTTAAATTTATAAGCCTTCCAATACTGGCATTCAACGTTCATTTGTCCATTATCAACGATTTTCTGTGAACTGTACACGATTTCTTGGTTATAATTGAATACAGCTCGACAGGGGTTAAACGCAATATTTCGATTCCCCCGATTCCATTGAACTTCATTCCTCGCTTCGCGTTGTTCTTCAGTTTGACGTGCTCTTGCGAGTTCTGTGACTTAATTTTGTACATGTGATTGCTGGCATTTTCTAAAAATGTATTTTTGTTCTCGGCACGGATTTTTAAATGAACCGACTTTTTACACACGGACTCAAATTTAAAAACTTATTTTACTTCCGCACACAACAAACTGGCTTGACTGAATGCTAAAATTTCTAACTACACTTTATTATCTCAAAATATAGTTTGAAAAGCCAACTGACACAGCATTCAAAAGCAACTGTTCACGTATACAAAACAGTTAAAAATTTCCTTTTACCGCGCAATTTTTTAAATTTATTTTTATAAAATTTAGATCACAATATGTACTTTAACCAAATATAGAGTTTAGAGTGCTAGCAGCTTAGGATAACGACTCTACTGTTAATTAATGAAAAGTGATTTTAGAGGGTGTTGCGGCATTTACAAAGATTGAGATATTTATGTATAGTGTTTATATTTACAATGGATGGTGTGGCAAGAAAAGAGGAGTGTTTTATATTATTAGAGAAGAGGGAGGCTCTAATCCTTGGTAGATTCTGGCATTCTTCGAGCAGGTGGTCCACTGTGGTCACTAGCGGTGGAGAACTATCGATGTCATTATCCATTGTTTCTTACTATCGTTCAACAAAAGATGGTAACCCTGGACCACCGATAGTTTTAGATATTTTGAATTTTTAATATTTTGGATTTTTATAGCCGAGAGACAGACAGAAAACATTCATAACAATCGGTCAGACGCCATTAAAACAAAACGTTTTCTAGCTGCCGCATTGGCACCCAAAACACTGATCGTCATATCTCGATATATATACAATTTAATTTTTTGCAAATCGATATACAAAGTTTTATTCCCTTTTTATGACAGGCTAACCAAAATTAATTTTCACGAATTGGCATCATTTAAAAAAAATATTTATGTGTGCCAGCCACCTCTGTTGAATTAGCAAAGTGAGTCAAATTGTTCCGGACAGAGGATAACGCCTCAAAGACAAAAATACAGTCATGCTCTTGATTTTAAATAAAAATGAATGGCTCATGGAGTATGTTATTGTCCGGCTTTCTTTTCCCAACACTGTATCGATAGCCAGCTAGCAATTCGGTTACCCAGGGATGGATACGACCTCGATACGGTGTGAGCCGGGTTAACAAAAATTTATATTTTTAATAAAACAAACAACTATCGGACTATCAGCTACTCTACAGGCATAACTTTTCGCGATCGGACAGTTTCATGGATATTTAAGGTAAACTGGTGTTAGTTGTTCACCTTCAATGTGTGCCCTCCCTACCTATGAGTTGGCCTTATAAAATTGTGTGGCCGACTCCCTTAACACATTACAACAACAACAACAACTTACTCCGACATCAACACATCCTCATCCCACCCACACATAAATTTCTACTCACACATGTTTACATAAACATTAACAATAATCATTATTTATTTAAAATTTAATTTTAACATTTTTGTTTCTTATATATTAAATTTACTTTATATAAATTATAAAAAGAATAATGAAAGATAATTAAATAAATAAACAACACAATTAAATAACAAAACTAATAAACGAAAAACATAATAAACAATAAACGGGAAACGAAGATAGGTTAAATAACTAAATAAATAATGCGAATAAATAAATAATAAATTAAATCATAGCAAGTGAATATATATATGTAAGTATTGAATCATAATTTGGGCGGGCGTGATTAAATAAATAATTGCTTGCGGGTGCTTGGTCGCTGCCCTCTGTGCCCTTTGCGGCGGTTGCACGTATATGCGTGAGTGTGTGTGTGCGCGTGCGCGCAAGTTACGCGCGGGCACTTAGTTGCGCTATGCGCGTTATGCGCAGGAAGGTGATGGCGCTTGGGCGCAGTATTTAGGGGCCAAACTACACTATTAACAAACTTGGTGACCACCCGGACGGGTTGGCCAATCCTTGTCCGGTGGTCAGTGGTTGCTCCCCTCGGCCTCGGAAAAATGGCATTTGCCGGTGTATTTTTTTTCACTGCTGCCGACACTGAAAACCACTGCTATGCTGCAAGCGTCTCTCAAATTTCCGTGTCTTTTTTTCTTCCCCCTTTTTTTTCTGGCACCTTTTTGCTTTTGTGAATTCAGCAGCACTTGCTGCTGCCGCTGCCAAATTTTTTTTCTTAATCACGGCCACTTTGCTTCTTGCTTAATTCCCAATTCCCTCTCACGCATTCAAACAATCGACTATCGGGAGCCGGCACGACTCTCCACCCCTCGTCCGACCACCAACACATCGATAGCATTAGGCCGACCATAACAAGTAGTAGTAGTACATAAAACAAAAATATTCATAATCAATAAAGTGAAACATCTCTTGGAAAATACAGTTAGTATGTTAGAGTCACCTTGTAAAAATAAAAATGTAATTTGATGAATCTTTTATAAAAACATAAGAATTGGATTGAAAAAATAAAAAAAAATTGGATATGATTGGAATTTAAACTTAAAATTGTTAGCATTAAGAACATAATAAACTTAAAGAAATAAATGAGACTTACAATACTAACTAAAATAAGTTAAAAGTTTTATTTTGTTTAATAGGACCTACCACAATTTACATAAGTACATAGTATTTAAAAAAGCAAAGAATAAAAATTAATCGAAGTTTAAAATATTGGAAAAAAAAAATATAAAGTCACTTTTATTTGTCCATTAATGCATACTATCGAAAACTACCGATCGTTTATCGATGGTTCATTTAAAACAATTGTTCACTATCGATGGTGACGACTTTCAATAGTATTCCACCTCTAGTGGTCACGGAGCCGCAATTACATTGTGGTTTTTGTTTATTACACAGAAGGTGTGTGTGTAATACCCCGATTCCACTACAAGCCGAATGCAAGTATGGAACTCGGGAATGTTGCTTCCGTTTGTATAAGATTCCCCTATGCACAATGAGAATCTTGTTCAAATTTCCCCGTTGGTCGGTTGCATTTCCCAGTTGGTCGAAAACCGATGTTAGAATTTAACATAACAGAGCACTGAACAGCACTTTTACATAGTCGATAGTATGAAATTTCCTATCGATACTTGGTTTAAACAGTGCCAATTTTGGTAAAACAGCAGCTGGTCATCAAGTGCATGAAAAAAAAAACAAAACCCCTGTTAAAACAGGATGTGGATGAGTTGGATTTGTAGTGGAATCACCTACATCCGCGACTTGCTGTTAATGACGGATGCAACCTAATGGAATAAGGGTATTAGTTGTGTATGTCCGATGCGAAGGAAAATGAATAAGGAGATTTTGTGGTTTTCTATTTTCGGTGGAAAGCTTGGTGCGGTTCCGTTTGGATTAAAATTTTTATAGCGATGTGTGACTGCCGCCCAGTCGTTGACTAGATCTCTTTTGTTTAAGTTTGACAGTATTCTTTGGAGGTCTTTGCCATGAGGCAAGGGGTATGAAATTAGCGGAGACCTGGTGGCATAGCTTGCGGCTTTATCCGCTAGTTCTTTGCCGGTTATATCTTGATGGCTGGGAACGCAAAGGAATTAGAACTTACATGGGTGTCGGATGCAAATGTTTCGGATTTCGGAGATGACATTGTTATGACAGTTAGTATGCAGTAAAAAATACAGTGTTGATAGGCTGTCGGTCCATATAATGAACTTTCCCCTGTTGGCATGCTTTTAGAACGCCCATCGCCTCTGCTGTAAATGCGGAGCAATAATCCGGAAGGATACCCGCTGAGGATGTTATCATTATTGTTGACCACGGCGAAACCGCCGCAGTTTTTGTTTTTTGGTGCATCCGTATAAGGAAATTTGCAATTTTTGTGCTTTGTTGCTTATTCTGCAAAAAGTTGTCTAAAGATGTCAGTGTTGGTTGTTTGCTTTTTGTATTCGTGGAGATCGAGATTAAAGGAGTGTTCTTGCAACAGCCATGGCGGACACGAAAGGTTTCGAGTGATGCGAGCCTGTATTGGAATGTTTAGATCTTTCCATAGCTTGCAGATGATGTGTGGGGGTATTGAACGTTCTCTAAAATTAAATTATATATCTTTAACAACCTGAGCTTGGCGGCTGGGTTGAATTGTTTAATTATTGGGTAAGAGATTCTATCAAAACCAGGTGTCTTCCCTTTTGTAAGGATTAATGCTGCCTCGAGTTCGGTAGATGTAATAGGCGAGTCGAGTTGTTTTGCTGAAACGGACAAACTTTGAAGAGTATAGTTAGCTAAGAAAGCAAGGTTTTTGCATTGGATGTAGTTAGGCGAGAAGTTTTCGTCTTTTGAGTGATTTTCCCAATGGTTGCCAAAAGCTTCGGCCATGACAGTGTTAGCTAATTAACAATAATTAACTTTGTGCAGCTTGAGCGTCTCAGCTACGACAAGCCAGCACGTTTTTGTTTTGTTCAGTTTCCCTTTGCGTTCAGCGACCCATCGATTAAAGGAGAGGCGGCGGGACGGCGGACACCAAGAACAGTAAAAAGTTGTTGGTACATATTGTATGAAAGTGCGTTTGAAACATATATTTCTTGCTGTGCCTGCTTATCGAGGTTTTTGTTATTTTTGATATTTTTCCTTTTTCTGTGTCGGCGGCAAACGCGCGCATATGTACCAATGCACTACTGAATACACTTCCGTAATTTGTGTACATCTTTACATAACTGTATGCCAATGATTGTTAGAAAGTGTCATAGGGTAAAAATTGGGAAGATTATCCAAGAATCTTATTTATTGCAAAAATAAACAGGCTTCTGCAAACACTTCTCCTGTATTTATTTTTTGGTATGTTTCTTTGTTTATGTGTTTTAGTCGTAGTTAAATGTTATGAAACAACAGAAGTCAGCAGCAGCTGGTTTTGTTGAGTAAGAAGTTCCAACTTAAAACAACCAAATCAACAATAAAGACTTCTCTCTCTTTTGTCTTCCAAGGCAGTCAAATATCACTTTTGCTGCTGCTCATCATACATACTCTTCCCAGTTTTTCCTTTATGACACTTTCTAACAGCCCTTGCTATACAATAATGCAAATATGTACACAAATTACGAAAGTGTATTCAGCGATGCATTTGTAAAGGTCAGTTGCCGAAAACTCGGAATAAAGTAAAGTAGAACCAAAAAAAAATAGACAGAGAAACTGGAGAACGGAAAACTAAATTCAATAAACTATTCTTTTCTTTTTTGTGCTAATATAAAGCAATCAAACAGGTACAAACGGCTGTTAACACATCGCTCGTGAGTTCTAACACTCATTAGTTTTTTTTTTTAGTTTTTGGGTAATCTCTTAGCAAAGAGTAGCGATTTGCATTACCAATAGTTGGCCCGGGGGCCTTGGTTGAAGAGTTTGTTTTTTTTTTATATTTTCTTTGAAATTTATTAAGATACACTTTTTGAGCTTGGTGCAAGAAAATAAATTTATTTATTTTTATTGAATAAATGAGAAGTTAATATTGTTAAAAATATTTTTTTATTTTTATTATTTTAATTATAGTTTTACAATACAATACAATACAATGTAGGCTATTCAGGAATTTGTATCGTTACTAAAATAGGAAACATAAGTTTGAGACTTGATATGGTGGTCCCATATTTTGGATCATTATTCATTTGCAAGTTCAATTTCACCGAAAAAAAAAATTATGAAATCGTAAAGTTAAATTTCGTTATTAAATCAAATTACTTATCCACATACGATTTTTCTGCAATACATTGACGAAATTTCATGTGTTCAGCATTTGACACTGTGAAGTAGGTCCAGCGTGAACCTCCCTCACATACATATATATACATACATACTATACATACATATAGAATAAGACTTATGAAGACAAACAATTAATATATATAAGACAAAGAAGAAGATTTATGAAGACAAACAATTAATAGATATAAGACAGAGAAGAAGATTTATGAATACAAATAATCAATAGGTATAAGACAAAGAATATGATTTAAGAAGCAAAACAAATTAAATGAACAGAATATTTACTTAATACATATTGTTAATAAAGATAAGGCAATAAGTTACACAACTAATAGATAAACACAATTGAATTACAATTAACTCATAGAATAATGCAAGAGAACGCAGCGCAGCAAGAGAGCCGGGCAGCGGAGCCGGCGACAAATGAGCGAGTGCACGCTCGCGGCCCGCGACCCAATTGTCGCGAGCAAGGGCAGAAAGAAGCTCGCTGACCTCTAGCGCGAGACCGGCAAAGTAGTTAGAAAAGGAGCACGCAACTGAGCAGACGCGATCGCGGATTAGCAAACAAGAGCAGGCAATAAGATAAGAAAAGCTAAGTTGTAAGTAACATGAGAGTGTCCGAATAATAAAAAAAGAAATGAAATATCCCCAAATCTACATGCGTTTAGATTAGAAGGTTAGTCGACCTAGTGTCCCCCTAGCTATCAAGGTGCTTGCTTTCCGCAGTGCCTGACGAACGTCGCGACATTTGCCTCCATTTCGCGAACGTCCCTGATATAAAATATAAATATCTTGTGACGTGGACCGTGGACGGACTGAGATCTGTACCCCGGCTATATAACTACTTTACAAATGGCGCCCGAGCAGGGACCTAACGTGAAAGAGGTGTAGTGCAAGTTGGAAGCAAAAACCCCAAACGTTCTACTAAAAGTGAATCGTAACGGTCGGGCATACCCGGTCATACCACGCGATTGCGCGCGCGTTAGAAAAAAAAAAAACTGAAAGTATCGGCGAGGGCAATAAAAGATGCCAGATGGTAATTTGGCACTGACGAAAATTGCCCAAACGTACAGTTGTCGCGAAAAATATTTTTTTTTTTTGTAAGTGCTTAAACGACGAATTGGCCTACGCTTAGAGTGCACGTGCAGCGAAGTTGACGGTGAAGAAAAACGCACCAACTAAACGAACGGGAACAGCGAAACGATAGGCGTGAACGTTCAGCGGTAAAAAGGCTAAGCCGCGGTGAACAGAGTCATTGGTGAATAAGTGATCACAGCAGAGCAACGCGAGCGCTGACTGTGAAAGCGCAGCACACACCAACACCCGAAGATTGGAATTGGCTTTTGCGCGGTAGCTGATTGCGATACAGTGGGACGAGAGTGGAAAAAATTTAAATAAACAAGAATTTAAATAAAATTATATAAAATTTAAATAAAATTAAATAAAAATAAATAAAATTTAAATAAATTAAATAAAATTTAAATATATTAAATAAAATTTGAATAAACAAAATTTAAATAAAATTGAATAAAATCGAAATAAATTAAATACAATTTAAATAAATGAAATTTAGATTAATTTAAAATAAAAAAATTTAAATAAATCGAATAAAATTTAAATAAATTAAATAAAAATTTAAATAAATTAAATAAGAATTTAATTCAATACAATTAAAATAAATACGTACAAATCGACAAAAAAAATAATCACGAGCAGCGACCATGGAGCACAACAAGAGTTTAGAAGAAAAATGATGCGACAACCCGGGCGTGGGTCTAGGATGGGTGTACTACTGCCGGAAGGAGGATCTGGAACGAAACGCTCTTGAGCTCAGCATAGAAAACGCCGGCAAGGTAGAAGATTTGCGAAAACGGGTATGTGATACAATAAAATTGGGGGGCCATAGCTCGTCAACCTGGAACCGGTTGGGCGAATGGGAGCGGAGGTACATACGTGTAGTGCCGCCCGTACGACCGCCCGTGAC